>JAXQQM020072374.1:0-89520 GCA_034641835.2 Pinus albicaulis
TAGTGCCTAAATCCACCTCAGGCTGAAATAAGGCAGAAGAAGGACAACACCAAACCACGCTTAGCCTCGTAGCTAGCCCTACGAGGATAGGAGAGGGCTCTCTCCGGGTCAACTCAGTAAAAGATGTCCAATAAGGCCTGAGATGACCTATAATGAATGCTGATTTTAGGCTAGTAAATAAATATGAAAGACGTATTTTGATGAAAGACCGAGTTTGCAGGGCTGTATGGGACAAAGAACAGCATGAGCGGAGAAATTAAATCAAAGACACAGATTATCTCATGAGGCAAGATAGGCAAAAGGTTTAGCATCAAATTTAAATAATATGGAGTGGAAAGACTGTCGAGAAGGTGAAAAGAGCATAAATATATGAATCCTTTTCAACCGAAGAAAACACAAAACATGAACACTTTCCCAAGGCAGAGCAATAAACTGGATTCTACCTTTCTTACTTAAAAGCATTCAACTAGCAATGATTATGAATGAACGGTAAAACATAATAGGATACATATGAAACAGAAATAAAGACATATGCTAAATTCATTACCACATGAATCTCATGAAACAGAGCTGTATCATTTCATTAATCCTCAGCCAAAACTGTATAGTGAAGCACTGATTTTTCCTCCACACTTATCCCAGAACTCAGACCCCTTACAAATGATTTACAATATAATAAATACACTCACAGGTGATCGATGAAAATAGGGAGCTGCTACAACTGAAATTATAAAAATAGAGAAAGAGTCATCTATCTGTTCTAAAGATAGAACAACGTTACATTATTCCAGCTGAAAATTTCTGATGACCAATGAAAAGGTGTAGCGTGGATCCCATTAAATCATAGCTAAAAACAAAAATAGGTCTCCAATCCTATTTCTCTACTGTGGTAGATATTCTTTGTTTAATTTTAAGCTCCGATCTTTGAATTTTTCATTTTACTTTTTCCGTTGGAGTAAAAACCAATTTTTTTTAAGAAAAATAGCTGTGAACAGAGATTTCGCCTTTAATGAAGGGAAACAAAGTTCCGCCAATTCCAGCTGCAATTTCTCCTTTAACACCAGCGAACACATATCCAACAAGATTTGCAACATTTCCATTATCCTGGATGCCCAAGGAAAAACAAGATCCCTTGTACCAAGATCTATTTTTTTTTTTTTTTTTCTAAGAAATTTAGGACTTCCTGCCGCATTCTATCCCAAAAGCCCCGAAAAATAGCAACAAAAATCCGGCTGGTAAAGATATCATGCAGACGAAAAATAGTGTCCATGAGCTGAGCATTTAAAGGTTGCATTCTTTCTCGAATTTCATTTTCACCTCCTGCTTCCTTTGTGTCTTGAAGAATTCTTTGAGTTTCGTTGCGCGTTGTACATGTGTATTATCTAAAAGTTTCTCTACAATCGCTTGCAAGAAATACTTGTACATAGTTCTCAACATAACACTAATCCCATTCATTTTCTCTCCAAATGCCATCTTCTTATCTCCAGTTATAGGTATAAGCAGTCAAGATACCCAGGACCTGAGTTGTGTCTCAACTTTAGGATACAATACATCAAGGATCCTCTTGATAGTGTTCAAAAATAATTCAAACTGACTGGGAACATTGTAAAGACATACAGCATTGCCTGTCGTTAACTTTTGCATGTACTGAAGGCCAAATTTCTTTGGTATCATACCATCTTTCAAAGGAATCAAGATCTCAGAATATTGTTTCTCCAACGCTCTCAACACTGCCCTCTCAATAATTGTGATAATCAACTGAGTATTCCAGCCAGCGATTAACAATGACTTCGTACTCATTCAGAGTTTCTTTGATGCGCTCGTACATTTCCTCAACAAATTGCGAGGTGGAGTGTTGTGTGGTTGTTTATGTCCATCGAACCTTACCAAACTTGCACAAATCAAGCATCTGAGGGTGTTTTTCTTGGTTCCAAAGGACAATGTACAGATGAAACAAATCCTTCGAGTCCACGCCTCCTTTTATTGGACAGATATTCCAGGATATAAGATCCCTCTGAAAGTCAGCAGTTTCAATCTAAGGCAATGAGAAATTTGGAGTAGCAGCTCTGTGCGCCGCGTCGCGTGGGTACGACGTGGCCTTTGGAATTTGCACGGTGTGTTTTGGCTCTACGCGCCGCGCTCTGTGGGTGCGCCGTGCCTGCTTTATATGCGCTGTGCAGTGGATTTCACCCACAATTCTGGCTTCAACAAAATATTTCGCCTCTCCACAATTGTGCTCAGCTTTGTTTGATGTCCTCAGCATGCAGATGAATTGACAATTATGGAAACATATTATGTATCAAAAGGATTTTAATTCTCGTTTCTATCTTTGTAATATTTCAATTGTGGCATTTTCATTTTTAACACCAACTCTGTTCTGCTTGCTTCCACACTGATTTTCCGAGCTTAAATGATGGCTCCTTATCATTTGTGCAGGGATGATGACATTATATTTTGGCAAAGGATCAGGAGAGGCTGCATGTGAACATCTTCAACTGAAAAAATTTGAATAATTACATTTTTGAAAACAAATTTAATGATTTCTTCTTCGAAACAGAGTTTTGAAGAAGAATCACTCTTGAGCATTATTTGATGACGACATTTTTCAATGGAAACTTATTTGGAACCTCTCATGCAGACTAAGTCGACAAAACCCTAGACCTAAAAGACCTAAAAACCTTAAATATGACCAAGATATTAGAACAGGACTGCAAATGACTTAAAATTGATTTAATAAACTTCGATGAACAGACCTGAGCCAACAGGTACGAAGCATGAGGGGAAATGACTCAAAAGACCTTTCCGTCAGATAATAGCATTCCCCTAGTGGAATGCAACTAAGTGAATCGAGCGAGACACATAAAAATGAAATGAAAAAAGATTTTTTTGATCTCTGATGGAGGACTGACCAGACCGACTCTAACATTGGCTCCAATGGGGATGGTAGCTCCCTGGAGGTGCCAAGAACAGTAGATCTTTGCGAGAGCAGACAGTGCCTACATCCATTGGGCTATGGAGTCCATTATTTTGACAAATCGACACAAGACCTTTGACTGAATTTATTGACTAAAACACTGACTCAAACTGACTGACTTTCGAAACTGAAATTACCGAAAAAACTTGACTCTAACAAACTAACTCAAAATGACTAAGATCTGAACTTAAAACTTAAAGCTTGATGGCAGTACATGACCACCTGTGTTTCTTTCAAGACAATATACCATCAAACTATATCAAAATTCCAATGTAACCAATCAAGCAGATGCCTTCTTGATTGATTCTCCTGGTTAGATCTCCTGGTCGACAATAGATACTGATAACTGGGCATCCAAAAACATAATCGACCATGATCTCCTTCATCACTGAATAATGCAATAATCACCTTTACTGTTGACTGCAACAGATTTTCTAGTGGATCCTGAAAAACATGAAGATTTACCTCCTACTGAAAGAATAAGGTGTCTTTTTCTCCTGCTTATGATCTTTCTCCGGTAAAAGTCTGTTCCTGGTCCTCAAAAAATTCTGAACAAATAGATGAGCAGATCTCCTCTTGGAAAGACATTTCAAAACATGAAACATATGAAGAAGAATCTGAAAGGCAGTCTTGAATGTTATGATTTTCTGTAGTTTGAATATACTGTAAGTCATATTCATATGATATGACAGCCAGATTCTCATTACATTCAAAAATCATGAGAAAAGAAACTTCAGATGATTCTTGATACTCAAACATGACATTTCTATCATCTACCAACGATTCATTCAAGGAAACGTTTTCACTTACTTGAACGAAGATCTCGTCTTGTTTTTCATAAACTGATTGGATTACCTCCTCATGAAGGCTTTGTTCTAATGAAATGAGAACATTTGGATCCATAACGCTGTCTTCTTCCTTCCAGATGATCTCAACAGAAGAGTTCTCCTTCATGGGATTCAGTACAAGGTATTCTTGGTCATCACAATCTGAATCTAGATCTGAAATAACTGACTTGACATTATCACATTCTGAAATTGAAACTTGACTTCCCTGCATGTTGTCTTCTTTTATGGGCAGATCTGAAACGAAACTCTCTCTTTCATCATTTTCAGCCATATGGAAATCTTCAACCTGCTGATCTTGATAAGTATCCTTCATGATTTCTGTGTGCTGCTGTAACGAATTTTCATACAATGCTTCTAGTATTTCTCCATCCATCAATTCATTATCCCCATAAAAATTCTCAATATCTTCAATGAAACGATGAACATGGCTACAACATTTCTGAACTAACATTAAAGATGGACAAGATTCTTTGTACCTCTCAAAGAACATGGTATGAAAATCCTTTAAACAGTAAATAGAAGCAAATGGAAAACTTTCATACCAAGATCGGGCTTCATCTTCCAGAGTAGCCATAAACATTTTCATCAAACAGTCTTCAAGAACATCGATTTTTAATTTATGCACATGAATGTGAAATTTCACCAGATGAAGAGCAGCGTCATTACCTTCCACATTTCTGAACATAGGCAAATTCTGAAGCCAATCTACCTTGGGCATATTATTTGGAAAACCTGGGATGTGATCTCGATTGATGGGAGCATATCTTCTTGCAATCTGGTCCATCTTGACAATCTTAAAGCTACTAATCTCTCTGCAGTGAAGTCGCCAGGGGAATGATTTCAGCCTTTCTAAGGTCTGATCGTTGTCCACCATCAACAATCGGACCTGAACTTGATTAGTACTGGGGCAAAGGCAATCTACAAGTTAAGTGTCACGTTCACAAGCTAGACCATTTTCGTTCCCAGTATGGTCGCCACTATGTTATTTCCCAAATCCACCTTAGGCTGAAATAAGGCAGAAGAAGGACAACACCAAACCACGCTCAGCCTCGTAGCTAGCCCTACGAGGACATGATAGGGCTCTCTCCGGGTCTATCTCGGCAAAAGATGTCCAATGGGGCCTGAGATGACTACAAATTGATACTGATTTTAGGCTAGTAAATAAATAGGAAAGAGTTATTTTGATGAATGACTGGATTTCAGGGATGTATGGGACAAATAACAGCATGAGCGGAGAAATTAAATCAAAGACACAGATTATCTCATGAGGCAAGATAGGCAAGAGGTTTAGCATTCAAATTGAAATTATATGGAGTGGAAAGACTGCTGAGAGGCCGAAAAGGGCATATATAATGAATCCTTTTCAGACAGAAGAAGATACACAGAAAATGAACACTTTCCCAAGGCAGAGAAATAAACATGGATTCTACCTTTCCTACGTAAAAGCATTCAACTAGAGATGATTGTGAATGAACTGTAAAACGTAACAAGATACATATGAAACTGAAAGAAAAACATATGATAAAGTCATTACCACATGAATCTCATGAAACAGAGCTGTATAATTTCATTAATCCTCAGCCAAAACTGTACAGTGAAACACTGATTTTTCCTCCACACTTATCCCCAGAACTCAGCTCTATTACAAAATGATTTTCAATACAATAAATAGACTCCATTGTTGAAAACAGATCGGCCAAATGAGGAATTGTTTAATCATCATTAACAAACAAGACTGAAAATCCAGCCATCTGTTTTGAAGACAAAACAAAGCTCCCCTTGAATTTCTCTGATGACCAATTAAAAGACAAAATTTGGAGCGTAGACCCTTTGAATTATTAACTGAAGTCAAAAATAGGCAATCTGTTCCTATCTTTCTGTTGTGGTAGATATCTTTGTTTTAATTTTGGCTTTTGGTTTTTGACTTTTCACCTTTAATGAAGTAAAACAGAGTTCCGCCAAGAATAGTAGACAGCAACAA
Organism: Pinus albicaulis; assembly: GCA_034641835.2. Classification (NCBI taxonomy): domain Eukaryota; kingdom Viridiplantae; phylum Streptophyta; class Pinopsida; order Pinales; family Pinaceae; genus Pinus; species Pinus albicaulis. The sequence goes on from JAXQQM020072374.1 coordinate 5,804, forward strand.
CTGCTGCACAAACTCTGATTGATCTTCTTCAAATTTATGTTCCCTCTCTTCCGCAGTTAGAGATGATTCAACATTGCCCATAAATCGTACATGAGGAGATTTTTTGTCGAGCTTTCCTCTGATGATACAATTGGTTTTATTTGATCCTCACTACTCTCAGAAATCGAAAAATTATAAACAAAGGAAGATAGCAGAGGATCTTGTACTGCACTATTAGCAGCCACCCCACTCGAGGACACACCTCCCAGAAGAGGATGCAGCTGCCCCTCCTGAAGCTCCTTATTCAGAAAAGACATTGTGGAATTAGGTGGCAACCCACCTCTACGAAATCTCCTCCTATGCTGCATTTTGAACAAATGACCATGTTGAAGAGTTATATGCCCAGCCATATCCTTCCCAACTTTAGCTGCGCACATAGGACATAGCGCATTTTTTGTGTCGATGCAATGTTCATCCTCGGGATGGCAACAGAGCATAGCGATATCAAAATCCTCAAAACAAAATGGGCAAGTGAAATCCATCTGTATGTCGTCATCGCCCTCCAATACATCAAATTTAAACTGTCGATCTGTATGATGATTTGAAAATATAGGTGCCATAAAACATAGCATCATTAATTCCAGTCACAGGTATAAGCGGTCAAGATACCCAGGACCTGAGTTGTGTCTCAACTTTAGGATACAATACATCAAGGATCCTCTTGATAGTGTTCAAAAATAATTCAAACTGACTCAGAACACTGTAAAGACATACAGCATTGCTTGTCGTTAACTTTTGCATGTACTGAAGGCCAAATTTCTTTGGTAGCATACCATCTTTCAAAGGAATCAAGATCTCAGAATACTGTTTCTCCAACGCTCTCAACACTGCCCTCTCAATAATTGTGATAATCAACTGATTATTCCGGCCAGCGATTAACAATGACTTCGTACTCATTCAGAGTTTCTTTGATGCGCTCATACATTTCCTCAACAAGTTGCGAGGTGGAGTGTTGTGTGGTTGTTTCTGTCCATCGAAACTTATCCAACTTGCACAAATCAAGCATCTGAAGGTGTTTTTCTTAGTTCCAAAGGACAATGTACAAATGAAACAAATCCTTCGAGTCCATGCCTCCTTTTATTAGACAGATATTCCAGGATATAAGATCCCTTTGAAAGTCAGCAATTTCAATCAAAGGCAATGAGAAATTTGGAGTAGCAGCTCTGTGCGCCGCATGCAGACCCAATGCGCTGCGTCGTGTGGGTGTGCCGCGGCCTTTAGAATTTGCATGGTGTGTTTTGGCTCTACGTGCCGCGCTCTGTGGGTGCACCGTGCCTCCTTTCTATGCGCCGCGTAGTGGATTTCACCCACAATTCTGGCTTCAACAAAATATTTCGCCTCTCCACCATTGTGCTTGGCTTTGTTTGATGTCCTCAGCATGCAGATGAATTGACAATTGTGGAAACATATTATGTATCAAAAGGATTTTAGTTCTTGTTTCTATCTTTGTAATATTTCAATTGTGGCATTTTCATTTTTAACACCAACTCTGTTCTGCTTGCTTCCACACCGATTTTTTGAGCTTAAATGATGGCTCCTTATCATTTGTGCAGGGATGATGACATTAGATTTCGGCAAAGGATCGGGAGAGGCTGCATGTGAACATCTTCAATTGAAAAACTTTGAATAATTACATATTTGAAAACAAATTTAATGATTTCTTCTTCGAAACAGAGTTTTGAAAAAGAATCACTCTTGAGAGTTATTTGATGACGACATTTTGCAATGGAAACTAATTTGGAACCTCTCATGCAAACTAAGTCGACAAAACCCTAGACGTAAAAGACCCAAAAACCTTAAATATGACCAAGATACTAGAACAGGACTGCAAATGACTTGAAATTGATTTAATAAACTTCGGTGAACAGAACTGAGCCAATAGGTACGAAGCATGAGGGGAAATGACTCACAAGACCTTTCTGTCAGATAATATCATGCCCCTAGTGGAATGCAACTACGTGAATCGAGCAGGACACGTAAAAAAGAAATGAAAAAAGAGTTTTTGATCTCTGACGGAGGACTGTAAGTGAATCGAGCGAGACACATAAAAATGAAATGAAAAAAGAGTTTTTTGATCTCTGACGGAGGAGGCGGCGGAGCGAAACCTGCGGGTCCAAGAGAGGGTAAAGCAACCTAGCAAAGAAGGCACAATGTTTAGCAATGATCATTGCTGCTTTCAGAAAGGCATAGTACAATGGCGAGGAAACTTGGTCCAGAATCGACACAAGTACAAGGCTAATTCAGCAAAAAATCGCCATAAGGACAGGATGCAAGGTGAAAGTAATTTTCAGTTTCCTTTGATTATAGACCAATGTAGAAACAATATGTTTACTGCAAAGTTAAGTTTTTGTTCTACAATTTTTGAAATGTGCAGCATGACAAGGTCAAAGTCAACAACAGTTGGTCAATGGAATCAAGGTAAAATTTGTCATTTCAAGAAAAGCTCCAATTAATGAAATCAGGGAAATTTCAATGGATTAAGATTGGAAGAGTGGGGACATAGTCTCATAATATTCATGTTCAGTAGTCCAAAGATCTTTTGGGGTCCAAAATATTTCCACTGGGGAGGTTTGATCAGGAGATCATGCCCATAGTTCAAAAATTCTCAAAAATGAAAGTGCTGAAAAGTGGTTTCAACCTAAGAAACTGAAAAGGTCTCATCGTTTTGATTCTGGTGCTATGAACGGTTCGCAAAACAAAGGTCGTATGTGGAATTTATAAAGGTTTGAAAAGCCTAGTAAACTCCAAAAACTGGACCTTTGACTCATTTTGACTTTATATGAAAAATTTTGAAAAAAAAATATATTTGGAAATTTTTTTTATATTAAAGTCTGGAGGGCCTATCAGTGGGCGCCACGTGGCCTGCTCGGAGGCTGCAAAGTGGCCCCAGGCTAGAGGTTAAAGTGTTATGGAAAAATTTCAGATTCTGTAGGAACCGAACACACAACCTCCCGTTGGCATGCAGAGCGCCCAAACATTCAGGCCACGATGTGATTCTTAACATGAATGAACGGAAATGTTTATTTAAATTTCAAATCTTTTACCACTGGTGGTAAAGGGGGCCAACCCCCGGTTGATAGAACCCTACACTGCGACCAAGCACCTAGAACTCCTGGCGGTTACCACCAAATGTTATTCGCGCGAGTTTAAATGGTAATGTGACCAATGGTTTCGATGGTTAAATGTGGCATTTAACAAAACAGGCTAGTCCGACGATTAAACGTGGCATTTAATACAACAGGTTAGTCTGACGGTTTCAGTGGAATAAACAATGTGACCACTCCTTGACATAAATTTTAATGCAAAAGTTAATCTCCCACTATTTCTAGAGCACGCCCACCAAATCAATCGGCGTTGCCATTTTTAGTCGGCTTAAGTAGAGTTTCTCCACATTTAGTGGAGTTTTTTAAGGGACATTGGGAAAATTACTATTTTGGCCATAATTCCATGGATTTTTGACTAATTTTGATGCATGGATAGTCAATTTCTGGTATTCTCGACATTATGAACACATTGGCAGAGGTTTCATAGCCATCAAAGGTCATCTTGTGTAGGTTTAGCTTCGATAAAGGTGAAGGAGCCACGAGGACCACTAGGGTGTTTTCAATGTTTTGAGCATCCATGCTCTATTTTCTGCAAATAAATAGTCATTCCTAGCTAATTCAAGCATTCTAAAGCTGCTTTTACATATAGCACAACTATTTGAGGCTTTATTTCACATTTACTTACCATTTTTTAGCAATAAGATATGAGGGACATGCCATTGGGAGCTAGACCAGCAGATGTAGCCTAGGAGGGGTGAACTGCTTCATCAAATTTGTTGAGTACTGTTACATGTGATGTTTAATTCTCTGATATTTACTGTTGTATAGTGTTTTATAAGAAATTTACATGCTTCAACCTCACATAGAAATCTATTTAACTAAGTTAAAACCGTTTGTTTCACCTGCAAACTTCAGAGAACCTTATGCACACATTTTAATTGCTATTTGGATATTATCACAACAAAAATAATACATTCCATTCAGATAATATTAGAATGACAACACATTTTGTTCATGGTAAATATACATGATAGTTTATCAATCACCCCAACATCTATCCTTTATGCAAGTCATATGGTGTTATTTCTTCACACTTATTTATCTCTTGTCCCAACACAGTGCAGGTCATGACCACCACACTTGAAAATTTGAACATGATAGGCTCGTGGTCCTATCTGAGCTTGGAAGAAAATTTCAAAAATTAGTTACACAACATCATGGAAGATTATTATAAAGGTTTCCCATGAATTCTAATCAGCAATATCTAGTGGGATTGGAACAACAACACATTTTGTTCACGAGAATATCCATTATAGTTTATGAATCACCCCAACATCTATCCTTTATGTAGGTCATATGATGATATTTCTTCAAAATTATTTGTCTCTTTTCCCAACAAAGTGCAGGACATCACCAGTGCCCTAGAAAATTTGAACATGATAGGCTCGTGGCCCTATCTAAGCTTGGAAGAAAATTTCAAAACTTAGTTACAAAACATCATGGAATATTATTATAAAGGTTTCCCATGCATTCTAATTAGCAATATCTGGTGGGATTAGAACAACAACACATTTTTTTAATGAGAAATATCCATGATATTTTATGAATCACCCCAACATCTATCCTTTATGCAAGTCATATGATGATATTTCTTCACACTTATTTATGTCTTGTCCCAACACAATGCAAATCATCACCACCACCCTTTCAAAATTGAACATGATAGGCTCGTGGTCCTATCTAATCTTGGAAGAAAAATTCAAAACTTATTTACTCAACATCATGGAAGATCATTATAAAGGTTTCCCATGCATTCTAAACAACAATATCTGGTGGGAATGGAACAAAAACACATTTTTTTCACAATAAATATCCATGATAGTTTACGAATCACCCCAACATATATCCTTTATGCAAGTCATATGATGATATTTATTCACACTTATTTATATCTTGTCTTGACACAATGCAGGTCATCACCACCACCCTTGCAAAATTGAACATGATAGGCTTGTGGTCCTATCTAAGCTTTGAAGAAAATTTCAAAACTTAGTTACACAACATCATGGAAGATTATTAAAAAAAATTCCCATGCATTCTAATCAGAAATATCTCGTGGGATTGGAATAGCAAGACATTTTTCACAAGAAATATCCATGATAGTTTACAAATCATCCCAACTTCTATCCTTTATGCAAGTGATATGGTGATATTTATTCACGCTTATTTATCTCTTGTCCTAACACCGTGTAGGTCATCACCACCGCCCTTGCAAAATTTAACATGATAGGCTCGTGGTCCTATCTAAGCTTGGAAGAAAAATTCAAAACTTAGTTAAACAACATCATGGAAGATTATCAAAAAGGTTTCCCATGCATTCTAATCAATAATATCTGGTGGGATTAGAATAAAAACACATTTTTTTCATGAGAAATATCCATGATAGTTTATGAATCAGCCCAACATCTATCCTTTAGGCAAGTCATCTGGTGATATTTCTTCACACTTATTTATCTCTTGTCCCAACACAGTGCAGGTCATGATCACCACCACCCTTGAAAAATTGAACATGATAGGCTCGTGGTCCTATCTAAACTTGGAAGAAATTTTCAAAAATTAGTTACTCAATATCATGGAATATTATTTATAAAGGTTTCCCATGCATTATAATCAGCAATATCTGGTGGGATTGGAACAACAACACTTTTTTTTCATGGGAAATTCTAACAAAGATCACAATTGAATTGATAAAAAATGGTGTTTGGAAGACAAGATTCATCCTAAACCACAAAAATAATGGATTCTGTTAATTCCTCCACTCCCTCTTGGATTCCCTTGTGACTTCTTTGATGGTGTTGCACACGTTATCCCACCTAGCTTCAAAGTGGGTGTGGTACTATTCCTCTCCTAGTCTTATAGCAAGAAACTAAGTTATACCCAAAGTTAAGGCTCCAACAACTGAGTTGATTCCATTTCCCTTTGTACACTTATGGAAACTGGATCCATCAAAAGAGTCAAATCCCTATAGATCATGGGGGATTCAAAAATCATGATCAATTGGGTCAATAATTCATGATAGAAAAAATATAACTACATCCCATCCTATAGTATATCATAGATCCCCCCAACTCTTTGGACTAGCTATCTTTCAGACACATTCTCAAGGAGCTAAATACCACAACACACAAGCTTTCAAAAGAATCTCTCAAACTTCCCATCGATACATTTGTGATACTAGATTCCATTGATAGTATGGAGTATGACCAAATGATTATTCGTGTCTAAGCTCGAAAAACAAGCCAATGTAGATTGATGCATGCACATTCCAATCATGACAATCAATTTCTACATCTTCTCAAAAGAAAAAACAAGTAAATTTTTTCTTTGTTCACTTTACAACATAAACACCAATTTCACCCACAATGTTAAGATAAGTTGAATGATATGACCGAAAAGGTGGGAGGAGTATTTTGTGGTGTATTGAACAGGACTAGAGGACACACATGTAGCATGGATGGGTAGAAGTGGGATGTCCAAGCATGATTTAATAAGATCTATAATCCACACATTAGAGAATGAGAAGGGGGATTAAGACCTAATTTCATAGGGGCTAGGGGGCCTGGAGGGAAGGTAACAAGAGGAATTGAAAGAGGAAAACCTGATAGTGGTGATAAGGGGATTAGGGGCCCCATTATCACAACGAATAAGCCATTAACCCATAACCACTAAATTCCCTATCCCTTAACCCCGAAGCCATAATCTCTTAACCCTACACTCATAACTCATAAGCCATCAACCCCTTGATGCATTAAACCTTAAGCCATTAACTCCTAACGTAGAATCTATGAATCCCCTAAGCACTAACCCCTTATTCTCTTAACTCATGACCCTTAAACCTTAATCCATAACCCCTAAACACCTTAAAACCCAACCCCTTAACCCCTAACACCTAAATCCCTTAATTATTAAGCCCTTAACCCCTAAATCCCTTTCCCCCCAAGCCCTTGGACCTTAACTCTTAACCCTTGAAGCCCTTCACCACTTAGTATCCAAGGAAAAAAACAACACATCAAACCAACAAAATAACCTCTTAGGAGAATCCTTCACCTCCAACTAAGAATATTGGTACCATTTGATTTTTAGAGAACTAGGTATTGGTCTCGAGGGTGTGTGTTTGTGGGTAATTCCCTTATTAACATGTATACCAAATGTAGAACAACTGGATAATTTGCAAAACATCAATAAGAATTTCTCACAATATCTACACTTCATGTTGACATGGAGCTTGTAGTGCTCTCCCACATAAGGAGTTGGCAATGAATAGATCACTCACAATGACGCAACCTCTTCAACCCTAATGCACAAGGAGCTAACCCTTGATACAAATATTTTGTTTGATAAAAAACACAATTGTGTCAATGTAGAATACTATACACAAGAGAAAATAAAATGATATTATCCACATCAATGCTTGAAATAGCCTCACATTTTCCATGAGTGGTGAGCCAAGGGGTGAATGTAAGGCACTATTAAAGTTACATCATGTTTACATTTCTTTTACATCACGAGATTGTTCTCCATTAGGGTTGATGCATCATCACAAGGGAGCATAACACCTTTTTGTGGGGGAGCGATTAAAGTTGTAACATGATCAAGTGACATACACCTCCAATGTAAATGACATCATTATATGTCTGTGTCAAGTTGTTAAAGAAGTTATTTATAAACAATAAATTTAGTACTTGAGCTTCATCTTTTCATGGCCTTGACACTAAGATGGATTTGTACTAGGAACACTTCATGCAAATAAGAGGGGGCCTTATTTTTAAACCCTCATACACACTAGAGCACTAGATGTTGCCCTTCAGATCCCCCTTGGTGGTTTCAAAGTGGGTTTACATTAGTGTCTAGTTGAAACTAATGACATCAAGATATTCCTCTTCTCAATAACATATTCTAGCTTTGCCATATACACAACATTGAGTTAGAGGACCACCTCATATGTAGATGCTCCATTTATTATGGATTCAAGGGATGTTCTATTTTCTTTTATCAAGATTTAGATGGTCGTTATCTACTTTCTTTCAATACATGTCTAACTATTTTTATGAGGGAGGTCCTTGGATTTAGATATTTATATAAGACCTTATGTGGCCTTCCCCTTTTGAACTTTTCCAAGGGGGTCACCTCCTTCCATGTTGCCTTGCCTACTTAGGGCCAAAATTGACAAGCCAATACTCAAACTTCTTCAACTATCAAATTGGTGGGGCCTCATACCTCTTATTGAACCCCTTAATGAGACATTATTTCTCCAAAGAGACTGTTGAGGATTTCCCATTGCAAATCACAAGTTGGATGTCATAGGACCTGTTACCCCACTTTCTATATGAGGTTTTAGAGGATAATTTTAAATTTTGATTGACATATCAACCCTTGTGATTCTTGTGACATTAATAATTTTCCAATTAAGATATACGAATGACTGTATAATTGGTTTGACGGCACCTTACCTTGGCCATCTAGGACACTAGGTGTAGGAAGATGTTGCTTTAGCGATCACTTTAACTTGATATATATGATCCATGTATATATCTCTAATATGTATTATTTTTATTGTGATCACATAAAAACTCTATTCTAACTCTTAAATGTTTTAGCCATAATTCCTATGCTAAATTATTCCATAGTATTTTATAATTTTACTCATAAAAATGTGTCACCTTAATAATTTAAATATATAATAGTGATTTAAGTAATTACTACACATCCTATTTTATTATACCCTTATTTCCCTTGGTCAAATTTTAATTGCATAATTTCACAGCATATTCATTCATTTTAATTCCGATGTCCCACCCTATGATTCCCGCCAGTAGGAAATCAATTATTTAATTCATAAAACAAGGTAAACTACTCTATTTCAATTTTATCACCGTGCTTTCATGTCGGGTTTTTTATCTATCAGTTGTGCAAGTTCATTGAACGAGCTTCAAGCTCTTTTTATGCACAAGCTTAACCCAACTCGACCCTGACATCAAATGACAAGAAAAAGAAATGTATGATGAATCACTTGGCAAGCAGATTACATGGTCATGATATGGTGGCCCACTATTGATGACGCTCTCAGAATCACCCATCTGGACGATTTTTTGAAGGGGGCTCGCAATTCCTTCTATGGGGGTTTTTTATTCTTCCATGGATCTGGTTCCTCAATTTCTTTTACTTTTGGCCTCTCCTCACACATCGCTCTTGTTACCTTAAAGTTTGACCAGGTATGTACACACTTTCTCTAAATCCTCCTGAATGAAAATGTAATTCGATTTTTTAGGGTATATGAAATTGCAATGATTTCTGTTTGCTACTCTTCAAAAATGAATCTTAATGAATGTCGTATAAACTCAAGATTTCAATCTTTACTATTTATTGAGGCACCTCTGCTGATAGCGGTAGAACTATTCCAAAGTGCCATGCACTTTTTCTCCAAGCGGTTCTTCAATATTGAAAGCTTCAAATGTGTTGTAGTTTCTTTTGCCGTAGAATCCCTATCGCTTATTCTTAGACTGACATGGTATCGTGCATATTGCACGATGGAAAGGAGACCATAGAAGTGCCATAGAGGAGCTGATATAACCAAGCATCTCTGTTGTGCAGACTTATATTTCAGATCTTTCAAACTTCCAAGTTCGTTACCTTTGAGAGACGCAGGACTTCTGTGACTGACATGAATCCAGTTGAACCTCTGCTCTGAACGAAGATTAATTATGTTAAACAAAATGAAAACATCTCCACAGCTTGATGCCAGAAGCTATCTTGCTTACGAATGTAACCCTAAAAAGTCTATACTCAATGTGTACCCACTGTAACTAAAAGAAACTTTAACAGGTTGGCTAAGAAGTGTATGAGCTGATGTGGATTGAGCAAATAAAGGGTCTCATACAGAGGCATATATTCTGTATAGATGCATTTTTATGCTATTATCCACAATAATGATGAGCCTTGATGATTCATTGTCCTATGACTCCTTTGCTAGCCTCCTTTTGTATGGAGAAGATTTTCAACATACAATCTATGGCCATGACTTTTCCACCACTTATATTGGAAGCAAGCCTTATCATCAGAACTTCCAAAAACTTTGACAGAATGCCATGACTGATTTGAACAGCAATGCATATCTCAATTCTTCTTTCAAGGCTAACTGAACGTATGTATATTAATAATGGTCTGCCTGAAAATATGATGTCATGCCAATTGAAAACTATATTGAAGAGGGATACGAGGACACACTTACTGCAGAGTATATGATTACTCAGAGTCATAACAGGAGTAAATATAGATCAGCTTACATGCCTGAGATGATGTTTATAATATCCCGAACCTATACCCTGATTGCCATAACTTGGATATATATATGGTGCAGCCATACTTTTCACGTGTTGAGAACTTGAGATTGCAAAGGGAGAACCATACAAGATGTTCACATAGACTGTGGGGTTGTTTCAATTGAGAGTAAACTAGTAGGAACCAAGATATAAGAGATTGAGCAATGCCTTCTTCAGAGGAACCGAGCTAACTGAGTGATACCATATATGATACTGCACTAGGACAGAGATTTCCCTGTCATAGTGATAATTCTTAGAGGATGAGATCCATTCAAGGATCACAGAGAAACACGGCTTGTTGATGATATGATTTTTCCAAACAATTACTTTAACCCTTCAAGTAGGGAACCATAGTGGCAAGACCTTATCACAGAGGATTTCTATCTTCAAAACGAAGTATTCTTAAAGGCACACTAAAAGAGTCAAACTAAAGAGAATACTGAACTGCTGATACAAACAGTGATCATAGTGATCATGCCCAGAAGACCTAGGATTTGGTATCCATGTGTTATGCCCAGGACTGTGACTTTATGGTCGTGAAACTCTGCTTCAAATATAATGAAGATACAGTCTGAATGGGACTGATAAATAATCCTTGGAAAATGTATTACTGGAACATACCTTGATGACTTTCAACTTTCGCTCATGATATTTGAGTTGCTCTTGGATTGGAGCCCATGTCCACTGATTAGGGCTAGCAGAAGGCCTTAAGAAAATACCACAGATTTGACATTCTTGATCCCTAACACAGAGGGATAGAGGTACCAATGAAATTATTCAGATGCTTCTGAGTGATTGCAATCTCTTTGAGCTTGGGATTGTTCTTTCTTGTGCTTTGATTCCATGTTAATTTTGGAAACATGTTCTTTTCTTAGGATATTTACTTCATTCAATCATGAGCCCATTAATCCATTATCAATTACATTAAAAAATATATGGCAGTAACTAACGAAAGAACATTAATGAGAAATAGTGAAGACAAGCCAAGACAGAAGAACAAGATAATATGGCACAAGCGAGGGAAAAACTCCAATATGGGGAAAACCCTTGAACAAATATTCTTATTATTCAAATCAAATGTACAACAGAGAGAGAGAGAGAGAGAGAGAGAGAGAGAGAGAGAGAGAGAGAGATTTGATAGAAACATTATTGACTTGTGAAGGTGACGATTAGTATCACTGTCCAAATGCCAAAGACATGATTCAAAATTCTGCCTTTAAACATCAACAATCATATTCTATCCAGATTAGTGGTCAAATGCAGTCAAATCTTTTCCTCAAAGTTGACTGCTTTAGATATGAACTGAGTTCTTGTTAGGGTTTTTTTTCCTATGACAACAAACCCTTTGCACTCCTCTAAATATTATTATAAGGTTGTGGCTTCCCTTTTTAAGTTACTGTCCATAATCTAAGGCTGGTTAGGGCTACAGTTACAACATTCCACAACTGGTTAGGGCTAGATGAAACCCTTCCCAGCTTTTTGATGGCAGTGGCATAACTGTGACCTAAAATCTGGCCTGTATATGGATGCGCCCTAATTGAAACAACTTCCTTGGAGTTGCAGCAATCCTTCTCTAGAGGATTCGCACACTAGGCAACTCTAAATTATCTATAGGTCTACGACTGACTTGATGATGGATCTTGGTCTATGGGAGAGGCTTAATAATGCCCAGATTAAGCATCATCTAACCCATATCTACTCAACATCCTATCTAAGGAGCTCGGTCTATATGGAGGAGGGAAATCATGTAACGAAACCCCAATACATCTACTGAGATTGTCCTAAAACTAGCAACAGTCTACCCATAGATTCCTCAGCACTGCAACAAGAAAATATACTCACTCAAAACAGACCCAACCTCTGCATTAAGCCATTATCCCCACTTGGATGCCTTAGAGATGCAAGAGAGATTTTCGATGCCTCAAATGGGTTGGGAGAGAATTCTTATATACAATTTAGAAGAGAAGCTAACTTTGATATTTTCGAGGCAAATTCAAAATTTGTATTTTCAATTTTCCCGCCTAAATAAAATCACGATTTATAGAATTTCTTTTTTAATAAACAAATATTTTCCTTATCTAAATTTGACGATATTTAGATCGATTTTGGTCCTCTAGAAAATAGGAATTCAATGGGATTATAATCTCCATCAACTGAGCAGGCCAAAGTGGAATTTGGCCCTAGTTTCCAATTTTAACAGAATATAATGAGAAACAACTTAAAATAATCAAGAAAAATTGTTAAATTGCTTCTACCTCTTCTTTATTAAAAAAAATGCAATGATCCTCCACCTGCAAATATTTTTTGGACAAGAGGTCTACCCGTTGATTCCATTCTCTCAAGATGTGCTGGAAGAACAAATTTTAAAATAAACCTTTGAGATTTTGAATGCATTCCATCCAGTGCTTCAATGAGAGGACCCTCAGATGGCCCTTTCCAGACAACCAATACACCACACACTTTGAATCGACAAAAACAAGGATAATGGATATATTCAATGAGGCTACAAAAAATAATAGTGCCAAAGCATCCACCACTTCTGCTTTAGTATTTTTCCCTGCACTTGCATTCAACCAGATCTAAAATGAAACATTGTCAAGAAGGAAAATGGTGGCTCCCCCTCCGTAAAACTCATCTTGATACGCTCCATCAAAGTAGCCAACATTTTCAAATATAGAAGTAGGTGGAAGGTAGAAGGATGGCCTTCTAGGAGGCTTCCAAGGCTTGACATAATCCGAAAAGAATCCCAAAATTTGGCCCATGATTACAGTGATATATTTGGGTCTTCTTTCAAAGATGATATTATTTTGGTCTTTCCAAATACCCCATGCAATGAAAATGTATATTGATTTATAATTTCCCCCATTTTGACAACACCAAATAAGGCAATGGTAAAGTGGATACATCTAACCATTAACCTATAATTTTAATACCCCTAATATATATGACCAGAGGGACCTTGAAAAGTCACACTTCAAAAATAAATGATTGACAATTTTTGAATCTTTTGTGCAGAGAACACATACATTTGGCCCATGAAAACTTTTCTACAATAGGCAATCCCAATTTTGAATACAATTCTCTAAGGTAAGTGAGATAAAACATTTTAGTTTAGGGGCAATAGGCTAATCCCATAATTTTTAATGCCACCAACGAACCCTTTGCAAAGGGTTTATCTATGATGTAACACAATAGGCATGGCGAGCTGTGACATACCTGGACGAGGAGTTCTAGGACCATTCAAAAGAATCATCCTTCTCAAATAGTGTAAGACCATTTAAAATCAGGGATTTCATAAAACTATCCCACTCCACAACAAAATAACCCCGTAGGCCCAAATCATGGGTGCTTTTCCATCTTCCAGCTGTGAATAACTCCAAAGGGAACACATAAACCCAACGAAGTCTGGTAACACCTTGAGCACAAACATGGTTGGAAAGGTTAGGGGAGCATCAATGAGAGCACAAAAACACCTACTTCTCTAGAAGCACTTATAATACGTTTTTGGGTTTCACTAATCACCCTTTGGTCAACATCTCCACACTAGACTAGATTCTAAAGTGATGTCCTTACAATCATAATCAAATCAGTATATTTTCTCTTAAAAAAATATGCAAAGATAGATGTCCCCTTTATGTCCAAGTTCCACCAAAATGGTTCCTCCTACCTACATAGTACCTCCATTTATTTTATAACAAGACTATTCTATAAGCCTCCAAATTTATATCATATCCATGAGGTCAACAACAATTTTTGGTTCAAGATATAGCTAAGTTGGAACAAACTTAGCTCTAGATCCTATGTTATTTTTCAACCCCTAATATTTATGTACAAATATATATCAATTTTCTAAAGCATACGGGAGCCAAACTATCACCTTTCCCATGTTGACTCCCTATATTAAACATCATGGAAAATCTCCATAGATTATTTATCCTTACTAAACCATAAATTTCATTAGAAATGATCATTGAGCATTAACATGACATTACTACTTAGCTGCGCTTTTTGACTACACAAAATGTTTTTTTGTTTCACCATAATTCACCTTTGATATCACAACCAAAACCCCATCCCATAATTTTTAGTGACATAGAAACCCAACGATTTTCATACCATTAATAATTATATATAATTAGAAATACTTCCTTATTAACAAAAAAACATACAAATTTTATCTAATTCTGCTTGAAAAACACATAATTTCAAGACTTCATGGGATATATGTCATTCAAATATCAAAATTGTTCATTTCCCTCGTTTATGCATTTCATTTAAGTTCAAGATTTCATGGATATATGTCTTTCAAATATCAAAATTGTTCATTTCTCTCGTTTATGCATTTCATTTAAGTTCAATATTTCATGGATATCTATCTTTCAAATATCAAAGTTGTTCATTTCACTCGTTTATTTCCCTCACGTTGCTAGGTGTGTGTCCAGGGAATGAAAGGCACAGCCATGCCGTAATAGGTATTATATCATACATTTGGTTGAATCAAGAGTTTGGATTCTCGATTCCTCCAATCATGGTAATTTCTTTCTACATAGGGAATTTGCACAATTTTCACCACATTCCTTGGTGATGACCCATCCCCAAGCCTCCATCTCTCTTTTTCACTTCAAAATACTTCTAGAAAATAAAAAATAAGTGTTCAATAAGAAGGCTCCAGGAGCTGCAGCCGGTGAATCTTTGGCCTTACAGTTTGAGTTGGACTTCTCTCTCATCGCATGCATGGCGTCAACTGTGATGGGATTTATGTGGTACTTGGATAGTGCAGCATATTTCCACATGACGGGAAACAAATAACTCTTTAGTAACTTGGATGGGAAATATCTTCAGATGCACATCGAGATGGGTGATGACAGGAGGTATAGCGCTACCGGGATTGGTACAGTTACTTTCCAAAGACAGTCAGGTAAACCTTTCTTATTAAAAGATGTCATGCATGTACCAGGCTTGAAAAATAATTTAGTTTCAATTGCTATGTTGGAGGATCTTGGATATGATGTGGTTTTCAGTGAAGGAAATGCATTCCTTCATCACAAAGCCACCTCATAGGTAAAGAGGATTGGGATTCATGTGAAGAAACTCTACAAACTTGATGTAGATGGCTGCGCATCATTGAGCAGTAAAGTAGGGAATGTGGTAAGCCGAGACACAGGTGATTTATGGCATAAGATATTGGGTGATCTAAACCAGAGTGCTTTGATGATCATGCAACATATTTCTACAGGTCTTCCAAAGGGTACTCTTGTGCAGATAGACACATGAAAGTGATGTACCATGGTGAAGTATACTAAAGCCAATTTTCATGAGAAGGAGAAAAAATCAGCAACAATCCTTGAGAGAGTTCACTCAGATGTGTGTGTACCATTCTCTACACCTACCAAAACAAAGCACAAGTATTATGTGATTTTTGTTGATGATTTTTCTATAAAGTGTTGGATCTTATTTTTGCAGAAGAAAGATAAATTTTTCTCCAAGTTTTGTGAGTTCAAATCACTGGTAGAGAAAGATACAGGGAAGAAGGTGAAGGATCTAAGGAGAGACAATGATGGTGATTATATCTCTAATTAATTGAAGAAATTTTGTGCCAAAGAATGAATTCTGAGATAATTGATTGCACCTCATAACCCAACAAAAATGGGGTTGCAGAAAGAACGAACAAAACAATTGTGGGAGTAGTACGAGCTATGTTACATGATCGGGGCCTACCGTTGTATCTGTAGGTAGAGGCATGCAACAAAACATTATTTGTGTAGAATCGTAGTTCTCATCGGATACCTGGCATGAGTACACCAGAGGAGGATTTTTCATGTAACAAACCGAATGTTTCATATTTTAAATTTTTTAGCTCATATATATATTTCCATGTGACCAAAGATGCTAGGAAGAAGCTAGAACCAACAATAGAGGTTGGGATATTTGTGGGGTACACTAATACTCCCCACAACTATCAAGTGTATTTACCATATAACAGGATGATAGTTTTACGTAGAGATGTTAAATTTGGTGAGAAGAAAGCCATGCAATTATCCCTTGAGAGGGAGCTTGACTTGCATGCAGATGAGGAACTCTTAGTTCCAAAGGATTAACCTCAAGATGCGGAGTAGCCACAAGTAGAGGATCATGAAGTGGGTGATCTGGATTTATGCAGGAAGGCAACATAATACAAAAATAACCATAAACATAGAAATACAATGGAAATAAAGCTTCATTTCATTAATATCAAATCACAGAAATATGCTTACAAACATGATGGAAATAAAATATCTAGGGTGCTGATAGCGAATCTATGAGAAGAGATGTGGCGGCTATAGACCTCTGAACTGTGTTACAATGAGGCTCAAGGGCCTATTTATTATGGAGAAGAAATGGAGAACTCTAAACTTCAAAAAACCTAACCCTAGGAGATGAAGCGCCAAAACTATGGGCCCCATTTGGGTAAATTGGTGTTTCAACTTCCTGGGGACGTAACTTTGACATACTATCTCTGTTTGGGGCTTCATAATGGCTCCGGAAGTTCAGGAACTGAAAAAATGCTAAAAATAGTAAGTTGTGAAAAAACTAAAAGGGACAATGGTGGGGCCCCAAGTGGAATAGGCAGGTGGCCACCAATATCCACCTAGATCAGTGGAAGAAACCACTCATGCAACCATCCACCATAAATGGTAGGAAGTGAATCAAAGAGGATGACAGATTGATGCTAGATGAGACAAACCATGTAGGAGCATGTACATCATAGCTCAGGCAGAGAAGGTCCCCAAATAGGTATACTGGATACATGGCTCTTATGAGCGAGTGTATTGTGATAGAACCATCCTCTTTAAAGGAATAAATGAAAAATCCAACATGGGTTGATGCCATGGTTGTGGAGTATGACTTCATTATCATAAGTAGTGCATGGGAAGTGGTCCCCAAGACCAGTGGGGAAGTCAGTGGTTGGATCTGGGTGGATCTACAAGGTGAAGCAAGAAACATATGGGAGTGTGGATAAATACAAGGCTATATTTGTGGCCCGAGGTTGCTCATAGGTTGAATGGATCGACTATGAGGAAAATTTTGTACTGGTTGCAAGGTACTCATTGATTAGATCTATCCTTACACTCTCAGCATATATGGGGTGGCAGATACATCAGATGGATGTAAAGACAACATTTCTCAATGGAGTTATTGAGGAAGAATTTTACAATGAGAAACGAGAAGGTTTTGAGATCATTGAGAGGGATTCGCATGTGTGAAAACTCAAGAGAGCACTGTATGGGCTGAAGCAAGCACCTCATGCTTGGTACACCATGATTGGCAACTATTTCACTGGATTAGGATTCAAAAATATTGAAGTGGATGAAAACCTATGTCATATTATAGTTGAAGATAAGCTTTTGATTATTTTAATTTATGTTGATGATCTTATATTGACAGGTGATGAGTAGCTCATAACTTCTTTCAAAGAGGATCTTGCAAGAGAGTTTGAGATGAAGGACATGGGGCTCTTGCATTATTTCCTTGGCTTGGAAGTATGGCAAATATATGGGGAGCTATTTGTATCTGAGGGAAAGTATGCCAAGGATATTATGAGGAAGTTCCACATGAAGGGTGGAAAACCCATGGAGACTCCTCTTGTAGGTAACTAAAGGAAGGAGGATGCTACTTTAGGTGAGGTAGTGGATGCTATTGTTTACATGCAACTTATGGGTTCACTTATGTATTTGGTGAACACACGACCAAACATATGCTATGTGGTTAACCAACTTAGTCAAGGTATGGATAAGCCTACCAAGCTCTTTTGGAGGGTGGGGAAGCACGTGTTGATATATCTCAGGGGCACTACAGAGTATGGATTATGGTATAAACGGATAGAGGGAGTGAAGCTTCAAGAATTCACCGATGCTGATTGGGCAGGTATTCCAACAGACAAGAAGAGCACATCAGGCAGAATCTTCAGCATAGGATCAACAATAATTTCTTAGTACAACAGGAATCAGAGATCAATTTCACTCAATTTAGCCGATAAAAAGTACATGGAAGCTAGTTAGGCTACATGTGAGGCCATATGGATGAGTAAGATACTTGTTCGTTTGTTTGGTCATCAGATGGATCTGACAGTGATATATTGTGATAACCAGAGTTGCATAAAACTCTTGGTTAATCCAGTATTCCATGACAGGTCCAAGAATATTAATATCCGGTACCACCATCTCATAGATTGTGTTCAGAGGCGCATTATGTTGTTGTAGTACATTCCCACGGAGGATCAAGATGCAAATATCTTGACGAAGGTGCTTGTGAAGAGAAAATTATAATACCACAGAGGTAGGATTGGGGTAGAAGATAATCCTTTTTTCTTAGAGGGAGTGTTGAAATTCAACAATAAAATGCACACACACTAGTGTGGGATCACAGGTCACACAATGATGAATCCTAGCAACACATTAGTGTGCAACCAATTTTTAAATAAATTAGAAAATTAATTGTAATCTTATCGCATAGAAACTTGTAATAGTTAACTATGTGTGATAGAATTAGTTAGCTCAAGAATTTTGAGTTGGGGGTCAAGGGATAGGCATGTAGTGTGATTATATTATTTACAGGGTCCAGTTTCAGTTGTAGCACTAGTGTGGTGTGACTGGGATTAGTGAACTCACATTAATTGAGTTAAAATCAATTTAACAAGTTCTAATTGTTTGATGAGCTAGTGGAAGATCAAGTGAATTAAAATAGATTTAATTCACGAGTAGTGATCTACCAAGTAGCTGATGATTCACTATTTATAGCTACATCCATGTCAATTCTGGTGGAGACCTAGTTGAGACAAAGGTTCAAGGAAAGTAAACTATGAGTTGTATTTTAGGAAAACTACCCAGGTGCAGTTATAAAACCACAGGAAGCCCATGATGAATTTCCCAATCAAGGAAGGTTTAATTTCCTATTTAATAAGGGTTTGATTCTGTAGGGATTGAGTAAGTAGGGTAGGCTGATAATTGGCTATGTGTTTGTCCAAGTTTGCCTAGATCAATGTGAAGCAATTGGTGGAGTGTATGAGGTTGTGGTGAGCAGGAATACATTTTATTGTTTCATGATTCCTTGGTTGATTATACAATAAAGATGGATGGGTTTTGAGTAGTTTCTTTCCCTAGGAAATATATTGTGTTGTGGATTGAATAACTTCTTTCTCTTACTTGCATGTGAATGAGCGATCGTGATTTATATTCCAAAAATATTTTATAAGGATTCAGTATCTTGCTTTAGTATATTACATTATCGGATTGAATCCATTGATGTAATATCTACAGACACTGATGGTGTAGTCCATTTCTTCATCTAAGTAGTATATTTTTCACACATGTCTAGAAGATAATATTTTGGGCAATATAAAACATTCCCAAGAATCCCATATTTTACCAAGATAGAAAAGGGTATTTTTTTATACTGAAATTTCACGATTTTCCACAAGGAACACAATGGACTAGACAATTTCTTCATACAAGTAACCAATTTTCAGGTTGTCCTCAAACTTGGAGGTATAATTTGTATTTTTTATTATGTGTTCATTTTATTTTTGTTGAGACTATGATTTGAATATCATCAACAGATTCAAGAGGTCCATTTTTATGCCATTGTATGTGAGGGGTCCATTTATGTCACCTTATGTGAGGGTATCATTATATGTCAATTTATGTGAGAGGTTGTTCCTTTGTAATGTTGAAGGAGAACATATTGTGAGTGAGAGTTCCTGTGGGAGAACATATCTTGGGAGAGACATGCCACTCTAAATAATAGTTTTCATCCTTGTATTGATATATATATTGCATCATGTATTCATCATATTCTCATAGAGACTAATGAAGAAACCTTCCCACACTTGACCCTAGGCTCAGAGACATAGTCCACAATGGATGAACTTTGTTATCATATCATGTGTTGTGATTGTTTCTTAAATTATTCTTGATTATGGTTAATGGTTTACTAAAGTGTTTGTATAATATGCATTGCTCATGATTTCAAAATCAAAGTTAAGTGTTAGTAAAATTTCAATTATAATGGATCTTTTTGTTTGAAAACACTCATGAAAATTTCCTGGATCAAAACCCCTCAAATGTGAAAACCTGAAAATTTCTTCACTTCTTATAGGATCTATGTCAATTGAGACACAAATATAAAAACTATAGATAAATTCCTTATCCAAGTTTTAAGTCCTCCCTCCAACAAGCCTTTCCCTGATTTTGCACCAACCAACTTCAACCTACAACTTTGACTTTCGAACTTCAATACTAGAACTCATACTGCTACTTTTATCCTACAATTTTAGCCTTGCAACTTCTGTGGAAACCCTAATTTTTCCCCCTCCTAAGACCTTCCTGGAGAAAGGTGGATCTTCCCATGGTAAACAAGTTCAAGGTAGGTTATTATTCCATCCAACTATAATATTCTGAACTTCATCTTACTACATCTTAAACCTGCAACTTTTCCCTCCTACTGCAGCACCAAAATCCCTAGAAATTCACACATGTGAGAGATATAGAGCCCAAATAAAATATTTTTCATCCTTTTGTTACCTCTAAACTGGTACTCATGGGCTGCTCCACCAGACAACTTAGAGTAATTGTTTCAACCAACTTTGAACTGAATATTAGCCTCTTCAGTCTGAGAGGGCTCTCTCAAGGTAAATTATGATTTTTAATGAAAAATCAATTAGATGGATAACTCTCTGATTTTAAATTGATTATCACTGATTTCAGGTTGAAAATGTAAAGGACTACTACCATTGGGAAAATGGAGTCAACATCAGACAAGTCAATGAAATAATCCTTCTTGTGGAAACTGAGGCAAATGGAAGTTTCAATGCAAATCTGGTACACATACAAAATACATGAAGAAAACAATAGTTTAACATCTAAAGGGAGTCAGAGCATGTTTCCATGAGTTCTGAATAATTAGATATAAACTAACTGCAGATATTAAATTTGAAAGATACAGACAAATAACTCATTGAACACTTCATTCGAATCTCAGATGAAGAAGGAAAAAACATCCACTGTATATTACTGAAGCTGAAAGTTTTACAAAAATAGAAGTGTAGTGCAATACTCTCCAACCTTTGATATTCGATCTTCTATCTATAAATAAACTCTTTTTTATATTACATAGGATTCTGGATCATCTAACCTTGACTCTGACAGTTAATCATAACTGACAACTCTATTTATGGAACATAAAAAGACACCTATTCATTTAAGAGTTTCTCTCCTAATGGGACTCTAATTACATTTATTTCCTACACTTCTCTAATAGTGAGACCATTACATAGATAAATATCAGATGCTTGAATGGCATTCTCCATGATATAATGCATAAATTTACTTTCCAAGAATTTAGCAACAATTGTCCTATTTTCTAGGAAAGGATCAACATTAGCTATAATTTTGTCTTCATGTTGTTTTGTATGAATGGCACACATACCAAGTGATGAACATTTGCTGAGGTGTCTCCTTATCTGTTTGGATTCCTCCACATGGATTTTTGATGTTCCATATTCCTTTTGAACCTTCAAAAACACCTCGTTGCAAAACAGAGCATCTTTAGGCAGTTTCGTAGCGTAGTTTAGTAGCGAGCTTGTTTTTGTCTTTTCACCTTTCCTTCTGCCACCTCTGTTGGTCAAAAATTATTTTTCAGGTCAAAATATATAAATACTATCAAAATCCCTCCTTATTTCTTCATAAAGTTGATTTTAAAGACCAAAGAAAATTTCAAAAATTTCGTAGCATTTTTCAGCCTTCAAGCTTGGACCTCGCTATGAAACTGCCTAGTAAGGAAAAAATTGCAAATTTTGTAACTTTCTTCAAAAATTTATCTTCTAAGACAAAATTTGTGTCACTTGCAAGATATAAACCTTAACCAAAATGTCTTAGCTCAACTCTTCAGTCCTTGGGTGTTCCATCTTCATTAACAATAGGTTGACCTTCAGGTTCTTCAATCACTTTCATTTCTAGTCCTCTCTTCTCTAGCTCATCTTGAATCATGTCCATTTGTTCCTGAAGTTCTTCCACTTGATTTTCTAATGATCCGTTTTCAGCTTGCAAGTGAAGATTCATCTTCCTGGTATGTTTGGCCAAAAGTCTTAGAGGTTGGGTTCTTTTCAGTAGTCTTTTAACATTGCTAATAGATTCTGAAACACTTGAGAGTTGATTGTCCCATTTTTTTATCATCTGATCAAACTCGGCCTAATCAAACATGTGCTTCTCTGATTCCAAATTTAACTCAAGTATTTATTCTCTTGTTTCTCTTAGTTGTTCTGTGAGGAGTTATGTTTCTGATTTTTCAACCATCTTCTCCTTTCTCTTTCTCTGCATAGTGACAACTTCTTCTGCTATTGGGGATAAATCTATGATTTTTTCTGGTTACTTACCTTCACTGACATTTTCTAATATTTTTCTTTCCATGGATTTCTTTGCAATATGTGAACTGGTAATTGGATTCCTTGGCTGAAATATGAAGCCAACATCCTCTCCTACAAAATCCAATTTCTTGACGGACTTACCTTCTTCAATTCTCTTCCATCACCTTCAATATCTTCTACCTGCACTATTGGGGACTGCTCAATATCTATTGCATGGAGGATTTCTTCTAGATTTCATTTGACCAATGTTTGACTCCTTTTTATCCTGTTACTGATTTTTTTTCTATTCCTCTATTTCTATTTTGTAGGTACTAGCTGAGGGATATCAGTTTCTTGCAGAGGTTCTACTTCAATGTCCATTGGTTCTACAGTAAATTGTTTTCCTTCTTCATCAATCTCTTATATTGCAGTTGTAGATGTAGTAGTTTTAGGTTTTGAAACTTTATTTGGAGTCGCCGCATCTACTTCATACCCACCCATAAAAAGAAAAGAGGTCCAATCTCTATTTAACCTTTTCAACTCTTCCAACACTAACATTTTTTTCAAGCCATGGTAAAATACTGATGTTTCATTACCTTCTGTCTTGACCTAAACTTTATCTGACATCTTTCCCAAAATCCTGTAGAAAAAGAAGGGTAGGTCAAGTGGTTGCTGACCAAAAAAATGCAGAAGGAGTCTAATATGATAAGAATAAACCATGTGGAATCTTCCTTCGCAGGTGAAGTAATTTTGGATCACCAGCAGCAGCTTTGCATAAATCTCTTTCATATAACCCTTGGGGATGCCATTGGTCATATCAGCTCCTCTGTGCTCCTACTTGAGAAACTCTTCACGACCTTGCATTCTGAACTTTGTGCCTTTTACCCATTCTTCACCACTTCTAGCAATTTCTGTAGCTTGGGATATGATATCCGGTGACACTGTGAAATTCAAAATCCCAACTTTTGATGTTGTCCCTATAAAATTTGTTGAAAACTCTTTCGATACCTGTGCATGGAAACCCTACAATTTCTGGCAGAATTGTAGGCATCCCGTCTTCCTAAAAGCATCCATAATAGTGGGATATTCATTCAACAACTTCAAATCGATAGGCTCATACCTTACGCAATAATCACCCTTATTTGTTTTCTTCTTCGATGCCATGATGCTTTACATTTCTTGCTACCTCGCTTGTTGATGACACCTGCAGAATCAAATTCGAACAAAAACCTGCTTCGCGTGGTGAAGAAGCTCTCAAACAGTGATAGTGAGATACTTCACATGCAATAATTGGACGTTGAATGACAAAGAGCAGCTTGGGGATAAATTTTTAAAGGTAATTTTGACAACTTAGAGTTTAATGATGACAGATGTGACCATAAAAGATAATTATGACAAAATATACGACTTTTCATGTTTGGGAAGCATAATAACAAACTAAAATGACCTCACCCCTTTCTTTGTCTTATTGAAAATTGACACCTCACACCACTCAGACATTCTGCAGGAAAAAACCCAGTTTCATAGCGAAAACTGTTTAATGGTTGACATATTCGCTACGAAATTGTCAGGAAGTTTCATAGCTAAACCTTCTGTTTTTCCATATAATTCGCTACGAAACTGTGTGAAATTTACAGGTGGAATATTTTGTGATTAAAACGCATGGCGATGAGCATTATATGAGATGAGGTTGATTTCACTGACATGACATGGTTAGAGGTGGGTTTTAGACTTAAGGTAGACATCACCAAATGCAATTTTTTTTTTTTAATTTCATGAAAATGACTTATGAGACAACATGAACCTAGGTGAATGACATGTAGGACCCTATCAATGAAAGTGTTAAAACTAATGAGTGATAACACCTTCTTTCTTATCTTGGACCTTCGCTATTCTTCTTCCTGCTTTCTAGCTAAATATCACATTCTTTCTTGATAGTTCAATCTTCTTGAATGAGTAAGTGTTGAATGAGGTTGAAATTCTTCTTTATAAATCCTTCTCAAGCAGTCACGTTCTCTCCTTTAGGCCAAATTGTAACTGTTAGGGATGATTTTTACTTATGGAGTTTCTAGGACTTTCTAAACTAAAAAATAATTATTTTTACAATTACATTTTTATGATAATTCTCTGGTAATAATAATGTGGACTCCTTTGACTCATGAAAATAAATCCTAATACCTAAAAAACCTTAGAAGCACGAAGAACATGCTTTTACCTAGAATACCATCAATAAAGAGCACAAACCCATGTTTTATAATAAGAAAAAATTTCTTTTCTTCCATTATTTGTTACATTAGATACATATTGAAATTAGTACAACAACAATTATGAAGACTGAAACTAGTTACATTTTCAACAGGTCTTTGATGGATTCAAATAAAATTCTTTCAGCCTTAATTTCCCCTTCTTTATATTTTTCCATCTCTTGAGGATCATTCCCTTGGACGAATTTAATGATATCATTTTCTCTAAGAACTAGGTCAAATATCTTTTTCCAAGCTTTAAAGTTAGATTCTCTTTCAATTTTATTTATTTCCTTGCACAAAAATTCCATTGGATTAGATATATTGACTTGGAAGTGAGTTGTTACCAAAATATATTTTTAGTTATAGTTGCTACAATGATGATCTTCTTGTATCTTCCTTGGGAGAGCATCTTATCTTCACCTTAGCTTTGATACAATGTTAGAAAATCAAAGGGGAATTTAGATGATGTTTGGTTTTCTTTCTTGGTAATTAATTGTGAGAGTTAATCTCCTTCTTTTGTTATTTATTTTTCCTTCTTCATCAAGAAATTACACAACACTAGTCTTCCAAGATCATACAGAAGTAAGAGACAAAAAAATTTAGGCTTTCAAGCAAAGGAAAAAGCCCACCAGGGGGAAAACACAACAATCCTCTTCTTAGTGAATCAATTCAAAATGAGATATCCAAATTAAGACCAAAGTCTTCAAAAAAGGTTCCAAGTTAGTCTTCCTCTCAATTCAAATTCAAACATAAACCTGGATCAATATGTAGTCAACCTTCTTTAAAAATTCGATCTAGTTGCAAAAGTCAAATCTCGGCCATGTTTATGAGCTTCATAAAACTTCAAAGATTCATTCCTATGATAGAATACAATCAACTTCAAACTTTTATCCTGTTACAAACTTTAAGCTACTTCAAACTTTAGATCTGTTGTAGATTTCAAGAATTTCAGACTTTGACTACTGCAGATAGTCTCAAATTTTTGCATGTGTGACACATACATGTTGGAAATATTTGGTTCTCTCTCTCTATTTGACTTGTTTTTTTTCTTCCAAATTTTAGCTTATCTACTTGTATTCCAATTGTAGAGATAAATTTATTGATCACATAGGTATTTCTTTTCTCCATTGTGGTTGAATCGAAGCCTTTATATATCTGTCTAGCAGGGTGTTAAATAGTCACTCAGGCTTACTTTACAGAGAGAGGGTTGACCTAAACCTTTTTGACTCTTTTAGACAAAAAAAAAATGTCGTATTTTTCTTATAAATTGTCAAATGTGACGTGACTCAATTTCAAATGTCTTTAAGTCTTTTTTACTTCAAAAGCATGAAGAACATTCTTGAACAAGAATAGAATAAAAAATAAATTCAATAATAAATTTTCTTTTATTATGAATACCGACAGTAGTTACATTTTTCCAATAGGATAAACCATTGGGATCAACTTTTTTCTACTTGAGTTGACAAGAATGTCACTCAATTCCTCTACAATTTGTTGATTTCTCTTACAATTTTTTTTTCTCATCTTTAGTCTGCTTTATAGTATCCTTCAAACGTTGGACATGAACCCATAAATGATTGGAATTGGTTTCTCATGTTGATGCCTTTTGGACTTACTGCTATGATTTGGTAATAGCCCTGCTTAATATTTTGACTTGATATCGTATTTATATTTCCATGGAAGAACAAGAGCATCCAAATCCATTTCTTTCATGCCCTCATTATTGTGCTTCAACTTAGAATATTTCTCTAAGAGTTCTTGAGGATTTGGATTCAATTAATCGAAGGAATGATTATTTGGAGTTTTTGGTATCATACATTATAATAACTATGGGAAGGAGATTTAGAAAATTTTATGCTAATAATCCCTTTTGTATGCTAATAACACCACTTTTATGCATCATGGGTTACACTTTTGCCCTTTTTTGAGAAATTTTTTTCATTTTTTTTTCGGTTTTTCAACTTTCTGCAAACTATAACAATTTCTCTGTTTAGAATTTCATTTTGCAATAAAAATAAAAGTTGTCAGAAATTTTGCTAGCTTTCTATTACTTAGTTTTTGAGGTGATTTTTTTATGCGATTTGATATGTCAACTTAGCGTTTCTTTGAGTGTGTGTTTCTTAACAATCAAAGTTCATAATAAGTCATGTTATGATGCAGTGTTGTATTCATTGAAAATTTGTGTTTTGAAAAACAAAATGTGTTACAACAATCTAGGCGAGTCTACTTTGGTTTAAATCATATTTACAAAGCCAATGGATGCATATCATAATTACTAAATTTTGAGCTGGTCCAATACGAAAAAATGCATATTTTATTATTGTATATGTTTCTGACGTAACAAATTTCTTAACATATAAGTTATAAACTAAAAATCTAAAAAGATACCCATTAGAGACGATGGACCAATGTAATGCCCCATAATTTTCAATTTTATTTTTACAATGTATTTTTGGAGATTCAAAATTTTGATTTCCTTGAATCTGACCTCGAGAGATTGTTTTACCGTTATTAAATAATTAAAATTAGTAAACGTTTATGAAATTCCATAAAAGTTATATTTCTTGAAAGTAGATTCAATTCTGAAAATGCTTGTCTTGGTTTCGACAGTTAATTAAAAACCTTTCATAGAGTTTAATCAGTCCAAAGTTGCAGAAACGTATTCAGAGCCTGGTGTTTGCGTAAGCGGGTAGCCCGCGTTAGTTATTAGAACAGTTAAACATTCGAGCGAACTTGTGTATAACTTTCCATCGGCGGGAAAATTTCGCGAATTTTACTAAAACACATTTCGGGGGCAATATAAATTGTAGCGAAATCATTCCCAATTTTTGCACATTTCACACATTTCATCGATTTTACAAATATCTTGGTTTCGGTTTAAAAAATTTCTTCAAAGTTTGGATTTAAGAGCATTTCTTGGAAAGAAAGCGATTTTTGCAAAAAGAATTGTTTTGGGTTTTAAAGAATTTTTTTGGATGATATTTCTTGGAGGTATGTACGTGTTTTGAGTTGAAGTAAATCTTTTGAGCTTCGTTTCATTTTTATAAGACATTTATTTCTCGAATTTTTTAAAATAAGTGTTTTAGACTGGAGTATGTATTTTTTGCAAAAAATTTACACTGAATTTTTTAAAATTAAATCTTTTATGATATTTTTTGTAATTGAGTTAGTCTAATTTTTTGAAGGAAATTTTTTGAACTTCATACCCTATTATCATGGGAAATCGAAGAACTTGTGCGAGAAAATATGATCGAAAAAGAGACCCTGAAGAACATAGAGAAGAGATGAGACAATCTTGCAAAAGAAAGTTAGAAGCCCTCTCAAATATTGAAGAGGAAAATCAACCTCAAGCAGAAATTGAAGCAGGTATGTGAATGTAAATATTATGATCTATTGATATATTTAAAATTTTCCTAATGTAAAATGTGAAGCTTAATTTTTATTTGATGAACTAATTTGAAAAATATTTTTTTTAATGTAAACAGACAGAGATATTCCTCAAAATATTGAAGAAGAAAATCAACCTCAAGCAGAAATTGAAGCAGGTATGTAAATGTAAATATTATGATCTATTGATATATTTAAAATTTTCCTAATGTAAAATGTGAAGCTTAATTTTTTATTTGATGAACTAGTTTAAAAAATATTTTGTTTAATGTAAATAGACAACGATATTCCTCAAAATATTGAAGAAGAAAATCAACCTCGAGTAGAAATTGAAGTAGCTATGTAAATGTAAATATTATGATCTATTGATATATTTAAAATTTTCTTAATGTAAAATGTGAAGCTTAATTTTTATTTGATGAACTAATTTGAAAAATATTTGAAATTTTAGATATATTTATTAATTTAATTATTTATTGAATATGTACTATTTTTTCGAATATGTACAGATGAAATCACTATCGATAATGAGATGTTAGAAAATGTTGACACTCACACATATGGAGATAAAAAACCTGACCATGTTATACGATATCGCGTTAACTGCATTTTTGAAAAGTATTTCTTAAATGAGCGGGTGACAATTCAGGCTCAAATGTTGAAAGGTCTCCTATCATTAAAGAAATTAAAAGAAGCTACGACACTATTGGGTATTCGAAAATCAACCAAAGATAAAAAAATGAAGGAAGAAGTGATAAAAAATATGAGTAGTGCTATAAAGTCAATTAAGAGATCTAGAGAGAAAGATGTTTCAATTGTACATAGAGGAATACAGATGGCAATGGTTTCCTCAAGTACTCAAGAGAATCGTTTGGTAACATCTATGACACGAGCACTGGGAACCTCGCGAAAATTTTTTCACAAACATCGAAAATTTCGGTTGCAAATAGATGTAAATGATGAACTCGCTTGTTGGAGAGCTATTTGTAGGCAACCATACAAAGATAGACTTGGAGAAAATGTTAAAAAATTAATATATGAATATTGGAAGAACAATTTGCGTGTTTCACCAACTACAAGGCATGTGATGCGAAGAAGAATAACACGAAATCAGTACGAAGAACATGAAAAACATCTCTTGGAAACCACTCAGATAGAGTTATTCAACAAGTTCAAAGAATATAATCATCAAATTCATGTTTCACTCAGTACTTTTGTTCAACAAAAACCATGGTATGTAAAACCTATCACCGTACGCGACACTTGTTGTTGCCGTTATCATGTGGAATTTGAGTTATATTATGACACATTCCTTGATTTCGGTAGAACATTATGGAAGGATTCACCTCCTCCTTCCACTATACGTGAATTCATATCTCAAATTCTATGTGAAAGAGAAAGCGATGAACTATTTTACAAAAAGAAATGTGTTGGTGGTAAAAAATGCGATGATTGTGGAAATTTGACTAAATTTCAAAACAAATATCGTATTGATATAAATAATCAATCATTGTCCAACATTAAAGTGAAATGGAAGAGATATGAATATATCGATACATCGATTCAAGGTGCAAATAGTGTTAAAAGAATTGAATTACTAGAAAAAAAAAAATTTCTGATAGACTTTTTGAGAAAGTTTGAGGCAGAAATTTACAAATATACCAAGAATTCCCATAGAGCTCGATGGCAAGACTTGCAATTCAAAAAATCTCATGAATTTTTTCCACCAGGGACCATTTTGTCAGTGATTGATTTTGCAGAAAACTACACATTTGTTCCACAAAAAGAAATTCAGAGTGAATACTATCATTCTGACCAAGTCTCCATGCTCGTCCATATTCTATATAGACATGTTGAACAAAATGTTGATCATATAGAAAGCACAAGTGAAAATCGACATATCATTAAAGAATATCACTTTTATATTAGTGACGATCGTACACATGATACATGTTTTGTACAACATTGTTTTGGAAAAATTTATGATTGATTGAAAAATCATGGAATAACATTCAATGAACATTGGATATGGTCAGACAGATGCGCATGTCAATTCAAATCTGCACGATCATTCTTTTGGTTGTGTTGTCTTCATAAGAAAACCTGCATTAAACATTGTTGGAATTTCTTTGAGACTGGACATGGAAAAGGAGAACATGACGATGCAGGAGCATGCATAAAATGAGTACTTCAAAGATATCAAATGAACCACTCTGCAAACCGACTTGTGAACGCTGAAGAAGTTGTTCAATGGTGCATCGCTGCTCTAAGCCATGAGAGAAACCCATCAAGAGAAGTGCGAAGGTACATTCAATTTAATTTATATTGGAAAACTAATTTTAAACATTGTACATTTATCATGCAATGATTATCTTTGATTGTATTTTGATATCATATTTACAAATTCTTCTTCTAATTTTCCATATAAATGTTTTTTTGGCATATTGGAATCGAAGACGTAGATAGATCAATTGGAAATGACGTTGAAACAATAAAAGGGACCCAAAAATTTCATTCAATTCAAACAAAGTCATCCAGAAATGTGTTTGCATTGGATAAAAGAAAATATTCTTGTTTTTGTGATGTTTGCATAGACAACACAAAATCCAATGACGTTTGTGAAAACAAAATGTATGTGAACGATTGGAAACATACAGAGCTAAATACAAATGGCAAGATGTCTATTGCAATGTTTGAAGAAATGCAATTAGAGGAAACTACAATATCATGCGATGGTGATCGAGTTTCTAATCTTGTTAGAGAAGGTAACATTTGAATTACTTTCTAATGATTTAAAGATCTAGAAATAAATTTAAATATGCATAATTTTGTTAAATTAATTTTATTGTGCAGGAGATGTTTTTGATGTAATTGCACCTATTGACAATGATGAAAATGTGAATTATTATTTGATGCGTTGCACTGAACGAAAAATGAAATTATTAAAAAACTATGATGATCACGGATTTCAGTATGACAGAGGGTCTATTATACTGAAAGGTTATTTTTTCAAACAAACTCATCAAAGTGGAGACTTTGTTTACTTTGAAGAATATGAACCTGATTCCATAAGTTGTCAATATAGTCACTTGGTGTGTGTAGCGCGCATAAAGTTGATAGAAGTTCAATCAAAGGAAAAATAAAAAATTAAGAGATGGAAAATGTCAAAATTCGATCATGAACGGATTATTGAAGATGGAATTCCATTAGAATTTTTTTGAGTGAATTGTCCAAAAATTTATTATCTTTGGATTAAATATGTTTTAGAACTTCTAGTACTCAACTAAAAATTGAGCTGCTTATGTTATTTGTGCAAGTGTTTGCACATGTACAAATTGTTTGGGTACAAGCACGTGCTCTAGTATCAACTGAAAGTAGTTTTTCTATACATGTGCATTGACGAAAAATGTTATATATATATATATATGTTATAAAATGAAATTAATTGTTCTAGTTTTACTATGTGCATTGATGAAAAATTATTTATGTACTCAATATATATGTTCTAGAATGCAATTAACTGGAACTAGTTTTTCTATGTGCATTAATGAAAAACTAGCTGGATTTTCTGGTAAAAAGTATGGAAACAATGTAAATAAATCATCTACAGTATAGTTTTGTACGAAAATTCCTTTCAAACAAGAGACTCGAAGCACTTCTCTGAATTTTGGTGGGATTTGACCCACATCTCTAATCTTGATTGAAAATCTAGTACAAAATCTGCTTGTCCAATGGTCGGATATGTTCAATGTGCATTGATGAAAAATGTTACTTGTCTTGGATAGATATGTTCTAGAATGCACAATTAATTGTCCCAAGTAGTTTTTCTATGTGCACTGATGAAAAACTAGTCGGATTTTTTGGTAAAAAGTTTCAACAATGTAAATAAATCGACAAGGCTACCTATTTGAGTGCATTAACGACATTGACCCAAATTCAACAAACATATATATGTACTAGAGACTTATATTTCCAATCAAAATTAAAGGGATAATTTGTACATATATCTACTTCTTTAAACTCTATTTTCAATTGAAACCATCCAAAACTTATAAACTACTTTAAACTCTATACCACATGTGCCAAATGTAGATTGAAACCATCCAAAACTTTAAAATTTTAAAATTTTTTGATAATATATCGTGCAACATTAAAACATGAAACATCACATGTGAAATGTAGATTGAAACCGTTCAAAACTTGAGTTTAAAAAACTTTAAATTATATATAGATTGTTACTTCACATGCCATGCCAATTATAGTTCAACTAGATCCAATAGAAACATTTAACATTATATACCACATGTGAAAATGTAGATTGAAACCATCCAAAACTTTAAGTTTTAAAAACCTTTTGATTATATATTGTGCAACATTAAAACATTGAACATTTAAAGTTCATTAAATATCACATGCAAAATGTAGATTGAAACCATCCAAAACTTGATTTTTAAAAACTTCACATGCCATGCCAATTATAATTCAACTATCCAACAAAAACATTTAACATTGTCACTAACACCATCCAAAAATTAAATAAAACAATTTATATAATAACAATGTAATAAAATATCTCCAAAAATTGTAAATCTCACAAGTATCAAAATGTATCAAGTTTAACAAATTTTAAAACCATCTAAATTTTGAAATCAAATCTACTGTAAATCATGTCCATCAAATGGAGGATCTAGCATCTCAGTCCGCACCCTATCCTGTGAATAGGAAACCTACATACACAATGCACATGTACTTGAACATTAAAATTTGAAGTTTTAAAAATGAATGAGAATATATATATCTATAACTTCATGTAAAAAACAAAATATAACAAAAAAATCATGCAATACCTCGTAAGGTTCCCTCTCCATTTGATGAACAGGTTCTCCCATAGGAACATCTGCAGTGGTAAACTGTACAATATACATGTATCAATTAAATATAAATATAAATATAAATATAAATATATATATATATATATATATAAATTAAAAACTTTCAAATGAAAATGCACATGTACATATATAAACTTATTTTCAATAATATTAAAAAAAGGAACTAAAGACAACTTGTTCAAATGTTGTGGATGTTCCTATCTCCGTCGCTAGAGTCCGCGGATTAAAGAAATCTTCTATAGGAACCTAAATTCAAAAAAATTTAAATAACTCAAAATCTCTCTCTCTCTCTCTCTCTCTCTCTCTATATATATATATATATATATATATATATATATCTCAATTTTTAATGGAACTTTTTGAGATAGAATATATATATATATATATATATATAACTTTTAAACATAAATTTTAAACTTGTGAAAAATTGTCCATACTTGTGGCTCATCTCCCAAGGAAGTAGAAGGTACATCTCCCAAGGAAGAAGAAGGTACCGCCATCCCAAAAACATCAGACGGAATCGGTACTTGTTAAAACATTTTATCAAATTATATATATACATACATGTACATGTGTGGCAACAATTATTTATTTTAGAGTCACTTAAAAAACACTAACATTTGCCAACATATCATGATGGTCAGACCCATCTGCATCGTTTGAACTGGAGGTCTCGAACGTGATATTAACATTTTCGTCACGCATCATGCCTGAGAGAGAGAATTCCTCCACACCAATGTGTCAAATGAACTCTAAGTCTCTCCAATATATAGGAATCTTTGGGGGTGTGTGACACGTCCTTTAAGACATTTAAGTCAATAATTTATTCTAGGCCGACCTAGCACATAAGTGGAATAAATTCAAAGTATATGTTCTGCTCATTTAATCGAGATGATATTTAGATCAATTTTACACCTCTCCGAAAGAGGAATCCAATAAAAATATTGGGATCGTCATCTGAGCAGAACAACCTAGAGTTTGGACCTATTTGTCCAATTTTAACACTCCCTCTCAACTAGGGAGAACTTCGTCCACTAGTGCAATCCAAACATCGTGCGTCATCCCGCCGTAACTTGCTTTGCTGGCTTCTTTATTTTAGAACAGAAGTGGGTCAGTCACAAAGACATCATACCCGACTGACAGATTCAGCCCACATGTTTGAAACCTCTATAGGACTCACAAAGAGTCTCATACCAACCCGAAGTTGGTTTACCTGACCAGAAGTCAGTTGGAGGTCCGAAACCTCACTAGGACTCAAGAGAGTCATATACTAACCCAAATTTAGTTTCACTGACCTGAAGTCAGTTGGACGTCCGAAACCTCACTAGGACTCAAGAGAGTCATATACTAACCCAAAGTTAGTTTCACTGACCTGAAGTCAATTGGAGGTTCGAAACCTCGCTAAACTTGATCCCAGATCAAGTAGTTGGACACGTGTCATCCTAGACATAGAGAGTACGACAATCTCCGATGCGTCCATCGGTCTTGCTATGGTCTCTATTCACTTTTCCCACCTCATTGGAAAAATGAGAGGTACTTCCCATGAGTCCGAAACTCCATGGGTAGGATGCATACAGGGCACAGATCAGAGAGAGGTAAACCATCTCAATATCTTCACGGTGGGGTAGAAGCACACCAACTAGGTTTGGCAAGCTTAGCCTTGTGGTTGCTTATAGCACCTAAGCTATCCCAAAAACCCCCTTTGAGCTCCCAGAGCTCATCGTCCAACAGGACCCTCAGAATAGGATCGTTCCATGATTCCAAGATTCTCACGGAAGGTTAGGAACATGACCTTCCCCAAGGGAATTGTGAGAATATCAGCGACCTGCTCATAATTCCTATATGATCGAGCCTTACGGCGCCTCGCTATACCATATCCTAGATAAAGTGGTACCAGCCACCAACATGCTTGGATCAATCGTGGAACCCGAGATTCTATGACAATTGAATCCCCCTCTGGTTATCACAAAGGATAACGGTGGCATCTAGCACATGCTCAAACAGCTCACTGAAGAGCTTTCGAAACCAAGTGACTTCACAACGAGTCATACATGCTGCAATGTATTCGACCTTAGCGATGCTCAAGGCTACCAACTTCCTTTTCCTACCCGAAGCAGATCTACTTGTGAAGTAGCATCCAGACGTGCTCTTACGATCCACCACATTGCCAGCCCAATCGACATCAGTATATCAAGGAGTGTCATATTCCCAGTAGCGTAACTCAGCCCAAGGTCTATCGTGCCCCAGAGATATCTCAAGAGTTTCTTGGCACCAACCTAGTGAATGTTATTATCAACCATGTGTTGACTCAAAGTATTCACTGCAAAACATACGTCCAGACGGGTGTTCACAAAGAACATCAAGGGCCCTACGAGTTGGCGATACTCAATAGGATTTGTCATTACGGGCCCAATAGCGCTGCCACTCAACTTCTTGAAGTTGAGCTCCATCGGTGTCGACACAGACTTATAGTCCACCATACTAGAAGCTTCATAATGTATTTTCCTTGAGAGAGGAAAATCTCACCAGGTCTCTGCCAGACCTCCAGGTCTAGGAATTAGTGCACCAATCCTAGGTCCTTTCTTTCGAATATAGTAGAAAGATCCCTCTTGCATTGATGAATGAGAGGGTCAGCACCTGTCAAGAAGAGGTCATCCAAACACAACACCAGAATGAGAGGCTTCTCTCAATCAACCTTGAAGTAAAGGTTTGGATCAACATTACTACAAGTGAAGCCCAACTTCATCAGGTAGCTATCTATCCTCTCGTACCAGGCTCTGGTGCTTGCTTCAACCCATAGAGGGCTTTCTTCAACCTGCAAACATGGGTGTCCCAATCCTGGACTTTGAATCCCAAAGGTTTCTCCACATACACATCTTCCTTTATCGCACCATGCCACAAAACAAATGGTCTTGCACCATGCAACACATTTTCCCATCAGATCCATGCTTGATCTTATATCGAGGTGACACCAACTTTGATCGGTGGTCTAGGAACCATATCCTAGACATCAACCTCGCATCCATGAATATTTTGATGCTTTCCAGTTTCTTCAAATGATCCAGGCTCATATTGTACTCATGGCAGCTAGATACCCCTTGTGTTTATATGGCTTCTCGGTTTTCTTCCGAAATTTCCCCTTCTGAAGCCATATGTCTTTGAGCCATGGGGATCTTCTTTCGTTCAGCAATAATATTCGCTCAGGAGCATATACAGATGTATCTCCCTCTTAATGTCAGCTTCTCTCTCGAGAGAAGAAATTTATTTTAAATGAGGGCATCCCAGACACCAACTTCAAAAGGGGTCTTATTCTCCCACAGTCAAATTCATCCAAACAGGCTTTGCTGATCATGGTTCAAGACTCCAACAATGTGGCTGATGGCTGTAAAAATTTCCTAGTTCACACTTCAAGTTGATACTGTCACAAGCTTACTGTTATTATGAATCTCGTAGACATGGGTGTCCATCTATGTCACTGTCATAATGACAGTGACATAGACTCACAGATTTAGCTCCCAAAAATGGCGGTTACAGAGATACCTTCTAAACTTGCATCATTGTTTTCTTCATCATTATTAGTACTGAATATTTCAAGCTTACAACAATTACCTGATGTTTTGTGGAGATCTGCTGTAGCTTCCTCAGCCCTCTAAGACTTTCTTTACTGCAATCCATAGAACTAGGAATCCAATCATGATTCCTTCTCTCATAATTCTGCACTTGAGAGCTTCATCTATTACATCTGGCATCTTGTCCTGCATTGCTTCTTAATTTCAAATCCACCCATTTGCAGTGAATGGTTGACTGATCTAAGGCTCCAAGGCTTCAGATCTCAGTTCTGCAATTTGTCATCTCGTCAAGACACTTTCTAAGGTCACTTCCACTAGGTTGAGTTCAGATATATGCTGGTTCACAACCACTGTCACTAGTTAGCTGTGCCAGTATCATAATACTCTTAGATGAGGCACTTTACTGCTCCTGAATGTAGAGATCTTAAAGACTTTGCCAAGTATGTAAAAAACAATTTCTTTGTCTTCACTTGAAATCTTGTCTATGCCATATGCACAGATTTGGGAATTATTGTGATTGGTCTGCGTCCAAATTTAGCTTGAATATGTGGATGCCTCAGATCACACAGTCAAAAACAAATGTGAGAACCACACGGCTTGCTGTTGTGGTATGGCCTGCGGCCTACCACAACACTCATCATGCTGCCTTCAAACAAGATTCAGCAAGTCTGCCTTTACAGAATTAGTGCAACGAAGGATAAGTCCAAGAAGACCTGGAAATATGATACGCCATGCATTATTTCAGTAAATGTAGATTGATCACTACATTCTTTCACTGCGTTGTCTACAACTCTTAATTCAATCATTCTTATAAGCCATAGAAAATGCCTTGCATTCTCAAATGTTGTATGCAAATTCGTTTGTTTCATAGCTTCAATTTCATCATGATCTCCTCTCAGATTAGGACTGGAGTACTCCTCCAATAGATCCTTCATTGTTCTCAAATTTGTAGTAACTACATTGTCCAAAATAAGCGAACAGCATAGCGAAATGAAGAGTCCCACAACAGCTTAGCCACAAATGCCTTAAAATTTGCACCAAGTGGGTTACAGTAAATATCAAACCATGTAGCATATCCTCCAATACATTTCTTTTTACATAAGGTATTCTTGCCAAAAAAAAAATTGTAGTCTCTTCGTGCTTAAGATAAGGGACCAATTTCATGAACAAATGTATTGTTGCTCTAGGGCTCCTTTACCATTCGCTGATAATATTAATTGGATATGAAACCATAATGGGGAGACTGTAGAAATAAAAAAAACTTAAAATAGATTTGGGTCTGAGAACCATCGGTAGTTACCTTAAATCCCACAAAGGATTTGGGTTGTCTGTCTAGAAGATGCCCATTCAACTCTCAGAATGAGATTATTGAAGCTCTGTGCATCCTCCCTGATGGCAAAATTGACAAAGTCAACATCCCTTCTCATTTCGGCCCTCTGGTCCATGGTAATGATGTGACCAAATGTCTTGAAAAACTCGTGCAAGTCGGCCTCTCTGGTATCCCAAGATGCATATATGCAGCCTTCATTAGATTCTCATAGTTTTGATTTTCTCAAACCATCCCCAAAACAGGCCACGCAGTGATCTGATTTTGGAGTTAGGGCCTGCGGCCTACCACTGGTTTCTCCTAGCTCTCCACACAGATGTTCCAGCCACCAAAAGACCCTTAACACAACCCAGTATGCCTCTTCTAGATGCGGCCTAAGCTGCCCAGTAATCCGAGCCTGAACAACCCTTGAAATTAGACCAAACGGCCCTTCAAAAGTACAAGTAGTCACCTACAAGACTGCGGCCCAATCACAAAAGCCTCCACGCTATCTCAGACCTCCTCCATGCTATTTATTTGCTCCTTGCTGCGGCTTCTAGCTTCAACGAAATTTACAGAGGAGCCTTTTGTGTATTCTTTAATATGTTTATCTGATTTCCTGATCTGAGTTGATCCTTAAAACACGGATCCAACACCAACAAGATGCATCAAAATGCATACCTCCAGCTCACCGTTTGAGGTCTGAAATTTTTTTTTTTCATTTCTTTTCTGCAGTCCTCCTAGGCCTGGTTAGGGCAACTTCACAGTCATTAAAACCCTCCAATACTGCCCAGATTTCTTCCTTAAGGCCTGTGGTTATCCTTCAATAGGAGGCTGCCCCTTCACACTGCAATTTTAGGGCAGTTTCAAGCCCTTAACACATACCTGACCTCCCTTAGTTACAGTGGCATCCTACAAGACTTTAGACAAGCCTGTGGAAGCCACTTTTGAGGACTGTCCACCCTCAAAAAGGACCCTCAAACAAGTCCTCCCTGTCGTGGCCCTCTGACAACAACTTTGGTCTCCTGAAATAGGCTTCAGACAACCCTATTTGTCCATGCTATTCGTACTCCTTTGTTGAAGCAAACAACCCTTCAAACAGCTCCTAAAAGGCTCCACGCATCCTTTTCTTCCTAGCTGTAGTAGCCTATCTCCAGCGGTCTCCTTCCAAAGGAACTTTGGCCTCTCTTCCTAGGGCTGCGGCCTCCTTCAAATTCTCTACGTCTCCCTAAAAAACCTTATAACAAACTTCAGAAACTTCATTTTGACCTTCAAACAAAGCCGCAAAAATTTCACCCTTCCAGCTCTTTTCCTTGGCCTTCCTTAGTTTTCTGCGACAAGCTTTAGGGGTACTTTCCTTCTTCACCATGAATTTGGGCTTTGTCTTCTCCTCAGCTCTGATACCATGTTAATTTCAGAACATGTTCTATGCCATTTCAGATTAGGGCACAATACTGAAGAAGATAGAACATACTAATAGATCGATAGAAGACAAGCCAAAACAGAGATAAGAAATGGTGGCGTTACGGCGATCAATAGGATGCTTCAACCAACAAAGTCTCCAATAGGTCATTCAGTCAAGCGTGTCACACATAACCCAGAATAACCCAAACAAAGAATATGCAGCTCCAATGCTATCCAGAGAGAGAGAATTCCTCCACACCAATGTGTCAAATGAACTCTAAG
This sequence comes from Pinus albicaulis, assembly GCA_034641835.2. Classification (NCBI taxonomy): domain Eukaryota; kingdom Viridiplantae; phylum Streptophyta; class Pinopsida; order Pinales; family Pinaceae; genus Pinus; species Pinus albicaulis. Next base: position 45,731 of record JAXQQM020072374.1, read on the forward strand.
TCTCTCCAATATATAGGAATATTTGGGGGTGTGTGACACGTCCTTTAAGACATTTAAGTCAATATTTTATTCTAGGCCGACCTAGCACATAAGTGGAATAAATTCAAAGTATATGTTTTGCTCATCTGATCGAGATGATCTTTAGATCAATTTTACACCTCTCTAAAAGAGGAATCCAATAAAAATATTGGGATGACATCTAAGAAGCACAACCCGGAGTTTGGACCTAGTTGTCCAATTTTAACACTAACACATACCGTTCTGGTGCCCTCTTCCTCATGAAAAATTAGCTCTTGCAAACCATTGCAACAATTTATTGGATATGTTCAGAGATCTTCAACATTCATGTTGTAAATCTCCTCATCTGTACAATAAACAAAATTGGCACGTGCATTTTCACGTGCTCTTTGTCGATTTAAAAAAATATCGACTCCACTCAATCTACTATGAACATTGTCGATCATAACATCCCTTGCTTCTCGACTTATTTGAGAAGTCGCATCCATCTCTGATCGCAAAGTTTCAACTCGAAAAGGTCGACTCACCAATGGCGGCTCTGGGCGAGGCAACTCCACATATCGCTTAGTGCCCTTACGGTCATATAATCGACCTTTCCCCTAGCCAAAAAATTCTGAAGGAAGGTCATTGTAATTGGGTTTCATACCCAAAAAAAATTCTGCATAAAACATTTGTGCAAAATAAACAAGAACCTCATCGTTCCATGGAAGCCTTCCAAAGGCCGCAAGATGCCAATCATACAAATAACCAGCTATGTCTGGGTGCTTCAAATACTGCACCTTCAACATTTTTCTTTTTGGCCCTTCCTTATCTTTAAACATTGACTTGGCCACTTCTCTTGTAACTTTTTGTTTAATGTCCTCCCATTTATCGGGACCCATCACTATTTCTTTTCTCTTTCTCATCAGTTCTACAAATGAATCAGTCGTTGGCCCAAGATTTCTGTACACATTTACCATTTCACCCAATGAATGTGTAACTATTTCAAGGCTTTGTCGACTCTCAGTAGGTAGAGACAAAGCCACGAGATCTCTTTGCAATTTTGCATGAAGGCTTTCACACCTTTGTAAGGTGCATTCCGCCATGTTGGTTTCCCATGGTATATCAGTAATCTCGGCCGGATAAGTTGTGCTGGGTTGACAGCCTTCTTCTTAAATGTAGTGAGCTTCCCTGCATCTATTTTTACCACTAGCTTGAACATTTTCGGCCTCTGCATCAACATATATAAAATTTCGTATATTAGAAAAAACACGTGTAAAAAAAGTTGTACAAATTTAATGAAAAAATATTGAAATTGATGGCAACCTTGATGTTGTTGGTCAACATCTTCTCCAACATGACCCTGCTAAGAACCAGACCCAAAATGACACTGCTGAGAACCAGCAGCCATTGATTGGCCTTCAGGGGAATAAATATCACCCCCTTCCTGCAACCTGCTACCACTCATACCTCGACTGGCTGAACCCTGGCCACGCTCCATGGATGGAGTAGAAACCCTTCTCCTCTTACCTCCTAAGAATTAAAATATGAAACTTATTAACAACTAATTTAACTCACAAAGTTAATAAAAAATCAATTCCATATGTACACACATGTATGGAGATTTAAGATTATATTTAAATACCATGAACATCCCCTGATCCATGAACCTCCATATGGGATTCAGTTGATCTTCATCGTTCATCCTCCATGATATATATCTATTGGTCAAAATTTACACAAAATAGATTTCAAAAAATCAATTTGTAATTTAGTGTACACAAATTATGTAGAACACAACTTTCAAAGCAATAATTGATCATGTGTGAAACTAAATTTAATCGAAAAGAAATTATAAAAATGATAAGTTCACCAAATTGCGCTTTACATGGTGGGAGCACACTTGGTATAAAATTTACCACTTATACACTTTAGTTTGTGGGAGAAATGACACATGTACATAGTTTACCTTAAAGTTGTCGTGTTTTATGGATATTAAAATGAAGAACTTCTATTTAGATCCATTCCAAAGATTGATTGTAGGGGCATTTACTAGATATGTCACCTTTCATAAAAGATGAGATCCAGAGGCTACCTGGCCCTTTACAGACTCTGCCTATAGAACTTGTAGAAGTAAACACTAGAGGCATTAACAATATCAAATAACATGTTCATGCTCAGACATGGGAATGTGTCTCTTTCCTACGCAAAAAAATAGTTCAAGGTAGTTAATCTTCATAGACACGTCATCAAGCAGGTCAATGTGATCATCCCCAACTTACTTTTCATGAAATTAGGCTTGGAATCCTCTACAACCTGGTGGATGGAGTTGAATGGGAACTAGGTCAAGGCCTTTACAAAATACATTCTAGTGAATAACACTTACTAGGTTATGCCAACAAATAAAGTGGCAAAAATGTTTTCTCCTCGAGGTTGTCCAATTAGGTGTGTAATACCAACTTCACCCATTTCCTAACAGGTTTCTCTCTTAGGTTACAAATGTCTTCCACCTTATTAGTTATATATTTTTCAATTTCTCGTGGATTCCTTGATTTTTTTCTCCTACCATCTCCCTCTCTCACTCCCCAAATTATTGTCATCAAACATGCCCCATTGAGGATCTGGAGCAATGTTTGCACCATACTTAGAGAACTGTCATTGCTGCTAATTGAAATTGGAGTCATGTATAATAGATTTCTTGCTTAAGTGGCTCTTACTTGGACAATATCCTGAGATGAGTTTGACATGATGGTCATATGAAGTTGGAAGCTACTTGGTGTAATTTTCCTTAAATCTTCAAAAAAACAGAGCAAACATTTGTCATTTTCGATCATTTTTTATTAGCTTTTGCATAAAGCAGATGTTATCACAATTGCAACACAATCATGTTCCATGACCATGAATTATGAATGATGAAATTTAATTCAATGTCTCTTAGAGTTGCTAGGTGGAATTGATAGAACTATTTGATTTCTTTACCATAAATGGATATCTCCTTTCATCTATACCTTTCTCTACCATCTTATTTCCAAGTGAAATGGGAATTTTCACATTTTGAATGCCATTACCATGTAATTTGGTAGCCTGCTAGCTAGACCTATCACAAGTAAGGTTGTCATACCAAACTATTTCTCTTGCTCAACTCAGTGACCATGACATTCTTCTCACACTACTTACCATATAAGATCTTCAATTGTACATGCCACGCAAAGTTGGGGGTTCTAGGTCTACACCTATTAGGTAAAGTTACATATTTTATGTCATTGTGGTCCTTAAATTTGGAGGTGTTCCTCCTGAAAAAGTAGGCATTAAATATGGATGAAAAGGATTTGTTTTAACTTTGATAGAATTTCCTCATGGAATTACTGAATTTCTCGACGACATCATGCTATCTTTGCTTAGAGAAGAAGGTTTTGGAGAAATTGTATACTTTTAACTTATTTTTGGCATTGAAGTTTGAGATAGTAGTTTTGATGACTCCATTGATGACCTTGCTGAGGAATTTGATGCACACAATATTGACTTTGAAGATGGTTTAGAAGATGTTGAAGAAGTTGTAGATTTTTGTGTTGTCACTGAATGTTTCTTTGTTGTTGGACTTGATCAAGACATGTAATTTAACTTTACGAACAGATTGAAGACCTTGAAGAGGTTTCAGATTTTGTTGTTCTCACTGAAGGTTTTTGTCTAGTTTTGTTTCTTAAACCATCATTTCCATAGGACATTTTTGGTGAATAGATTCTTGAATTTGATGAGAGGATATGATACCTTGAAGAGGCTACATCTTTTGGTGACGTCACTAATTGTTTCTCTATTATCATGTTTGTTAAACATCTCGCTTAGGGCGAGGCAACTCCACATATATTGTACAGTTTATGGGATAGAAAAAAATATGTAGAAATATTCACTTGGTTTTTATAATTGGATAGAAGAATGGCTTAAAATGACCTTGTATGTCTTTTCATTTTAGAGCTCAAATTTTTAGGAAGGATTTAAGTATCCACCTTTCAAGAATCACTAGAAGAGGTTGATAAAGAATATAGGAAGACAAAAAAAATCAAACTGTTATGTACTAAAGGATGCCGCGACCTAGCATTGTACGACTTGTTTAGATAGTTGGGAACTTCAAACTCTTATGGACCGGAATGTATTTAGAAACCAAAACTTCCAGCTATTTCTTATTTTAAGATAAGCATTCAGAATTAAAATGACAATCCGGATCTTCCTTGCACGGTCCAAACATCATCATTTCAAACTGATTCTATAAATGTGGAAAAATTTTGAAAATTAAAATCGTACTGATCATATGTTTTTAATATTTTTCATGCTCATATCCTGAATCACACAAGGTTCTCTGCACAAATCCATCCAGTAAGCTGGATACAAACCCCTTCCCAATTGGCTAACTTTAGACGATCCTAAACACATTTTTATTTAACTAATGAGGGAGATAGCCCAACAAAACTAGTTTGTCCATATTCAAATCAAGTTGGTATCAAAGTACAATTTAGCTCATTTTAGTCAAGGTTAGTTAGAAGAATTAGTTATTGGTTTTTGTCTTCAATTTCCTCTCAAAATGAATGTGTACGTGCTTTTGAGAGACACACTAGAGGAATAAGGTCCAAATTTTTGATGAAAATGTGCTATGAAAGTAAAGGGTTAAAGGCAAACATGTACAAGGCATAGTTGAGTACAAGGAATAGTTGAGCCAAATGTTGTTGAGGAAGGGCCTAATTATTTGGGTCTTGGTTATGGAAAACATGATGGAGAATGCTCCAAAGCCAAGGAGGCACATGAAGCTGTTCCAAGAAGGAATTTTATTTCGTGTTCATTACCTCAAGCTTCAGAAGTTTGTGTTCATGATGAATGGAAAATTTTGACACCCACTTTGCAAGAAGATGTTAATAAACATGCAAATAATGAGAATGTAAAAGAAGAGGATGTTGAAAGCTCTATCTAGTAATTGTTCATTCATTTCTAGTATTCAGAGGAGAGCCACTACCTCATCAAATTCACCTCCTCAAGAAGGCCACAATGGTGAATGTTCAAGGTATAAATTTGCCTTTAATCAAATTGCTTTTGATTATGATAAACATGGTAAATATTCACATAAGATATATAAAAGAACTTTCACATGTTCCTTTTGTGGTTTGAATAATCATAATGTTTATAGATGTTGGAAGAAGATATCCATGCACATTGAAACTTTCTAAATAAATGAGGCAAAAAGTCAAAGGCCCATTGGACAAGGAAAATGATGTTGAAAATAAGATGCAATTGCTTATTACTCATTGCCATAAGAAAGGTCACCTTGTGGACAAGTGTTGGACTTTGTATCCAACAAGTCATCCACAACATTTGAAGAAGGTGGAAAGAGATAACAACAAGAATGGAAAAGAGGATTCCATAATCGATGAGGGTCAAGATGATTCACATGATGAAGTGCAGCTAAAAGATGTGCCATTGAAATGGTTTGCTAACAGATGGTTAGATTTCTTATCCAATTAAGGCCTTGCATGTATTTTGATGTTTCATGAATTTCTTTTCAAATTCAAAGTATGGTGCATGTTGCATGAAGCAAGATGTTGAAAGTAGAGTTATGTTGACACACTTAAATGCAACAAATATGGAAATTTGTACATGAGCTCTATTATTTGACTTCAGAGTCAGTTGTTTGAAGAGGCATGTTTTGTCGATTTGTGTTTGGTTGATGGTTTTGTACACCAATATGTAAGAGCACATGGATATATTCACATGATGTGATTTTTTTTTTTCTTTGAAGGAGAAAAATGATATGTCATCGAGCTATGTTTCTTGCATGATGTGTTTTCAGTTTGATGGTTTTGTTTGTGACAAGACGTCACAAGATTTTGGGAAGGTCCACTCTTGAGCGAGAGCCTCATGATTACAACCTAATCATGAGAATCAAATGGGGGTGCATCCTTATTTTGAAAACAAACCTCTAGATAGGATTCTAAGCTACCTAGGACTCAAACCATTATTTTTAAATTTGAAATATCATGGTGTGTTGTTTCAATGCCTAAATCCACAACCCTAACATAAATTGTTTTATTCCTTTTTTGCAGGATTTAGTTGGTTATATTAAAAGTTAGTTGAATTTAAAATTCTTGGCTTAGTGGCATAAACCAAACATATTGTACATATTAAATAAGGAATTTCGCTCTCCCAATCACTTCTAAATCACCCATATCACCAAGAAAACATGTTTTAAAAGAACATACTTTGGTATGGGAAAGACCTTAGGTTTCAAATATTATAAGAAGGTTTTTGATATGGTTAAGAGAATGTGGAAAATAGAATCCATAAACAAATTATTTTCAAAACGTATTACTTTCAAAGTATCAACAAGGAACATGTACAAGGGTGTTCAATGAATTAACACTATTTATTTAAATTCCATGATGTATATCTTACTCATAATTTTAACAAATTATTAAATAATGATATAGATTGGATAATTATATTATTTGTCATATATTTTGATGCTTATAGAGTGAAAAAACTGTAAGAATCAACTTGTAGGGTCGTTTTAATGGTGGGTGGAGAATTGGGGTCTAAAACATTTTGGAATTATTTTTAGTCATTAAATGACATTTCTAGGGGTCAAACGATTATCCCTTGTGCCGAAATCTTGACCATTATTCTACACTTAAAGACATATCCAATGGTGCAAGAAAAACATCAAACGAAGTTCATTCAAAATTTATGCCTTTAGTAAGTTGACCTATCATGTTGACCACCATGGTACGAGATAATGACATTTTAGCCCCATTACTCATGCATGGCAAGCTAGCTACATGTGGAATTTTAACAAGACTCTAAAAGGTCTAAAATCACAAACCTCGTTAATGGTTGACAAAGTCAAATCTTACACCTAGTTGGCTATCATGCTATGTTAAATACTTGGCCACTAGGAGGAATAAGAGTTCCATTTTGTGTTATTGTATTTTGTTCCATAGTTGAAAATACAACTAGGAGTGTGAAGTTAGAGAGAAAAATGTATGAATTTAAGTTTTTATAGCAACCTTACACGCTAAAAGTCTTAGCTAACTCTAGAGAGATTACCTCTTTCTTTGTACCCACATATTTTCCATACCAGAAAAGAGAGAGTAGAGCATGTTTACATTTTAGTGTTGTTTTTCTCCCATAAGGATTTCCTAGGGAAAAAGGAGTCTAGAGCATCATTACTTTTTAGGGTTTCTTGTCTCCCATATAAGGATTTCCTAGGAAAATAATTGTGTTGATTGTCTAGAGATATGTATGTGTGTGTTTCATTATATTCTCTATTTCTTACATTGTGTTTCATTATGTTTTATATTTCTTACATTTCTGCCCTTCTATTTTTCTTTCCAATCAAGGTTTATAAAATAACATGAGAAGCAACATGAGACTTGGAACAATCATTTTCATTATCTATATGGAAGGCAAGAAGGATTATATCCCTTTAAGCTTAAGCTTATGTAGTTTGTCAATTTTTATCATATATTTTTTGGTAAGGGTAAATGTTTTTTTATCTATAGTACAAGTCATGAGTTCCCCAATTTTACCTTATGTAAAGCATGATTCTAGGATTACTACAATTTGTACTTGGTTTTTTATTGTGATGATGCCCCGTCTCAATCACTTGGAAATCTCTCGATGGGTAGTTAAATCTTTATAACAATACTTCAAGTAAAATTTATCTATTTGCATTATGTGAAATTATGTAAAAAACGGTGTGCTATTTTCCATAAAATTGGGTTGAGTTTATCATATATTTCAATGAAAGTTGATTAAATATGTTTTCTTTAAAAGGATCTAACAATTTTGTTAAGGTATGAATTTGCAATTTTGTGTGGCTCTCTATCAACCTTCACTTCCTCATTTCTAGAAAAATCTACTTGCTCATTCGTATACCCAATTTCTATTCAAATGCATGAGTTTTGAACTCTCGGTAACTATGTTTTTCCACGCAAGAAAATTATATGTCACATTTTATACTAACTCTAAATATTATTTTGAAGTTTGGATTACTGTTATTCTTTTATATAATTTAACATTAGATATAAGTTTAAATTGAAAGCTACTTAGATGAAATATAGCTTAGATATGGCATTTGCGAATTATTATCTATTTATTGAACTAAAGGACATAATTATTACACATGTTTAATTTACATTCAAATGCTTCTTTGATTTATCTCCTATAGCTTAATGTAATGCTAGATATATAGTTTAAGTTGAAGGTCCATGAGATAAATATGACTAATATGTGACATTTGTATTGAATCATCTATTTGTTGTGTTATATGAACATAATTAGTACACATATCTAATTTTCATTACTAATATGTCATGTTTCTTTAATTTATCTTTTATAAATGATCGGAGCATCCCTTTTTAATCTATCCCTTTTGACTTAGGATATGTGGGCAACACTCATCCGAATATTTTATATCATAAAGCAGTGAGTAAAATTGTATTCCATTTGTGTCAATGTTAAGGTTAAGCACATGGATTAAAGTTTTATATAAGATACATTGCCACAGTGTACATTTATATCTAAAGAGTCCAAAACCTCATTCAAGACCATATGTTTTTTTTTATGTAGTTTGATTGGTTATATTGTATTGCTTTTGCAGTTGTTGCTGTGGGCCTCACCATCTAGTGATTTTAGGTAAAAAATTATTTACATGGAATTTTGAAGTATCCTAGAATGTTTATTATTTATCACTACTAGCCTTGGTGATTTAGTTGTTTGTTTTGATGCTGCTTGGTTACCCATATTTAATAGTTGTTCATGTTTAATTCATTGTTAAGGATTTTTATTGGCCTATCAGGATGTATTTTTCTCAAATCCATAATGTCTAAAAGAATGAAATTTATCTATGAAAAAGAGAGGTCATATGGAAAAAAAATTGTTTGCAAGTGTTCTTTTGAACCCATAGAACTTGCAACACCAATATGGATACAATACTAAGTAATATATAGCCTCCTCATCTAACTTAGCCAGGGATTTGCAATACTATATTTGAGTTGGGTAGCTCCATTTCAAGATATCATAATGTTAGATTATTATTTCTATAGATTTTGATCATGGTAGTAAAATGTTACAAAAAACCGGAAACTACAAATAATATTATTCTATATATATGTAAAAAGGACATGGTAGAGAAAATCAAACAATATTAAAATTTTCATAAATAGTTTAGATATAAATACATTTTCTATTTTTTATTGTAAATTCCAAGGCTTAAAGCAATAATTTTTCTAATAATTTTTTTTTAATTAATAAATAAAAAAGAAGCATTTTCAATCAAAATCACATATAACATATAATAAAAATAATAAAACAATTTAAAACTTCATACACTATGACATTACTATGGCAAAGAGCATAAAAATATACAAGCAAAAAATCCTTTTATATAATAATGGAGAGCTTCAAATATACAAGAAAAAAAATCTTTTAGCCTTCTTGTATCCCAGAGAAAAGAGTTGCTCAAACAATAATATTTTAAACAATTTTAAAACTTGGAGAAAATCATCTGTTTTTGAATTTCAATTATATAAAAAATTAGTCAAATATTTCAAATCTATTTTTTGGCTAGTTGCAAAGTGTAGGTGTAGTTCTAGCTAGAGAGAGACTCCAAGAAGAGGTTTCAAGACAAAACAGGTTTCCAACATTCCAGTCAAGAAGGGAGGCAAATATTTCCAACAAAAGAGGCAAGAACATGGTAGAGAAACTTCACACACTACATAACACACATATATGAAAGAGCAAAAATATACAAGAAAAAAATCCTTTTTATATAATAATGGAGAGCTTCAAACACAAGAAAAAATCTTTCACTTTAAACAATCATATTTTAAACAATTAAAACTTGGAAAAATCATCTGTTTTTGAATTTCAATTATATAAAAAATTAGTCAAATATTTCAAATCTGTTTTTTGGCTAGTTGCAGAGTGTAGGTGCAGTTCTAGCTAGAGAGAGACTCAAAGAAGGGGTTTCAAGATAGAGCAAGTTTCCAACATTCCAGTCAAGAAGGGAGGCAAATATTTCCAACAAAAGATGTTGCCTGTGTTTTCTTTAGTACTCAATCGAGCCTGTATTAACCTGTAGGTGAGCCTGATGTTTCTTATATAATCACAAGGATTATTAAAAATATTGCTGCAATTTCCTCAACGGACTTGATAGTCCTCAATATAAATGGTATCCACATGCTCTGTTTTTGGACGTGGTAGTTGGTAATGGTTTTCAAATGAGTCTAATGTCTTTTCAAGCGAGCCTGTACTCACTTGTATGTTGTTCCATAGGGGTTCGTTTTTTTTACTAGACTATTATCCGCACAACAAGCCTGTCAATTGCATACTACTCATTGTTGCTGATCAAAAGATGCTCTCCAGTACTCAATATGAATGGTACCCACAAGGCTCTATTTTTTTTGGACGTGGTAGATTGTTACGGCCAGCAGGCAAGCCTAATATATCTAAAATAGTGATACTGGGTAGACGTTTTAGGCCAACAGGCAAGCCTAATATTTGGTAGACTGTTTCGCATCCTCTACACTTGCCGTTGCCTAAAAGGCTTGCAAAAGTGGTGTATTTTCAAGGCCTCATGTACAGAGAAACACCATACCATTTGGGCTAAGGTGGGGTATTTTCTCTACTTTTGTTGGACGATAAAAAGCCAAAAACCTAAGTTGGAAATATTAAAACACTGTTAAATGGTTCAGTGATTACCAATGAGTTTATAAGAATGAACTGTAATCCCCAGGAAAAAAACAGATTTCACAGTAAATATCTTTTTTAACATGTTCTAAATTTTCAAGGTTTTATTAACAAGATAGGATTCATACTCTCTCTCTCAAGAAATCATTTTCTGATAATCTTGCAGGATCTTCAATAAATTTAAAAATTTACATTTGCATATTGTGTCATAGAGAAATATGTTTTATTCTTACCAAAGTTTAAAGTTGTCTAAAATTCTAAATGTCTCCATATAATCTATTTTACTCCAATACAAATTGTCGTAGTGTTTTTTTATGCATTATTTGCTGGGAACTACCCTTCTCCCTCGAGAAAAGAAGGTCAAATGTTTAAAATTCGTATAACCAAAATTTTAATACAGCACAAAAATTTTAATACACAGACATTTTTCTAAAATACAGAGACATTTTCATACACAGACATTTTAATACACGGACATTTAATAAAATACAGCGACATTTTTTAATTCAACACACAAAAAATTTTCGAGGGCGTATGGAGACTTACCCGACGAAGTCGACGAGCACGGACGGCAAGAGCACCAGGGCGGCGGCAGCAGCAACAGCGCGTACAGAGCGAAAACGATAAACTGCAATAACAACGCGCGAACAATGAAACAGTATACCATAAACATTCGCGGGCGATTTATTTATAGAAAATAGTTCGGCCGAACTATTTTAAAAGTAAAAGTTTGGCCGAACTTTTTTAGCAGTTCGACCGAACTTTTATTGCCGGTTTTCCAATCTCCGGCAAAAATTCTGTTTGCCCACGCCGTCAGTGTGCCGTCAATCTAAACGGAAACACAAGTTCGGCCAAACTCTTACAAAGTTCGATCGAACTTTGAAAAATGTTCGGCCGAACTATTATTGAAAAAAAAATTCGGCCCCCGATTCTCACAAAAGTGTAACCCAGCTTCACGTTTCCGCCCTTGTCCTTCATGTGGCTCCTTGGGTAGCATTTGTGAGATCAATTTCACTATGCTCTGGCTTGATGAATTCTTTGCAATCATGCATGGTGAACTTGATGCCTTTAAACCATTGTTCCCCTCCTGTAGGGATTCCTGTTGCTGCTGTAATGGTTTCTAGTGTTACTGTGAGGTTAAGAATTCCCACCTTTGAAGTTGTTCCACTGAAACTATTAGCAAACTCTTTAGAAACCTATAGATGACAACCTTGCAGCCTTTGGAAGAATTGAAAACAACCTCTTCTTCTAAACACTTCCAAGGCAGCTGGGTCTTCATTTAACAAATTCATGTCCATGGGCTCATACCTAAGGCAATGACCACCTTTTTTAGTCTTCTTTCTTGCAGCCATGGTGAATTTATATCTTCTCAACCTCGCTTGATTAGTGATACCTGCAACTTTTGAAAATTATAGCAACCAGCTTGGCTCGGTGAAGAAGCTCTCCAGAAACTCAATAACATGCAAGGATAAAGAAGATAATTACAAAAATACTCAATTGGGTAATATTTTATGGTTTCGATGACAACTCATGCCCTAATCATGACTCGTGCATGCTAAAAACAGTAATGATGACCTCGGGCATGACCTTGTACCTTTGAAATAACCCTAACTGACTCAAATGACATCCACCCTATCTCTTCTAATCATGAAATGACACCTTGTATCGGATTTTACAAGACAAATAGAAAAACTATTTTTTCGTAGCATGGCTAGTTCATTTTCTGATAGTTTTGCTATGAAACTATTAAGCAGTTTCGTAGAGAAAACTACTATTTTATAGTGTAATACGCTACGAAAAGAGGGAAAAGTAGCTAAAGTGTCCTTTTTCAAATTTAAGCACTTGGGAAATGAAATATGACAAAAAATTATGATTGATGTGACATGACATGACTTGAATGGAGTTGGATTAAGATGAAATGAAGGTGGTTTCGAACCTTAAGATAGGTTAAATATGAAAAAATGAAAATTTCCTATACCAACTTGAGACCTTTGATAATGAACTTGAATGACCATGTCAATTAATGTTTCACTAACTTATAAGTGATAACGGATTGCAGGCCTCTATCCTCTTGGCTTGCTCAGGGGTGAGATGGGTTGGGATTCTATCGCCTTCCCTTTATCATTCTGGCCAGGACCTCAAGCTGCAGGGCTCTTGGAATTATCGTGAACTGCAGGACTCTTGGAGCATGCCCAAGAGTACTTCTTTTTTCCATCAATGGTATAGAGCTTTCCCATCACACAATCACATCTCAGAAATCACCACTCCTCAAGGGTTGTTCTGCAATGGTTTTGAAAATATCAAAGTAGCTGCAGGGTCTCACTTCCAAAATATTTATAGAAAAGAGAGTGATAATAGTGAAGAGGACACAAAGGACTTATTCTCTCACATCCCCTCCCTTGTCAGTAGAGAAGACAATACTAACCTTGTGAATCCTTTCTCTTATGAGGAAATTTGTAAAGTCATATGGTCAATGGAACCATACAATGTCCCTTGGCCTGATGGTTTCTCAATCCATTTCTACATAATTTTTTGGGACATTATCAAATTTGATCTGCTGAGAATGATCAAACGTTTCCAGAATAATGCTAAGGTGGGGGGTGGCACAAATTCTACCTTCTTAGCCTTAATCCCTAAAGAGGTGAACCCCAGATCCTTTGAAATATTCCAGCCCATCTCCCTCTACAATGCTTCGTGAAAAATCCTCACCAAGCTCCTAGCCAAAAGAATCAAGCCATTGTTGGGGAATCTCATCTCCCCCTCTGAAGGTTAGTTTGACAAAGGCAAACACATCCTTGATAATTTCATACAGGTACAAGAAGAAATGAATTACAACCATCAACGGAAGGAGCAAGAGATGTTGATCAAGCTTGACATGGAAAATGCCTTTGACAGGGTTAACCTCTTGTTCCTTTATAAATTCCTTCTTACCTTTGGGTTCTCCTCTGATTTCCTCAACCTGATCAAAGCCTGCACAGATAAGCCTTGGATTTCCCCTCTTGTCAATGGTAGACCTGCCAATTAATTTCATGCTTTGAGGGGATTAAGGCAAGGCTACCCTATAGAAATTATACAACATGCATGTATATCTTGGATTCACCTGATTTAACAATGTACTAAAGTTAAATAGTGAATCACTTCTAAAAATATTTTGTGGAATTAAAAACACAATCGCTAATCGCATGAACATGAAGAAAGATCAATCCCACACAACACAGATAATTTCCCGAGGAAAGCTTACAGCTAAAAACCCCACTATCTTCTATTGTATATTCAACATGGATCATGAAACAATTACATATAAAACTATTCTCACAAGAGCCCTCCAGTACTCAGCTAATTATCTCACATTGTCATATGCAAAACTGACCAACACATAGCCAATTCTCAGCCTCTAGACAACTTTCCTTTCTTGCACAATCCTTGATGGTATAGATCCCTAAAAGATAGGAATTCCTGCATGCCTTGAATGCGCAAATATCATGGGAACTCAAATGGGTGTTTGGTTGCATGTGTGCAACCCAATAATCCTACAACTGATAGTCAACTCCCCTTTCACCTAGAACTCAATTGGCTCTCCACTGGATCTGACATGCATGAAGCTAATAATAGTAAATCCTCATTTGCATGTGAGATCATTGATTGTGAATGAATTAATATTTAATTCACTTGATCTCTCACTAGTGTATCTTCAGTTACAACTATCATAATTGAGTTTAACTTACTTAACTGAGTTAAACTATTTACAACTTGCATTAACTAATGCACCGCTGCACTTCGAACTCTGTTACAACTAGAATTACTCTGCATGCCTGACCAACTACCTCTAACTTGAAATCCACTAGCTAACTGAATTTATCACTTTCAGTTAACTGATTCAAGTCTACATTGAGAATTTATCACTTTTAGTTAATTGATTCAAGTCCACATTGAGAATTTATCCTAAACAAGAGCCTTCGAAGGCTGAGTACATATTGTTAGACTTCTCCTCATACCAATTTTTTCACATACTCAGAGGTTCAAACAAGGAAGCGGAAAACAACACAAACAAAGGCTGCCTCCTCCCGTAAGGAGCCTTCAAACAAAATGACGAATGCCAATATAAAATGCTAATTCCTTGAATTTGTAATGAAGACCCACATGTCATGGAAGCTCGCTTGAAGCTATGTATTGATGGTTGTTTTTGCCCCAACCCAACCTTCAACTAGACATGAAAAAAGAGCATAATGTTGTCAACAAATTGCTGGTAGATAAGATAGAGATCATTTCCCTAGAGCCTAATACCACGAATCTTGAGATTACGAGCTTCCTTCTTTTCGAGTCTGCCAAGGCCTTCATCAGCCAGAATAAATAAGAATGGGGACAGGGGATCTCCTTGTCTTAGGCCCAAAGTATGGTTAAAATATTTGATGGGGGAACCATTTAGGAGAATGGAATAGATAGGAGAGGAAACCATAGCATGGATCCATCATATCCATCTTTGGTTAAACCCATAGGCTTGAAGGACTTTGGTGTGGAAGGTCCAACTTATTTGGTCATAGGTTTTAGATAAATATAGTTTGATCATCATTCCCGAGATTTTCATATGCTTAAAGGAGTGAATTGCTTCCTGGGAGGTCATAAAACCATCTTGGATTTGACAACCCTATATAAAACCAGTTTGTTCAGACGATATGAGGAAATTCAATAAAGGTTTAAGGCACTTAACCATAATAGTTACAATGATTTTGTATATGACATTATATAAAGGAATTGGGTAGAATCCTTGGGGATCCTCTGATTTAGCATATTTAGGAATCGACATTATAAAAGTAGCATTGAGACTCGAACATGTCTTTTGCTGTTGTTTTGACTCTCCATTGCTT
This sequence comes from Pinus albicaulis, assembly GCA_034641835.2. Classification (NCBI taxonomy): domain Eukaryota; kingdom Viridiplantae; phylum Streptophyta; class Pinopsida; order Pinales; family Pinaceae; genus Pinus; species Pinus albicaulis. The sequence goes on from JAXQQM020072374.1 coordinate 61,324, forward strand.
CTAGAACGTCTTGTCATATGAATTTCCATGCAGCTTGGAAGAATTCCACAGTGAAACCATCAGGCCATGGGGCTTTGTTCTTTTCCATACCTTTTACCACATCCTCCAGGATTACCACCCGGATAAGCCCGAGGTTCTGATCTCTGGTAATGAGGCACAAATTTTTTTGGGTGATGTTATGGATTTCCTCAGAGCGATCATGCTCCGGTTCAGAGAGAAAGGTATGAAAGTGATGTACAACCAGTTCTTCCATGCCCTCATGATAGACTATTCTGTCTTCAGCGTCATTTTTTAGTGAGAATATCATGTTATGATGTCTGTGTTGGACCATTGCTTTATGGAAGAAGCGTGTGTTCTTCTCTCCTTCCCTCAACCAGTTGACTCTAGATTTCAGCTTCCAAAGAATCTCCTCCTGTTTTTTGCATTCTTCTAGTTGAATTATGAGCCTCCCCTCTTCTTCTACTAGACTTTTTGATCTGCCCTCTGTGATAGTCTGCAATTGGACAGTCTCTATCTTCTTCTTTAACTCCTCTTGGTCTTTTAATATGTTTCCAAAGCCAATGGGTCAAGAGTACTCTACTCTAGGTTCTTGGAATCACTCTTGGGATTCTATACAAACCTTTTCATTCCACTCGATTCCCTCCATAATAATAGAAATTTCCGAAATCACTCTTTCTTATTGCACTATGTTGTTCTTGTGAGCATATGCCAGCATCTCCTGCAATGAGAAGACCTCCAGGGCTGCTTATCTGCGAATAGTATAGGATTGCGTGTTGTTGGGGTAAGAAATTGTAGGATCTTTGTCTGATCAGTGGTGCCAAAACAACTTTTCCAAACCCATTTCCATGATTAGCAAACTCAAACTATGTAATTGTCAAAACGGGTAGAAAATTAATGAGGAAAGAGAGAGAAAAAGGTTGAAAGCTCAAGGGGACCAACTGATAAGCTATTATCAGTGGGATATTTTACTTTGATTGATTTTCCATCATGATTAGTGTCCTTCCTTGTACAATATAAGTGAATAAAGCTCCACCAATTTTCAAAATTAAGTTGATGGGTGAATGCTTGATAGTTTTATTCATATTCTACTGTGCATAAACACTATGCATAAGTAAACAAAATTAATGTATTACCTTGAGCAAGTGTTATCACTAGAAAATTGGACAAGAAAAGATGACATTATTAAATGTCAGATAGAAGGATTTACAGGGCTGAGGCATATTAGAGAATCTGAAATGTTTTAAAAATATCTAAGATCCAGAAGAAAAATCAAATTGCCCACTCAGGACACTAGAAAAATGAGCCTTTGCATGCATTTTTTTTTGATAGGCACGCCTTTGCGCGACTTTCCCTCAAAAATCCACGCGGACCTAAGAGTGGCGGAAGTCACTTTCCGGAACCACAAGGGCACACTCCAGGAAAATGATCCCACACTTGAGGCCACCCAAGGATAACCACCTAAGCCTCCTAGGGACCTCAAGGGAGAACGCAATGGAATCACGTGGCACACAATGGAATCAACCCCCTCGCTTGGGTCACCATCCATCAATGTACCATGAGAGGGAAGGAGAGTTTGAATTCATCTATAAAAGGCCACAAAGAGATGAAAAAAGGGAGAGCACATTTTTATGCTAGCCAAAATTGCTTTGAATCAATCTAGCGGTGTGTAATCCAGAGTAGAAGTAGAGAGGCGATTATTCACGAGAGGAATATTAACTTGGTCCAATGACAGAGTAGGGGAAGGCCACATCTCTGTTCTCCTTGACTGGTTTATTGTACAAAGTTTTTTGCTGCTAGAACAAAGGCTAATTTCCTCCAAAATCCTTCCCAAGCTAACCTCTGATCATAAGCCTGTCCTACTCCTCTTAGAAGAGGAAGAAAACTTGGGTCCAATCCTGTTCTGGTTCAACCCTCTCTAGAGTGAGAGAGACGGGTTTCTCGACACTGTTTGCTTGGCTTGGTCCAAATATGTCATAGGATCCGCCAACCATGTGTGGGAGAAGAAACTCAAAGCTACAAAACAAGCGCTGAAAGAATGGATCAGAAAGCCCACAAATACCCCAACTAGTCAGAGAAAAGAAACAATCTAGCTATTTGAAGACATGCAAATGGAAATGGAAAAAAGAGACAACACCTCTATGGAGCTTGAAAACGAATAGATTGCACAAAGAAACTCCTATTGCTTTTTTTGTACTAAAGAAGAATATTAGAGGATTAAGTTCCGTAGCCTGTGGCTAAAATCTAGAGACCGAAATACTTATTTATTCCATCTACATTACAGAGCTCTCCTCTCACAAAATCACATCTCAGAAATCACCACTCCTGAAGGGTTGGTCTGCAAAGGTTTCAACTGTATCAAAGCAGCTGCAGAGTCTCACTTCCAAAATTTTTATAGAAAAGAGAGTGACAACAATGAAGAGGACACAAAGGACTTCCTCTCTCACATCCCCTCCCTTGTCAGTAGAGAAGACAATATTAACCTCATGAAGCCTTTCTCTAATGAATAAATATACAAATTCATATGGCTAATGGAACCAGAGAAGGCCCCTAGGCCTGATGGTTTCTCAATCCATTTCTACAGAATTTGTTGGGACATTATCAAAATCGATCTGCTGAGAATGATCAAAGGTTTCCAGAATAAAGCTAAGGTGGCGGGTGGCACCAATTCCACCTTCTTAGCCTTAATCCCTAAATAGGTGAACTTTGGATCCTTTGAAATATTCAGGCCCATCTCACTCTGCAATGCTTCATATAAAATCCTCGCCAAGGTCCTAGCCAAAAGAATCAAGCCATTGCTCGAGAATCTCATCTCCCCCTCTCAAGGTGGATTTCTCAAAGGCAGACACATCCTGGATAATGTCATACGGGTACAGGAAGCAATCCATTCCATCCATCAACGAAAGGAGAAAGGGTGTTGATCAAGCTTGAAATGGAAAATTCCGTTGACACAGTTAACCTCTCGTTCCTCTATAAATTCCTTCTTACCTTTGGGTTCTCGTTTGATTTCGTCAACCTGATCAAAGCCTGCACAGATAAGCCTTAGATTGCCTCGCTTGAAAATGGTAGACCTGCCAATTACTTTTAAGCTTCGAGGGGATTAAGGAAATATTTCCCTCTGTCCCCATTCATGTACATCCTAATGGAATACACCCTCAACAAAAAAATAACAACAGGAAAGAAAGAATGCAGGGAAAATTCTAGGCATAAGAGTGCTGAAAGGTTTAGATCTAATCAACCACACTCTATTCACAGATGACTCTCTTCTGTTAGGAGGTGTGTCCATGAGGATCACAACTTCCATAAAATCCATTCTCCATAGATTTTGTAATGCATAGGGTTCTCTTATCAACTACAGGAAGATTGCAGTGTTTAGGTGGAACGCTGACCACTAAACCATCCATAGAGTCGTAATTCACTTGGGCTTCGCTGGACATGAAAATTGGGAAAAAATCAAATACCTTGGGCTTCCCTTAACACTCGAAATTTATAGGAATGTGATGTGGGGTGATGCCATCTGTAAATTAAAATAAAAAATTGCTTCTTGGGGAGGCCACTGGCTCACCAATGCTGACAAATTAATCCTCATCAAATTTGTTCTCTCGTCCTTGCCACTTTATCAAACCTCCTTTATACTGGCCCCCAAGTTAATTAATGAACATGTTTCTAATCTTATACGAGATTTTCTTTGGTGCAGTGGAAAGGGAAATCAAAAGAAATATAATTTGGTCAATTGGGATATGGTAAAACGACCCATTATGGAAGGCAGAATTCAGATCAGAGACCCCTCTTTTGCAAATATTTATCTAGGCTATAAAATCACGTGGAAGTTATACTCTAATCCTAAGCATCTGGTCAGCCAAATCCTAAAAAAGAAGTATGTGATAGGAATACCTTTCAGAAATTTACAAATCGAAAACACCTCGAAAGGCTCGCTAATCTGGAATCTCTGCTGGAGAGGAACAAACTTCTTTCAAAAACACCTCTACCACATTCCAGGAAATGGGAAAAAAATTCTGTTTTGGCAAGACAGTATAGTGGGACATCTGCCCCTTGCCAATTCTGAAGATGTAAGAGGGAGCCGTGAGTGGCTCACACAACAAGGAATCCTCAGACTTGAAGACATATCCACATGGGAAAAGACTGGGATTTCGCTCTGCTGGTCCTTTCCTAGAGTCCCTGATCACCTACAAAACTGACATATCACACTCAAAGATGAGCTAGTTGACTCCGTTATGATCTAGAAGAAGGCCCCTAATTCCTCGGGCTAGGGAAACACAAGAACTTACACAACTGCGATCGGATTTCGGTACCTGCAATCAGAGAGAGAGATGAATCAACCTACCATATTTTGGAAATAGGTTTGGAATTCCTTTTTCATTCCTAAAAGGAATTTATTTTTTTGGGTTTTAATGCATAATAAGATATTGACAGGGGAAAAACTCATAAAAAGAAGTATCCTCGGAACCCACAGTTGTGTGCTCTGAAGAAATGAGCTTGAAACAATGGATCACCTCTTTGTGGATTGTTTCTTCACAAAATGTGTGTGGGATTACATCCTCCATTATCTTTATTTCTCTGCCCCAACTCAGATCTCTATGGTTGAAATCTTCTCCACTTGGAAGGTGCGATATCTCCATGCTATCCCCAAGAAGTCTCTATGGCTCTGAGTATGGAAAAACATCCCCAAATACGTCTGTTGGAAATTATGGATTGCTAGAAATGAACAAATATTCAATAGCACTAATTGGACCCCCTTGATAGTGGCATCCAAAGCTAAAGCACTCCTCCTTCAGACAGCATCTCAACACTCTCATAAACCTATAAGATCTTTCCTTCTTGAAGAAAATAATTGGATGGGAACCTTTGCTTATCGGGGCAGAAATCAGGCCTCAGTTAGACCCTTCATCAATCCAAGATGGCGCATAAAGGACCCAGAAAAAATATTTCAAATATGGTGGAGGAAGAAGGGTTAAGCAACGATCTTCTTCGACGAAGCCTCCAAAGGAAATCCCCAAACTGTTGGTGCAGGGGGTGTGCTCTTTTCCTCGGATGGTATAAGAAGAGACAAATTCAGTTTGGGTCTTGGGCAGAGAAAAAATAATTAGGAAGAAATTATTGGCTTGGTAAAAGCATGGAAAATAGCTCGTGAGAAAGGTATTAGAGACTTCTAAGCTTTTGGGGACTCAAATTTTTTTATGAAGATGTTAAACTTGAAGGAACAGTTCAATAACCCAATCCTGAACAAGAGCCTTCAAAGGCTAAAGTACATACTGTTAGACTTCTCCTCATACCATTTTTTTCACATACCCAGAGGCTCAAACAAGGAAGCAGACAACAATGCAAACAAAGGTTGCCTCCTCCTACAAGGAGCCTTCAACAAAAAAGACGAATCCTCTTCTCAAATCCCAATTCCTTGAATTTTTAATGAAGACCCACATTTCATGGAAGTTGGCTTGAAGCTATGTATTTATGGTTGTTTCGGCCCCGACCCAACCTTTCTCTATCTATAAATAAATACAACCGTTACAGTTAAAATAATATATATACAAATAGATAATAAGTGACCAAACTAAAAGCGACTAACCGAAATTACTAATTTAGTCCATGACTAAAATAAATGACTAGCTAATAAGTGACAAAATTAATAATGATTAACATTAATGACTAGTATAGTTGAAGAATAAAAATATGACCAAATAATAAGTATACAAGTATATGAATTAGTCATTTATGTTAGTAATTTTTAATTGTGTCAACCAGAAAATGAAGAATTGCAATTTTGATACTGAAGTGTTTCATTTCACTATGGGGGTCTATCAATCCATCTGCAGTGTTAAGATTTAGATACAAAGGGGTCTCTGAATCCATCTACAATGTTAAAATTATGAATACCCTTTTGTCTCTAATTTTCAACACTGTAGATGAATTCAGATATTCTCAACCTCAGGTTGACTTTCCTTCATCGTTGAGGCGAGCCTCTCCTTCACTAGTTCATCCAAGGAGGGCGAGGCCAATGTCAGAATGATAAGAAAAAAAACAAACTGGAGAAAGTCATAACTTCTGAAAGCCATAAAAAATTCATAGAACATTGCATGTCTTTCTCTAATCTCTATAAGAATGAAAGGGAAACAAAATTTAGAGCTAGAGAAACCCAAGAAGATTTTTTCCACCCCTCACAAATGGCCTCGAGACCTTGGCTAGACGAAACTAAAGGACCCCAACAATACGAAGTTGGAGGAGGGGTTAGGGACTCTAAATCACTAAATGGTTTCCCTATCAAATTATTAACTTTTCTTTCTAAATACCTAGTAGGCCTGAAAACCAAGGGATGGTGACCTTTCGATCTAAATTCCAAATGTGAATAGATAAAATCCTCATGACTAGCCCAAATTTGTTGAAAACCCCCTCCTCCAATGCACAATCCACCAACTCCTCCTCCTTCATGTGGGTATGATAGTAAGAAACCAACATCTTATCTGAAAAACATATTTCATGAGTAGTTGTGTGTCTTGAGAGGGTTTATCATGACGACTATCTATGTACTTAAAAAATATACATCAGGTGAATAAAAATATCATGGTTATCATTTAATCTTATTTTTCATTTTTACAAGGATATCAGAGCCTAACATTGTCCAGAGCCCATTCACTCTTTGTGAAAACTACGCCTAGCTCTAGTAAAAGACTCCACACCCTTTCTCTGCCTACAAATTTTCCATGGGCTTATAGGGTTTCTCCATAATTATTGAATTCCTCTCCCATGGTAGAAATGTTGTGATGTACTCTTTAACATTTTGACTCTGTAAATATATATATATATATAACTATACCAATAAATAATAATTAAACTGATATAGATCCATCTTAACTTTAGATCTACCAAGCACACAGATAGAGAAATCAAATATTTCTTAAGTGAAAACCTATATTTTAAAGTGAAAAAAAAATTAGCCCTCTCAGTTTGAAATTAGAATGGATCTAGACTAGTCATATACAATGAAAAAAATAAAAAAATTGAAAAAACAAAATAATTTGCAAATTCAATTACCTTTAGCTTTGAAAAATAATAGACCATTTATAACCTTTAATAACATTAAAAGGTCTAACATCTAACCTTTAATAACTTTAACAAAAATTAAAATATTTATTATTATTCAAATATTTTTTTTTTGCATAATAATTATGATAATGGTAAAATTTTTGGGTTGTTCAATGAATTTCATTTTCCAGCTCATGCCTATGGCCAGGGATGATTGGCGGGAAAAACCAGTCAAATGATAATACTCAAAGGAGTTGATTATACATGGTTTTCTACATTTTTCCGAATACAGTCTCTAGGTATACAATGCTGGCATATTTTTTTTAGTTTTATAGGTATGCAATGCTGGAAGAGTTTTTTGAGTTTTATAGGTATGCAATGCTCGCAGAGTTTTTTGATTCCATGGAAGCTACCATTATATTGCTTCGGCTCTACAAGACAATTAGTAGCTTCTGTAACATCTGTCCCCAATTCGAAACAATGAACCACAAGTATGTCTCGGTTTAACCCATAGACTGTTTCTTGTTCTCCTCTCGTACCTACAATGCTTATAGCTAGAAGACTGTAATAGATATGGTACTAATAACTGCAGGGTTGATAGGCCAGTAACAATATTTAGGGTTCTTTCTAACTGCAAAGATCGATTTCTTTGAATGTGTGCTTCAATTCTACTGTATCATCAACTAATAGTAAACCCTAAACTGATTTTCAGGAGATTTATGTATCATCTGGCACAAATGAAGCACATTTTCCCTGAAGGATTGCTGTTGGAGAAGACCATGGCACCTGACGAGAGGGAATTGTGCATGAAGCTAGACTTGAAAATCACTCTCTTATACGATGCAGTGCTAAGTGGCAAGGACAAGGCCTCCAAAGGAAGCAACACATTAAGTTTTCATAAATCATTCCACACTCGCTTAGTTGCATTTGTCAAGGCTTATCCCAAGGCGAGTTTACTCTTGCTATATTGTATTATTTTTTGGGGTTCTATCTTTTTTTGGTCAAACCTTTCAATAGCACAGGTTTTAAATTTGTATGTACATTGTATGCACTCATTACAATACAAGGAGATGATGTTCTAGAGGTAATCCTAACAGAGCCATTCAATATAAAATTTCGGCTAACTTCTCCAGTCTCCTCCCCACTTCCTCCTTTGATATGTAGCAACCTTTCCCCAACAAGAGGTGCTTCTTCTACTCTGCGTGACAATCATAAAGGAAAATCCCAACCCTCTATGATGTCTTCACTATTACCCAAATGTTTCCAGAGGCGTTTTTCTCAAAGAACCCTCAGAGCCCAGCCATCTCCGAATTCATCATTCCCTGTGCCCAAGAAAGACCCAATTCTAAAGCCTCATTATGAGGTTTCTGAAACAATGAAAAAAAATGGTGGTTATAAGGCTTCGCCATCTCCTATGCCTACACAAAACCGAATTATGAATGCTCCTTCCCAGGTCCCTGAAACAATGAAATGATATGGTGTTGGTGGGGGTCATCCGTCATCTTGCCTCTCCCATTTTTCTCTAGGATTTAAGAGCTGCTTTTCTGCGAGTTTCTTCCCCCTCGCAAATACTGAAGACATTAATGAATCTAATGAAATAGACTGTAAAGTATCTACTTGTAATAAGGACAATCTCGCATCCCCCATCTCAAATGTCGCATTCCCACCAGAACCCTTCTAAGATCCCTAACCCAGTCATTGTAGCCGAAGGTACTATTTATGTAGACACACCTTGAAAAGTAGTACTATTTTTGTAGAACTGAAGCTCCCCTACGACAAAGGGTTGCTTCTCCCCAGTGATACCAGGGGTTAATCCTCATTCTATTGAACTGAAAAAAGCTTCCTATGTTTTCTCTACTGATAAAACTCTAGTTTTTAAATCCACACTGATATCTAACATTAAGAGCCCCATGAGTAAGAAATATCTATGATTTGGGACTATTTTAGTTGCACCTAATACATTCTCTCCTATCTGTTCTCTCGGAACACCATACCTTTCTTCTCCAAAGTCCTCTCGTCTTTCTCAGTCATCTGTGAAGAAATAAAAAAAACCCCAATGTTAGACTATCAATAGCTTTTAACAGACAATTGGAAGACTCCTCTATTCCCCCAACTTATCTTGTTTCTGAGCTACGTCAAGTCGTTCAACTTCTTTAAAAAGAAAGGCAATGGAGGCCAACCTAGATGATGATCTCTCTAAAAAAATTTAGTCTACATAGTCCCCTACTCTTTGTACACCTGTTAAGTCCAGTGAAATAGATTACTATGTGGATTAAACCAATACATCACCTTTGAGCGCAGCTGCAAATCTTCTTTCCATATCTATACACAGCAGCGCAATGAAGTAATAGTCACAGATAATTGTTCCATAACAGAATTTTGCACTCTAACCTAAAAAAAAAATTCCCTTGCTTCAATCTAGTGCACTTGATTCAATTTTAACTGCATAGTACATTAAGCAAGGTCATGATGGCCAAATATATGAGGTGCAGGTTTGCATTAAGAATGTCTGATCCCTGCAAATTGCGACTCTTAGTGCACGACATATTGTGAATGTTAAAATGGAAAAAATTGCCCTATTTGACTCATTCAAGGTCTTCCTTATTGCTGCGCATTAGTTCTAAGGCACTGCTTGGGCAGTGAAATACCCCAGAGGCCCTGTTGATTACCATGGACCCTACATGAGCAATTGTTTTGCAGCTGATTATCTCTGTAATACTGGGATCATTCCTAAAGCAGGTTTGTGGCAGTGGGACATCCCCAAGGTTTGTTTGCGGCATCAAAATATCTATGGCATGATCTGTGGCAAACAAATCCTGGCGTAATTGACTGTGGTAGCAGAGAGGCAGCAAAGTCCGGCTAATTACTGAAGCGAATATTAAGATCATACCAATAGTATTAAGAGAGTAGGGTTTGATGATGCCATAGAAATTGTTGTGAATCTAAACTTTAGTGCGATATTGGAAGGATTGTGGGTTTATAACCCATTATGTAATGTTGGATTGACTTCATGTGTATGACTTGTTGGTGAAAACAACTACTATTTTATTTTTCTGAGCATTCAATATTATATTTGTTTGCAAAATTGAAAAAAATAGTGCGATACTAGTTTAGAATACAATTTTGTAATGTGCTCTCTTCAACCTGTTGTTTCTCAAAGTGTACACCAAGGGCCACAATGCTCGGGCAAGGGATATCACTATAATTCTTTCCCACTCTATTCTAGCTATCTGCCCATCTTGGATTTGTTTCCTTGCGGCTTTGAATTAGTTCTAAGGCAATGCTTGGGCAGTGAAATACCCCTGAGGCCCTCTTGATTACCATGGACACTACATGAGAAATTATTTGGCATCTTATTATCTCTGTAATAGTGGGATCATTCCTAAAGAGTTTTTTTGGTAGTGGGACATCCCTGAGGTTTTTTTGTGGCTTAAAAACATCCATGGCATAATCTGTGGAAAACGAAGCATGGCATATTTGAATTTCACAGAAGAGAGGTAGAAAATTTTGGTTGATTACTGAAGCCATTTGTAAGATCAGACAAATAGTATTAGGACAACAGGGTTTGCTGATGCCATAGAAATTGTTGTGATTCTAAAATTTAGTGTGATATTGGAAGGATTGTGGGTTTATAACCCAATATGTACTGTTGAATTGGCTTCATGTGTATGAGTTGTTGGTGAAAACAACTACTAGTTTATTATGTATGAGCATTCAATATTATCTCTGTTTGAAAAATTGAAAAAAATATTGTGATACTAGTTTAGGATGCAATTTTGTCATGTGCTCTTTTCAACCTATTTCTTCTCAAAGTGTACACCAAGGGCCACAATGCTCAGGGAAAGGGCTGTCACTCTAATTCTTTCCCTGAGCGTTGTGGCCCTTGGGGTACACTTTGAGAAACAACACAACCCTAAGGGTAATTTTTCCCTAAGGGTCATCACAGGATAAAGAATGTGTAGTGGGACACCATATGAATGTGAATGAGACAAGAAGGCAACAAATTTTGAAAGCATTGGAATATTTTCTATGATACTTCTTGGTATTGGGAATAAGATACTATAGAAGAAAAAGTAGAAATTTCCATTTCATACAGGGAACATGACATCTAATTGTAGCGTCTATGCTGCTATAAGTACAGTAAGAGGGATTGGATCTCATATACTAAGAAGAGATTTGGCTGTTCAGGAAGAGCTATTGATTATTATTACCATATTTAGACATGTTGCATAAGATCAAGTTATAAGGGTTCATAAAATCAGAGAGCATATTCCAGCCATATATTCAGTAATGTGGTACAAAGAAGTTTTAAGTTTTGAATATATCAGGGATTAGAGAGCATATGGGTTCTGCCTACGTCATTCTGAGAAGGTTATCATTTATTCAGCTTAGAGTTTATGGGCCTGTATGTATAATGCACATATAGATAGTTAAAACTTAATTCAGATAATCTAGAAACTAAAAGCGAATAAAGAATGCAATATCTCAATATTTCTCTTTGAAGGAAAAAATTGAGACAATATGATTCATAATAGGCTATTTTCCATGATTTCGACATTCTGGCATTGAAAATTGTTTGGGTATTTTTTTCAGTCTTGCACTAGAGAAAATTTTCACCCACTACCCATACTTGAGGGTTATTTCCATATTGTTTGGACTTTGGAGGAAGAAGATGAATTCAGCTTCATGAGTTACTTACATGGTTATCAAAGACCATATTTTGTTTATGGAAGTTATAGCGCATCTATAATTTTTCTATGCTTACATTACTATATCTTGTTGCTACAACTTGAAGCTTCCTTTTCTTTGTTAGTTTATATCAATTGAGAAAAGTATAACATCATCTATTCTTAAACTCTGATGAGAAACTCTTTTATTGTCTAGCGGGTTTGAATTTATGGATTTTCTACGACGTCCTTTATCATTTACTAAACATATCGGCATAAATATATCTAAAGCTTTGAATTTCTTTGGTAGAATTTTTAGGACCAAACAATCAGCACAAATAGTTCAAAAATCTGGAGAAGGTATATGTTTTGTTGCATTCTCATTCATGATTAATGGCATAGTGTTTCACTTTCTATTTCCACTGAATGTAGCTACATATTAATGCATTTCTATTCCAGTATTTATGTAGATTCTAGACTGTCATTTCTGTAATGCAGACATTCCTAGCACAAATTTTATTCTGTTACTAAACCCATGCATTCCAGTACATACTGATAATGTTGTGCCTTTTATCGTTCTGTTTGGGAGAATATTTCTCAATCATTCAAGGTGTTAAACATTTCTCCTATAAGGAGCTGAAACTAGAAATAAGCGATTTTCATCCAGACAACAAGATTGGGGTGGGGGGATTTGGCTCGATGTACAAGGTATATTTAAACCCACAAGGCTATTCGAGAACATGTATAGTTCTTAGAGTGTATGACCTAATGATTTGGAAATGGCTCTTTATGTTGTGAATAGTCAAAGATATATTATAAATCAGTATTTTGGTAGAGGATTTTGGTGAACTGAAAAATATCTGTGAATAAAGAGCTAGGGCTTGCAAAATACAATAATGTTGAAACTATTTTGACGTATTAATGTGTTTTATTGTTGTCAATTATTCTATTTACACACATTATTTTTTTCTAAGAATGTTTCTTTTCACATTTTCACTCTTAGCTATATGTAGTAGCTGTGCAGTACTATATGTTTGTTAGTCATCCCTTTCCAGTACAGACATGAATGTTTATTCATAGTATGTCAAAGGAAGAATTGTAAAACATAAATAGGAATATGTTTTATTATATTAAGTAAAAAAAGTGCTAAGCACAGTTCAAGTACAAAAATGTTACATTTTCAAGGTCCTTAGCGGACCTGTCACACCTTAATAGCCTTATTTGAGGCCTTTTGATTCTCCTTACAACCAATTTTGCTTATATAAGGTCTGATTAAGTAACCACCTAAAATTTTTTTCTTAAATTGCATTCCTTCTGCTGAGATTAATTATTGATAAGAATTATCTCTGGGTCATCTGCCACCTAATTCAAATCTGGGATGGTTGGGTGATCAAGTTTGTTGAAGATATGTGAATTTCTTGACTTTGATATTGGTGTACATTCAAAAAAGAAGAAAATTAGGCTTCAAGAGTTCACAGATTTTATTTTTTAAAGTGGTCTACCATTCTAGAGAAAATGTGCACCCACTACCCAAACTTGAGGGTTATTTCCATATAGGTTTGAATTTGGAGGAAGAAGAGGAATTCAACTTCATGAGTTATTTACATGGTTATCAAAGAAAATATTTTTTTTATGGAAGTTATAATGCATCTATAATTTTTTTATGCTTACATTCCTATATCTTGTAGTTACAACTTGAAGTTTCCTTTTATTTGTTAATTTACAGCAATTGAGAAAAGTATAACATCATCTATTCTTAAACTCTGATGAGAAACACTGTTATTGCCTAGCAGGTTTCAATTTATGGATTTTCTACGGCATCCTTTATCATTTACTAAACATATCGGTAGAAATATATCTGAAGCTTTGAATTGCTTTGGTAGAATTTCCAGGACCAAACAGTCAGCACAACAGTTCAAAAATCTGGAGAAGGTACATGTTTTTTTGCATTCTCATTCATGATTAATGACATAGTGTTTCACTTTCTATTGCCACTGAATGTAGCTACATATTAATGCATTTCCATTCTAGTATTTATCTATATTATATACTGATATTTCTCTAATGCGGACATTCCTAGCACAAATTTTCTTCTGTTACTAAACGCATGCATCCAAGCACATACTGATAATGTTGTTCCTTTTATCGTTCTATTTGGGAGAATATTTCTCAGTCATTCAAGGTGTTAAACGTTTCTCATATAAGGAGCTAAAATTGGCAACAAGGCATTTTCATCCAAACAACAAGATTGGGGCATGGGGATTTGGCTCTGTGTACAAGGTATATTTAAACCCACAAGGCTATTCAGGAACATGTATAGTCCTGAGAGTGTATGACCTAATGATTTTGAAATGTCTCTTTGCGTTGTGACCAGTCAAAGATATATTATAAATCAATATTTTGGTAGCCTGGATTTTGGTGAACTGAAAAATATCTATGAATAAAGAGTTAGGGCTTTCAAAATAAAATAATGTTGAAGATATTTTGACGTATGAATGTGTTTTACTATGGAAAATTCTGCTATTTGCAGACATCAATTTTTTCCAAGGATTTTTCTTTGCACATTTTCACTCTTAGTTATATCTAGTAGGAGTGTAGTACTATATGTTTGTTAGTCATCCCTTTCCAGTACAAACATGAATGTTTTTTCCTAGTATGTCAAAGGAATACTTGTAAAACATAAATAGGAATATCTTTTATTATATTAAGTAAAAAAAGTGCTAAGCACAGTCCAAGTACAAAAAGGTTATATTTTCAAGGTCCTTAGAGGACCTACCTATCACACCTTAACAATCTTATTTGTAGCCTTTTGATTCTCCTTACAACTAATTTTGCTTATATAAATTCTGATTAAGTAACCACCCAACAATTTTGTCTTAACCTGCATTCCTTCTGTTGAGATTAATTATCGATAAAAATTATCTCTGGGTCATCTGTTGCCTTATTCAAATATGGGATGGTTGGGAGATCAAGTTTGTTGAAGATACATGAATTGATTGACTTTGATATTTCTCTACATTTAGAAAAGTAGAAAATTGGGCTTTAAGCTTTCATGACTTTTATTTTTTCTAAAGTGGTCTACCATTCTAGAGAAAATTTTCACCCATTACCCAAACTTGAGGGTTATTTCCATATAGTTTGGAATTTGGAGGAAGAAGAGGAATTCGGCTTCATGAGTTACTTACATTGTTATCATAGACCATATTTTGTTTATGGAATTTATAATGCATCTATAATTTTTCTATCCTTACATTCCTATATCTTGTTGTTACAACTTGAAGTTTCCTTTTCCTTGTTAGTTTACAGCAATCGAGAAAAGTATAACATCATCTATTCTTAAACTCCGATGAGAAAATATTTTATTGTCTAGCAGGTTTTAAGTTATGGATTTTCTATGACGTCCTTTATCATTTACTAAAAGTATCGACATAAATATATCTGGAGCTTTGAATTTCTTTGGTAGAATTTCCAAGACCAAACAATCAGCACAAACATTTCAAAAATCTTGAGAGCGTACATGTTTTGTTGCATTCTCATTCATGATTAATTGCATAGTGTTTCAATTTATATTGCCACTGAATGTAGCTACATATTAATGCATTTCTATTCCATTATTTATCTAGATTCTAGACTATTATTTCTGTAATGCGGACATTCCAAGCACAAATTTTCTTCTGCTACTAAACCCATGCATCCAAGTACATACTGATAATGTTGTGCCTTTTATCCTTCTGTTTGGGAGAAGATTTCTAAATCATTCAAGGTGTTAAACGTTTATCTTATAATGAGCTAAAATTGGCAACAACCTATTTTCATCCAAACAACAAGATTGGGGCAGTGGGATTTGGCTTTGTGTACAAGGTATATTTAAACCCAAAAGGCTATTTGGCAACATGTATAGTTCTAAGAGCGTATGACCTAATATTTTTGAAATGGATCTTTGCGTTGTCACCAATCATAGATATATTATAAATCATTATTTCGGTAGAGGATTTTGGTTAACTGCAAAATATTTGTGAATAAAGAGCTAGGGCTTTCCAAATACAATACGTTGAAGAGATTTTGACATATGAATATGTTTTACTGTGGTCAATTCTTCTACTTACGGGCATCAATTTTTTCTAACAATGTTTCTTTGCACATTTTCACTCTTAGCTATATGTAGTAGCAGTGCAGTACTATATGTTTGTTAGTCATCCCTTTCCAATACAGAAATGGATGTCTGTTCCTAGCATGTCAAAGGAAGACTTGTAAAACATAAATAGGAATATGTTTTATTATATTAAGTAAAAAAAGTGCTAAGCACAGTCCAAGTACAAAAAGGTTACATTTTCAAGGTCTTTAGAGGACTTGTCACACCTTAAAAATCTTATTTTCAGCATTTTGATTCTCCTTACAACTAATTTTGCTTATATAAACTCTGATTAAGTAACTACCCCAAATTTTTGTCTTGACCTGAATTCCTTCTACTAAGATTAATTATCGATAACAATTATTTCTGGGTCATCTGCCACTTGATTCAAATATGGGATGGTTGGGAGATCAGGTTTGCTGAAGATATGTGAATTGATTGACTTTGATATTGGTCTACATTCAGAAAAGTAGAAAATTGGGCTTCAAGCTTTCACTGCTTTAATTTTTTTTTTAAGTGGTCTACCATTCTAGAGAAAATTTGCATCCACTACCCAAACTTGAGGGTTATTTCCATATAGTTTGGACTTTGGAGGAAGAAGAGGAATTCAACTTCATGAGTTACTTACATGGTTATCAAAGACGTTTATGGAAGTTATAACACATCTATAATTTTTCTATGCTTACATTCCTATATCTTCTTGTTACAACTTGAATTTTCATTTTCTTTGTTAGTTTACAGCAATTGAGAAAAGTATAACATCATCTATTCTTAAACTCTGATGAGAAACTCTTTTATTTTCTAGCAGGTTTTAATTTATGGATTTGCTACGACGTCCTTTATCATTTACTAAACATATCGGTAGAAATATATCTGAAGCTTTAAATTTCTTTGGTAGAATTTCCAGGACCAAACAATCAGCACAAATAGTTCAAAAATCTAGAGAAGGTACATGTTTTGTTGCATTCTCATTCATGATTAATGGCATAGTTTTTCACTTTCTATTGCCACTGAATGTAGCTACATATTAATGCATTTCTATTCCAGTATTTATCTAAATTCTAGACTGTTATTTCTGTAATACATACATTCCTAGCGCAAATTTTCTTTTGTTACTAAACCCATGCATCAAATTACATACTGATAATGTTGTGCCTTTTATCCTTGTGTTTGGGAGAATATTTCTCAATCATTCAAGGTGTTAAATGTTTCTCCTATAAGGAGTTGAAACTTGCAACAAGGGATTTTCATCCAGATAACAAGATTGGGGCAAGGGGATTTGGCTCTGTGTGCAAGGTATATTTAAACCCACAAGGCTATTCGGGAACATGTATAGTTCTTAGAGTGTATGACCTAATGATTTTGAAATGGCTCTTTGTGTCGTGACCTGTCAAAGATATATTATAAATCAGTATTTTGGTAGAGGATTTTGGTGAACTGAAATATATCTGTGAATAAAGAGCTAGGGCTTGCCAAATACAATAATTTTGAAGATATTTTGACATATGAATGTGTTTTATTGTGGTCAATTCTGCTATTTACAGACATCAATTTTTTCTAAGGATGTTTCTTTGCATATTTTCACTCTTCGCTATATGTAGTAGCAATGCATTACTATATGTTTGTTAGTCATCCCTTTCCAGTACAGACATGAATGTCTGTTCCTAGTATGTCAAAGGAAGACTTGTAAAAGATAAATAGGAAATTTTTTTATTATATTAAGTAAAAAATGTGCTAAGCACAGTCCAAGTACAAAAAGGTTACATTTTCAAGGTCCTTAGACAACCTGTCACACCTTAACAGTCTTATTTGCGGCCTTTTGATTCTCTTTACAACTATTTTTTCTCATATAAACTTTGATTAAGTAGCCACCCAAAAACTTTGTCTTAACATGTGTTGCTTCTAGGTCATCTGCCACCTGATTCAAATCTAGGATGCTTGGGAGATCAAATTTGTTGAAGATATGTGAATTGATTGACTTTGATATCGGTGTACATTCAGAAAAGAAGAAAATTGGGCTTCAAGCTTTCACGGCTTCTATTTTTTTTAAAGTGGTCTACCATTATAACCATGTTTTCATTTTTGTTTGAATGGGTTGATGATTGCTCTATCATTTTTCTTCTGCTCTGTAAAAGCATAACCTTTATCCATAGCAACAAATTACTTTGAGATGATCTATTTTTCCATGCAATATTCTTTGTTGTCTTTGCTAATTTTGTGGGACTTAAAAGTTAAATATGGTTGATAACATAGAAGATAAGTGTAGAAGCTTGTGATTAAGATGGTGTTGGCCAAAGAGAGCTACATGGTTTAGATTCTGATCAAATTTTCTCTTTCCAATCCCAACAAAAGGGAGGAGAAAAAAATGTTCCTTTTTGTCTAATTCAAGGATAGAGCTCTATTTCTATAGAGTTTTAAGTTTTCCTATTTCAGTTTTATGGGATGCTTCACTTTTTTATTACAACTCTATCAACCTTTGGATCAGTCGTGGGAATAGAGTAGTTGCCTTGATGAGATATATGTACAATCTTAATTTCAAGTTTCCTTTGACCATGGATGATTTTGTGGAGTAAGTAGATTCATGAGAAGATTTGGAAGACAAATTGAGAGCTTTAGCAAAAAGTACAAAGGAACATTGATTTGTATTTGTTGAGACATTTAGAGGGTTGGCATTCAGGCCCATGTTGTTATTCTTTTTGTCTGAATCTGGGAAGTTATCAAATCACAAGGTACGAACCACACTGAGGTTAGACTTATGGAAATTGTAAGTCCTTTTAGGCCTAGTTGGGCTATGTGATGGATCATGACAACCATTGTCCTCAAATATCACCATTTTGTTATCAGACTTCTTGGGTAGAAAGATGAGTTCCTCTGAACCAAAATCCAATGGTTCAAGAGTACTCTGCTCTAGTATCTTTGCATCACTTTAGGGATTCTTTACAAACCTTTTCATTCCACTCGATTCCCTCATCATAATATACATTTCCAAAATCACTCTTCCTTGTTGCACTATGTTGTTCTTGTGAGCGTATGCCAACAACTTCTACAATGAGAATACCTCCAGGGATGCGACTCCGCGAATAGTACAAGATTGCATGCATCCGGGGTATGCAATTGTAGGATATTTGTCTACTCACAGGTGCCAAAAACACTTTTCCAAACCCATTTCCACGATTAGCAAACTCAAACTATGTAATTTTCAAAACGAGTAGAAAAGTAATGAGGAAAGAGAGAGCGAAAGGTTGAAAGGTGAAGGGACCCAACTAATAAGCTGTTATTAGTGGGATTTGCTGCTTTGATTGATTTTTCATCGTGATTAGTGTCCTTCCTTGCACAATATAAGTGAATAATGCTCCACCAATTTGCAAAATTAATTTTATGCTTTCATAGCTAGGAATCATTTGATGCTTTCACACATAAAGAGGAATTATTCAAGATTTTAGTGGCTATTTCTCACAAATATATGGCATTTGAAATTTCTGTGCATCTCTTCTATTTGTACATCAGATTTTTGCTGCAAATAGTTGAAAAAATAAATATTGTTGTCATTGTCTACTCTATAAGAGGAAGCTAACATAGCCGGAGAATTTAGCACTCCTCATTGCAAGAAAAACTCTTTCCACCACTCCAAGCCTCTCACTTAACATCTTTTACTCCCCATTTTCCAAAGGCCTAGTCAAGATATTTGGAACCAACTGATGTATATGAACTACCATGAATAACCATTTCTACACCTTATCTTTGAGGAAATGATGTCTGATCTCAATATTTTCTTGAATCCATCATGAAATATTGGATTCTCAAATATTTTGATACAAGATTGATTTTTATAGGTGCTAGAAACATAATCCTTTTAGGTTATGTGAATTTGGCACATTCAGTTGAGTGGAAGGCCAAAAGCCTTAGGTGAAATCCAAGAGTCTTATAAGTCCAAGAGGCCTCATTTGGAATACGAAACCAAGCGTCATAGACATTGTATTATTGTGTATCATATAAATGAGAAAAGCATCTTGCATTCATCTAATGTTGTCTATTTTTGTGAGTGAATTTAACATGACATAGCAAGGTATTTTTTTTTGCACCATTTCATATTTTATGGTGCTTTGCACCATATACAAATTTATTATAATAATAATAAAAATGTGTTTTCTTTGCACCATTTTTTATTTTGTGGTGCTTTGCACCATATACAATAAATTATTATAATAATAATTTTGATATTTTTATGATAAATATTTTATTTTTGTAAAATTGGATTTGGTGCTTTGCATCACAATATCTTGATCCACGTTAGATTGGTTTTTGGTGGTTTGCACCATACACCATGGAATGCCACATATGCTTTTAACACCAAATTTAACATCTTTTACTAACTCCACTTTTGCACTAGAAAACATAGCACCACTTGCGTATCTTCACATTATCACCACTTTTGCACCACTATTTGAAAAGTGAAGATTTCTCAAATCCTTTACAAATAGTGGTGCTAATGTGAGGCTAAATGACCCTTCTTCTTGTAGTGTGACCAATAGTTGGCATGGGGACAACTACATGGGGCCATCCCTCTATTTCTCAGCTAGTATGTATGGACATCCAGAAACAACGTGATCTTTGAGGATGTTGTTGTGTCCTCCTTTCGGGTGGCTTAGAAAACAATCCTTTGCTAGAGGGGGATCTGATCGACCACCCCAACACTGCGAGACCTCTCCCTTCATTTATTACTTCATTTATTACCTCACCCCATTACTTATCCCGCTAGTTTTTTTAATGGGGCGACACAATAGAATATGTGTGGATTGGGATTTTGGGAGATGGATCCACGCTGATGTCACTACAAGCTCTATTGGAACGAGGGCAATGGTACTAACACTCAGACTGCACTGATTGCTTTATGGGGTATTATGGTTCTCCAACCAACTAGGACTCACAGGTCATCATCAATTACATGAATTTTAACAATGGGTTTTCCCCTCCACTTCTTACACACTGGATGGACATGATCTATATTCTGTCAGACTCCTTCAACAAAACCACTTTTCATCATATTTATGGGGATAAAAAGCCTAAGGTTGATAGATTGTCAAAGATGGGACTTTTGGGGTCATTTGGTAGTCTTGAATACATTATCCTTGAGGATGACACTTTCTCTACACAGGGCACCATCCATTTCCCTTAGTTATTATATGTTGCCACTTATCTTGTGAAATATTAAAGTCACCGTTAGCGTTGAGCAGTGAGAAAAGAGTACAAAGGAAGCAACAACGTATATTGAGTGCGCACATCGTGTATTTAAGAAGAATGAAAAATCCGTAAGGATGAATTTAATTATTATGGGCCGCAGCCACAAATCACAGAGAAGAAATTAATTTTGTGTTATGGGCGAAGTCATTTCTGCAGAGGAATGAAGACATTCGTATTTCTGAACTACGGAGGAGCAGAACTAATTAAAGTAGTCATTTCGGGCGTTTAAAGCCCTCAACAACCAAAATGAATGAAAATTGAATAGAATAGCGGAAAGACTTAAAGTTTTGAAAGAGGAAGGACAAGTGGTCCCCACCACTTTAGCGCAAATCGCAAGATTTCAAGTTTATATGTTAAGTGTCTTGTTGATGTGGATGTTTGCGATGTGCGATCGTCGCGCCATCGCACCATCGCAACATCGCAATGTCACATAATTGCCCTTCGCCCAAGCCAGAGTTTCGTTGATTGTTTGTGATATGCGATCGTCGCGCCATCGCACCAGCACAATATTGCACATTCATTGTGTTATCACCATATATATTTGAACCGTCGTTGAGAACCGAGATGCGATCGCAAATCGCGCCATCGCAAATCTCAAGTGTTCCGCCTTTTGTTTGATCGCCAATTTGCGATGCGATCCCATCGCAAATCGCAAATGTTACATTGCGCGTTTTTTGTTTGATCACGCCATCGCAATATCGCACCATCGCATTTTTTGTTTGTACCGCCGATCTGCCGATCGCAGATTCCTGACTGCGATGTGGTCCCCACTCGTACGTCGAGCATTTGATATCTTTCGTTGTTCCGCAAAAGTTTTCCTTTGTAATTTGGTTTTATATTTTGTTTTAAGTTTTATATAGGGTTTATGTCTTTTTTATTCCCGCCATGCCATATCAAGTGGAAAAGGCCCGAGAGCCTGTGTATTATTGTATTGTATTGTTTTGGTTCATTTGCACAGCAGTGTTGGTTTTCAAAGAGACAGAGTGTGTTGTTTGAAGAACAGAGATTTGTTTTGGAGCACTGTGTCTGTAGCAGTCTTGATAGTATTTTGTAAAGCCCTCTGTGTGAGGAAGACTTTTTTAATGGTTTTTAAGTTCTGTTAATGAAATAGAAAGCATTTTCATGCCATCTCTATCTGCAAGAAAATTTCGATTTTAACTTCTCTGTGTTGAAAGGGGAGTTTACTCACTCCATTTCTATTGTTTGGAATTCTCAATATTCCAACATGGTATCAGAGCTAGTTCAGGCTCTTTGAAGGTTTCAAATAAGCTGAAGAAGAAGAAGACTTGTTGAAGTGTTTTCTCCAGCAGTGTGAAAGCCCAACGAAAGTCAAAAAGTTCAGTTATTTCTCAAAGATAACAGAGCCGTTGTTTTTGTTTTAAAAGATTTGTTCTTTCGGAAAAAGGAAAGACAGTTTTTTTAAGTTCAGTGTTCAGTTTAAAAGCAATGGCTGGACCAAGCACTGGTATGAGCATTGGAAATGTTCATCTTCCACAATTTAATGGAAAGAATTATGATTATTGGGCCATTACCATGAGAGCCCTGTTTGTCTCACGAGACTTATGGGAATTTGTAGAAGATGGTTTTGTTGAACTAGATGATGAGCAGGCCTTTAATGCCTTAGCTCAAGTAGAGAAGGACTTATTGAAGAGCCATAGGAAGAAAGATGCTAAAGCTCTCTTCTTATTGTATCAAGCATTAAATGAGAGTGTGTTTCCAAGGATAGCAACAGCTAAGAGATCCAAGGAGGCATGGAAAACTCTGAAAATAGCCTATCAAGGCATGGAGAAAGTTAATACAACAAAAATTCAGTTGCTGAGAAGAGATTTTGAAACTATTTGCATGAAAGAGTCAGATAATGTAGACACATCTTTTACACATGTGATTGGGATTGTAAATCAGATAAGGTCCCATGGAGAAACTCTTGAAGAAAGAATGATTGTGGAGAAATTTTTGAGGAGCTTACCCTCAAAGTTTGATGTTATTGTTACCACCATAGAAGAGACCAAAGATCTCTCACAGTTCACAGTGGATGAACTTCATGCCTCACTGATAACTCATGAACAGAGATTGAGCAGAGATTAACATTCATCTCTTGAGCATGCCTTCAAGACCCAAATTTCTTCAGGAAGAGGAAGAGGTCAAGGAAAAGGAAGAGGAAGAGGCAGAAGCCAGAATCTAGGTGGAAGGAACAACCCTTCACATTCACATGGACGGAGCAACAGTCAAAATCAGAGCCACGGCCAATGCAACGGCCAGCAAGGTGGACATCAACACCAACATGCTCATGGACAGAGGTATGACAAATCCAATGTCCAATGTCATTATTGCAAAAAATATGGGCACTATGCCAACGAATGTAGAAAGAAGCAAAATGACATGAAAAATAAGCAGAATGCTAATGTAGCAAAAGAAGAAAAGAACCCAAGTAATGTGCTGATAGCATGTAATGTAGCACAAGACAGAGAAGATGATGTTTGGTTCTTAGATTCAGGATGTAGTATTCACATGACTGGAAACAGAGCAATGCTTGCCAATCTAGATGAAGAAGTAAAATCTGAAGTGACCACAGGGACTGATACTAAGATCTCTGTCAAAGGAAAAGGCAGAGTTAGTATTCGGGCAAGAAATGGTGAGCAGAAATTTGTTCCTGATGTGTATTATGTTCCAGGTCTGAAATGTAATCTTTTGAGCATTGGTCAGCTCATAAACAAAGGTTACAATGCAATATTCAAAGATGATGTGTGAACAATAAAAGATATTCCTCCAAGTAAGAAAATCATTGTTGAAATTCAAATGACCAGCAATAGAATGTTTCCGCTCAAGCTCAACACTGACTTGAAGGGAAAAGGAAAGAGTATAGTAGTTGTAACACAAGAAGCCTTTCAAAAGGAAGAGAAAGATGAAAATTGGTTATGGCACCTGAGATTTGGACATCTCAATTTCAGAGGATTAAATTTGCTGCACAGAAAAGGAATGGTAAGAGGTTTACCATTGATTGAGAAGCCTGACAGCCTATGTGAAGGCTACATCTTGGGAAAGCAACACAGAGAAAATTTTCCATCAGGGAAAAGCATAAGGGCGAAAGCACCCTTAGAGATCATTCACTCAGATTTATGTGGGCCGATGCAAACAGCATCAGTTTTAGGCAGCAATTACATGCTGACCTTCATAGATGATTTCACAAGAAAAGTGTGGGTTTATTTCCTAAAATATAAGAGTGAAGTCTTTCAGAAATTTTGCCACTTTAAAGCTCTTGTAGAGAAACAGAGTGGGCAGTACATTAAACTTCTCAGAACTGATAGGGGAGGAGAATATATATCAAAGGAATTTTTGTGTTTCTGCAGATAAAACGGCATACACAAGCAGTTTACCACAAGGTACACACCGCAACAGAATGGAGTTGCTGAAAGGAAGAATCGAACCATAATGGAAATGGTGAGAAGTATGCTGAAGGAAAAACACTTGCCAAATGAGTATTGGGCAGAAGCAACAAACTGTGTTGTGCATATTTTAAATAGATGCCCTACAAAAGCTGTGATGAACAAAGTTCCAGAAGAAGCGTGGAGTGGCAGAAAACAGGGAGTCACCCACATGAGAGTTTTTGGATGTGTGGCATATGCACACATTCCTGACAAGTTGAGGAAGAAGTTGGATAGTAAGGGGGAGAAGTGCATCTTCCTTGGATATTGTGAAGATTCCAAAGGATACAGATTGTATAACCCATCCACAAAGAAGTTTGTAATAAGCAGAGATGTGCAATTTATTGAAAAGGAAGCATGGGATGGAAGCATTGAGAAAATAGTCAATGTTAAAAGTTGTTTATCTCATGATGAAGATGAGGAAGATGTAGTTGAAATTAACAATTCATCCATTGCACAACCTCCACCAACACAAGGACAGCAAGGGACACCTCAAGCAGTAGCGAGAACACCCTCGAGAAGAAGTGGGAATGCATCTCCAAGAACACCACATGGAGCAGAATTGAGTGCTTCATCAAACACGTCTACACCAAGTGAAAGTGGAACAAAGTTCAGAAGTATTAGAGAAATCTATGAGCAGGGAGCGGCAAATGAAGATGAATTCCTTATTTGCTTTATATTGTCAATTTGATGATCATATTCATTTTGAAGATGCAATTAAATATAGAAAATGGATAGAAGCTATGGATGATGAAATTAATGCCATAGAGAAGAACAAAACATGGGAGTTGGTTGACCTCCCAGAAGGTAATGAAGTCATTGGAGTTAAATGGGTCTATAAGACCAAGAGCAATGCTGAAGGAAAAATAGAGAGACACAAGGCCAGACTTGTTGTCAAGGGATATAAGCAGAAGCATGGGATTGACTATGAAGAAAATTTTGCACCAGTTGCAAGAATGGAGACAGTAAGGGCAGTGCTGTCCATAGCAGCACAAAACAAATGGAAAGTATACTAGATGGATGTAAAATCTGCATTTTTAAACGGAGTTTTAATGGAAGAGGTATATGTGGAACAACCTCTTGGATATGAGAAGAAAGGGCAAGAGCATAAATTCTGCAGATTGAAGAAAGCTCTTTATGGGCTGAAGCAAGAACCAAAAGCATGGTACAGTAGGATAGACTCCTATCTACTGGAAAATGAATTTGAAAAGTGTGACGGAGAACCCACCCTGTACATCAAAGAAAAGGATGGTAAAATTCTCATTGTTGTTTTATATGTTGATGATTTAATATTTACAGGTAATGATGATTACCTTGTTGAAAATTTTAAAACAGTCATGAAAGATGAATTTGAAATGACTGACATGGGCTTGTTGAGATACTTCTTAGGAATAGAAGTAGAACAAAATGAAAAAGGGATTTTTATTTCTCAAGCAAAGTATGTGAATCAAGTTTTGGAAAGATTTAATATGCAGGAGTGCAAAGCTGCAATTACTCCCACAGTAATGGGATTGAAGTTGAGTAAAGATGACAACAACAAGGATTTTGATCCAAGTTTGTATAAAAGCATAGTTGGCAGCCTCATGTATTTGACTGCAACTAGGCCGGATATTATGCATGTTGTTAGTTTAATTTCCAGATTTATGGAGAAGCCAAAAGAAGCACATTGGCAAGCAGCAAAAAGAATTCTCAGTTATGTGAAAGGAACTAAAATATTTGGTATTTCATATACTACTTCAGAAAATTCAGAATTAGTTGGATACACTGACAGCGATTGGGCTGGAAGTGTAGATGATCGGAAGAGCACTTCCGGTTATGTTTTTCATATGGGTTCAGGAGCCATTTCATGGGCTTCTAAGAAACAACCTATTGTAGCATTATCTACAGCAGAGGCAGAATATGTGGCAGCTACAGCAGCAGCGTGTCAAGAAATTTGGATGAGAAGAATGTTGAGAAGCTTATGCCAAGAACAGGTAAAAGGGACAGTGATTTATTGTGACAATATCTCAGCTATTGCATTGTCAAATAATTCAGTGTTTCATAAGAGAAAGAAACACATAGATACAAAATTTCATTATATCAGAGAATTGGTGAACAATGGAGAAATTGTTTTACAGCATTGTAAAACAGAGGAGCAATATGCTGATATTTTAACAAAGCCATTGGGGCAGAAGACATTTGAATTTTTAAGAAAATGTTTGGGTATTATGGATAACCCAGTAGCTAAATTTAAGAGGGAGTATTGACCCATGTTGATCACCGCTAGCCTGAAAGGGGACTAAGGGGAGAAAAGAGTACAAAGGTAGCACAGCAGAGAGATTGAGGCGCAGATCGTGTAATAAAGAGGAATGGAGAAAATGTACTAATGAATTTTAATTGGTTACTGGGCCGCACCACAATAGCAGGAGAATTAAATGGATGATGGGCAGAGCCGTTTGTAGAAGGAACGAAGATTTACCCGTATATCTGATTTACGGAGGAGCAGAAGTTATTAAAAATAGTCATTTCGGACTTTTAAGCCCTCAACAGCCAAATATGAAGGAAATGTGTTTAAAACAGCAGAAAGACTTAAAGTTTCTGAAAAGAAGGACAAGTGGTCCCTACCACTTAAGCGCAAATCGCAGATCGCAAGTTTTGAAGTATTAGTGTCTTGTTGATGTGGATGTTTGCGATGTGCGATCGTCGCGCCATCGCACCATCGCAACATCGCAATGTCACATAATCGCCCTTCGCCCAAGCCAGAGTTTCGTTGATTGTTTATGATATGCGATCGTTGCGCCATCGCACGATCGCAGATCACATATTCATTGTGTTATCACCATATATATTTGAACCGCCATTGAAAACCGCGATGCGATCGCAAATCGCGCCATCGCAAATCTCAAGTGTTCCGCCTTTTGTTTGATCGCCAATTTGCAATGTGATCCCATCGCAGATCGCAAATGTTACATTGCGCGTTTTTTGTTTGATCGCACCATCGCAATATCGCACTATCGCACTTTTGTTTGTACCGTCGATCTGCCGATCGCAGATTGCTGACTGCGATGTGGTCCCCACTCGTACGTCGAGCATTTGATTTGTTTTAAGTTCCGCAAAGGTTTTTTCTTTGTAATTTGTTTTATTTCTTTGTTTTATGGTTTGTTCCCGCCGCACCATATAAAGAGAAAAGGGCCCGAGAGCCCTGGGATTTTTAATGTAATTGTTCTTGTTTGCACAACAGTGCGTGGAAGAAGAAAACACAGCAGTGTTGGTTTGAAAAGAGAAAGAGTATTGTTTTGAAAGACAGAGAGTTGTTTTGTGAACTGCGTGTGTAGCAGTCACTTCATATTTTGTGAATCCTTCTGTACTAAGGAAGACATTTTGTAATAGTTTTTAGTTCTGTTTAATGAAATAGAAGAAAGCATATTCATGCCATCTCTGTCTGCAAGAAAAACTTGATTTTAATTTCTCTGTGTTTGAAGAGGGGAGTTTACCATCAAGATTTGAAGTCTACCTGAATCTGCCTTCCTCGCAAGAGGCGCTCACTGTATTGGGGAAGGCCAGTTTAGCTATTCATTACGTAGCCAACATGTGATTAAGCTAACACTTGGAACAAGGGTTCAAATGAGTCGAGTCAACCCGAAGATGAAGAAATCTCTTACCCGTCATGTCAGACAGCGTAAACACAGCTAGAATATTGAACGAAACAGAAATTTCC
>JAXQQM020091551.1:0-40760 GCA_034641835.2 Pinus albicaulis
TCTTCTGGCTCAAAAAGACCACCTAACCTAAAAATATTTCCAAAAGTACTTAGGAAAAAGGAATCATCAAAAAGGTCAATGTATAAAAATCTATAAAACTTGCCCATACACCCCACCGAGCTTTATTTACACACCTCACTTACTAGCCTAGTCCTGCGCAACCTTGTACAATGTTTGATACACCTCATATTTGCGCTTCCTCTAGTGCTCAACATACAACTAGATCTACTCATATGGTATTAATTTATAGTACTATAGTACAAATTTAATTTATAGTATTAATTTATAGTTGTACGTTGAGCACTAGAGGAAGTACAAATGTATTAGTTTGTTGTACAAAAGTTAATATTACAGAAATTTTTTATAATTATTTTATATATAAATAATATTTTATAATTATTTTTAATCTTTATAGAATAATAATTTGTAACATTTTTAATCTTTTAACATTTATTTAATTAATTTATGAATTATTATAATAAATATATGATCATTTTTAATATTTTATCTTTATTATTATTATAAATCTATTTATTTAAAATAGATAATCTCTTAGCAATCCACTTTATTAATAAATAAATAAATTTAGAAACCATTTTTAAATTTTATGGTATTATTTGTTTAATTTAAGAATTATTTATTAAAATTAACCTATTTAATAAATATAAAATTTCTTAATAAATATTTTTTAACAACCAATTTGAATAATATCTAACTTAATAAATAATTCACTAACAACTAGTTTTTAATGGCTATCTCTAGGTAATGATGGACCCATACTATTTATTCCTGTTCACACTTGCAAGTGTTCTTTTTATAGTCTACCACATCTTCATATGTTAACGCTTCTTGTTATGATATACAACAACCATTTATATGTCTGGTGTAGGACTCTTGTGGAGATTTCTATCCATTCAACAACATATTTGTGGGAAAAGGTGTGCTATCATAGGCTTCTCCATAAAAATAGCAACCAACAAGGACCCTAAGTTGTACAAAGATGACGAATTAAGAATTTTTTTGTCTATGAGTGCTGATATGGAGGTTTGGGATCGACTTATACAAAAAACGTACCTTTTTGTTCAAAAGATCAAGATTTGGAAAGGAAAATATGTGATTATATATACATGTGTGATAGTATTTTTCACAAGGAAAGCCTAACCCACAAATTTCTTGACATTTTTCTGGAGTTAACCTATAATTTTTCTTGAATTTAATGAAAAAGAAAAGCAGGACTGGCTATTAAATACAAAATAAAAACTGATAAAAACTAATAGGAACAGGTTCGATTCGTGAAAGTGTAAAATTTTGTCTGTTTTGAAGGGACCAATCCCACTGGAAAACATCCATGTCTCAATGTTAGTGAAATCTCAACAGATTTACCAATTTTGAGAGCTTTCTTAGGCAGGAAACGGTGTAGGTAGAGCATCTAGGTTGGTGGGCCTTGAAATTTGTGAGAAAGAGTGAGAAGATCACAAATTATTTTCTTATTTCACTCCTTGCATAGTGTCTATGTTTTTTTAAAGTAATTTCTACTTATGAATCATACGTCTTTTAAAGTAAATTCAACTCATTTTCATAATTTTTAAGGGTTTTAATGCATCTAGAAATAGAGAATAAAAAAATGGAACATGATCTTACTAATGGCGATATCACCATCGAGGCTCTAAACAATATTTTCTATTCTATTGGGGAAAAGTGAGGCATGCAGGATTCTTGCAGCATCTCTGGCAACCACAATCTTGGCCTTCTAAGCATCTAAGGCTCTTACTCGGGTCTTCTGCTCTTGCTTCTTTAAAGTGGCCTCCTGAGCTCATCAAATGTCAAGCCATCCTTGCAAAAAATATAATTCACAACTCTTCCATCTCATTTTCGCTTTTACCTTGTGACAAATGAAAAAATGATCCTTGTGATGGAACTTAAATGAAGTTGGGGTTGGGAGGGGTTTTGTAAAGCAGAATTAACGCTTAGTGTTTTCAAAAATGTTGAAATTTTCCCTAGTGAAAAACAATAGATAGAATATTTTTATTCACTTACATAATATTTTAGTTTTATTTGAGGAACTAACTACTCTAGGGAAAATTTTAGGGGCTAATATTTGCACTTGAGCTAATTTTCCATGCTTTTTCCAAAAAAAGATTCACCAATTTGGATTTTTTTGAAATCTGATTTGGCCAAATTTCATAGTATAAAATTATTCTGCCCTAAAAATTGCCAAAAAATTATATATAGTAATATAAAATAATTAGAAACATAAATAATTTTACAAAAATATCATCAAAAAATTTACAATTTACATATTGGGGACTAGTAAGATTCACCAAGGTTTCTAGACTTTGAGATAAACTTCCATCCTTGAAATTTTCCATGAAGTACTCTTACATATTTTTGGTTATGAAAACATTTGTGACATATAGTAACAATTTTTTTTTTTTATGTTTGAAATCATTTGTGGTATATTAGGTGGTATTTATCACAATAATGATAATGATCATCTAATTTTAATGTTACGGTTTCTATGCAACGATTTTTTTGTTAAAGTTTGCCCAGGAAGAATTTGAGATGTCTCAAAGGAAACAAGTGCTCTTAACATAGTTGTATTGAAAATTTTTACATATTATTGCATATTAGGTGTGTGAAAGAAAAAGAGAGTATATAGTAATTGGATTTAACAGTTAAAAACAAGTGTTATTTTTTAAAATGTCATGCGACAAATTTGGAATAGGAAGGGTATGTATCCTGCTTTAGGTTAAACATCTTCAAATTGTTGTGTGAATGGGATTGTAGAACCTTTGTTTTAATCTTGAGAAAATTTGTTCCTCTCATAGCCACTCACATATTTTAGATTATCATAAGAAAAATAGATTATTTTCCTTTAGAAGTGAACATTTTATTTTAAGCAGTGCGATAATGTAGTTTCAACGAGGCAAAAACAGATGGAACGAGCATTCACATTTGGGATGTTAGTGTTATGTTACGCTTGAGGCAAGATTGAATGGTTAGGAAGACTCTAACAAGGGTTTAAGAGATGGAATAGTCGTGAAACAAATTTAGACATTTGACGAGCTACATGAAGGAAACTTGGTAGTGGTACTAAGTGAGCATTCCTTAATCGAAATTGATACCCTCTCCTTGGCACGACCACTTTTCAAGATGAAAAACAAATGTGAAATATATGTGTGACCCACTAAATAATTTGGCAAGTTTTTTCAACCCATATAAATGGTTATGTCGTGTTACAGAAGGAGGTGTTGGAACTTGGAAGGTGGCCTTTAGAGTAGATTTTTCATTGAGCTCGAAGGAGGTGCAAGGATATCCAAAAAATAGGCTATATCGGGTTAGGATATTACTATTTTTACTCATCCAAAGTTGAAGGAAAATTTCATGGAGGTGTAGTCTAAGTGCTTGGGGGCATGCCACATATTAATAGTATCTTAGACTTTTAGTGTGTGTTAGTATTGTCAGTCCATTGTGTTTAATGAGCACTATCTATAATGTCTTCCATGAAGGCAAAAGGCGCACAAGTTTGACATGACTTAACCATTTGGAATTGTAAGGTGTGTTATGCCCTAATTTGGAAGAGACGATAAGAAAAATATTAGAATTGGATGGGTTTTTCCATGGACTTAGGTCGACTTTCATTGGTTGATATGTAAAGGTAACCCATGAGTTGAGGAAAATGATTACAATGCTTACTAATGCTGACAAATTGGTGGAGGAGAGGAAGAAGAATGACTGGCTTTTTTCTCTAGTATGAAATCAAAAATAAATATATGGTATCTATTGTGTACATTGGTGGCAAGGCTACCCATGACAGGGATTGAATCGAAGGCCCATGGTATATTATTCAAGTGACCTCTATCGGCGCATGAAGTAGAACAGTCCTCTTCGATAAACCCTCTGAAACTATCAAGTGCATGCACGTATCTTTTCAAAGTTGCATGGGATTTCTTACACTATATTTACGATTATGGTGACTTCTACCCCAACAAAATACTTCAGTGCACAGATTCAAGCATATTGTTCATAGATCTGGAAAAAATCCCTGCTGGAAGAGCATGTTTGCTCTCGCTTTTCATGCATCACAACTTATTGTTGGATCCAAGGGTATTATTACTCTCACATATGCAGATAGTTCATGGATTAGATATCTATTGAGGCTCAAACAAATTCACCCTGGATCTAAGTTGTGGGCCCTCACTTATTCGTATTAGGTTCACGGTCTAGGGGTTTTGATTTGGATTGTGGGGAATAATTTCAAATTTTTTGAAGACCTTAAATGGGAAATCAATCCTCATAAAGAATCGGTTACTGCAGTTAGTTTCATATTTGAAATAAAAAAGGTACAGGAAAAATGGGGGTTGTCAGCAAATGTTCATAGCCTAATTTATGAGGGAAAATTATTGCAGGATGCCATCAAATTGAAAAAGTATGGAATAGATCACAATTCTGCAATCATCATAAATTTGATATTGTTGGGTGTAGGCCCGAGATCGAGCATTCCACCTAGAACTACTTCAACGGTTAATGTTCCAAGTTGTCTTAAGGATGCACTAAGAGGGAAATTTGCCTCACAAACTCCAAGTATGACTATCCTAGAGCCTTCCCTAGTTGAGAAAGTAGAGAAAGAACTGCATCTGTTAGTAAAATTTCCATAAGTGAGTGTTATTTTCACTGTTCTCGAGCTACAACTCTGATTTGCTAATATAATTGCTTTTGGCCCAATTATGGAGATCTACATTAATGGATCTACCTCAATTGGACTACAAATTGTCACCTACCTATATCCAAAGGGATTTTTTGTGGTTCAATTCAATAATTAGACATATATAGGCTATGTCATAAATGAGGAACTATGGTGTTGGGGAATGTCAGGTCTTTTTGTCACTCTGGGGTTTCTAGCTTTTGATGGCACAACAATGGTGGTTACAAATATGTTGGTATGGTTAAGGTTTCACAATCTCTCGCTTCCTTTTTGGCACCATCAATTTTTAGAAGGCATTAGAAATTCATTGGGAATATTTCTAAATATGGACTGAGAAAGAATGGGCAAATGTATACTTGATTTTTTTCATATGTGCGTAGAGATTGACCTAATAAAATGCCTACTATATTGCATTCATCAGCATCATCAAGATTTCAAGCGGACACAGTGGCTAGAAGTTGAAAATTTTTCATTCAGGCGTTGGTTTTTCCATCTGATAGTGCACCTGCATAACTCATGCCCTCAAGTGAAGAAAAACTACAAAAATAATATCACAAAAACCAAAGGGATTGAAATTTTTTGATCAACCTTATTTAAATGACAAAGATGAAGAAATGGATGAGTCTTAAACAACTCTCTTAATTGGAATAAATAAATTTAGGGAAAAAGTTTCAACATATAATAAGCTTTCCAAACATTATGCACTTCATAATTATAGGAAAGAACTAAGGGCATTGTCTTAAAATTATATCCAATTACTTGGAATCCAAATGTTGAAACTTGGTTGTTGTTGCACTCTCATCAAAATAAACTACTTATGTGGAATAACTACAAAAATAGTGGCATTGTTCGAACATTTAAATAATTG
This sequence comes from Pinus albicaulis, assembly GCA_034641835.2. NCBI lineage: Eukaryota > Viridiplantae > Streptophyta > Pinopsida > Pinales > Pinaceae > Pinus > Pinus albicaulis. The sequence continues at coordinate 5,574 of JAXQQM020091551.1, forward strand.
CAATATATTACAACAAAATTTTGTAAAGAAATAAAAAAACGAGATACGGGATTTTTGAAAATATTTAAAACATAAATGCATCTATAAATCCTTTTTTCATTCATATTCAACTTTATCATTCCCAATTACTTCCCTTTTCTATTTTCATTAGTATTTCTAGGACATGACTTGAGGGATATAGTGTTACACCTTGTAGGTAGGCATCCTAAACACTTGTGATTTTAGTATTGATAATAACCTTCCTAATTTTTCATGGACATATCACTTGGAACTCCATTCATTAGGTTAGATTGGGTTGCAGGCTTCAGAATATTTGAGTACGATAACATAACATCAATTTTTTTGAGTTTTATATTAATAAATATTTAACTGTTTTTAAGGTTTGGAAAAGGAAGCATCACATGGCAAATATCATTAAAAAAATTAACCAACAAGTATATATGATCGGGGTGTTTCTAGAATAGCCTAAAATATATATATATATATATATATATATTTTTCAAGTAGAATAATTTTTTTGTCGAATTTTCTTGAATGAATTGAAGTTACCTAAATCAATACATACTTTCCACTTCACGTTAAAATCATATTACAATAAAAACATTCTAGTAGCACCTACACCCCACAGTAGGCTGGGATTGGTTTCATTATTTCAAGGGTTTCATATGCTGGAAAATTTTAGACAATCAATATTTACAAAAATCAGAATAGAGGGAAGGTCTATCTTTATCACCTCTATAGAGGAATATATATTTCTTCCCACGCCTAAGTGTTCCACCATATATTAAGAAGTTGCTAAATTTTTACAAAATGGTGCAAATAGATGGAAGGCCCCACAAAGACGTTGTTGATACCTTCCAGGATAATAGTTTTTAACCAACACCATTATACATTGTTAAGACATAAAGAGATACTCGTGAAACGATTTTTTGATAGAGAAATTGAGTATGAAGCAATCATGATGCTATAAATTTGGTTGTCTCGAATCTCAACTCTCCCTGATTTTTCCTCTTTGCTTCAAGGTAGCAAGCTAATAAAAAGACCATCTCTTTTTGTCACACAACATTTGGAGTTTTTGTGGTGACTCTTTCATGGTTATGATGGTGGTCACTCCATGTAAACAACAATGTTTCCTCAACTATTGGAAATAAAATATGGTAACATGAACCTAGAGGGTGTCAAATACTAGTCACCAAGGTATTAAAACTCTTATGACTTGGGAACAACTCTCATGAATCCCCATGGCCTTGGCTGGCAAGAGGAAACCTTCTCACATAGACTTGATGTTTGTTTTAACATTCTGTGGTATCTTGATTTTTAGCCTAATTATATTTTTTTTTTTCGAGTTTACATAGTTTTTGTTGAACCCTTAGTTAAACTGAGAGGGGGGGGGGGTGAATCATTTTAATAAATTTATGGACTTATAAAACTTTCTTTTAAACTTATTTACACCTTCATTTAATGATCAAATTAATGTATAATTAAACAACAATATTAATATGTGAGCAGCAAGTATTAAGCAGCTTAAATACAGAACATCAACACAGAATCATCATGCATATAGACAACAGATATAAGTGGAAACCCATAAGGGAGACAACCACATATTATTATTGTTTTGATGTAAAGGCAAGCTCCAACTCCCTCTCACCACTGATTTTTTGTAGGCTCTAACCTACAAGAGGCTACTACCTCAAATTCTACATTCTACTACTTATAAGGAAGCTCCAACTCCCATCTATTTTCTGCAAGCTACTACCCACAAGAGACTACTACCTCAACCAGCTACAACTGGACATATATCAAGCTACAAATTGATATGGAAACACCAACTTCTTCACACTACAATAAAAGCATATGTTGATTTACCTGGATATCAGCTTTGTTTTACTCTTTCTTCACTTTTGTCTTTCCAGCCTTCAAATTTTCTTTATATCAGCTCTAGATGTTCACAGCTTCTCTATCTACTCTTTCTTACTCTTCCACTCTCTAACTTCTTTATGCACATTACAAAAACATAATTTATAGAGATTACTTCATGTCTTTTGGTATTCTATATGGGAATATGAAGTGAACAGGCATGATTCTTGCCTTCCACACATTCATTACCTCACTCAGCATATTCAGGATGTTACAACACTAAATAAACACAATTTAGTATTAAATTGGAGTTTTTCTTTGCCTACGGAGACTTTCCTTTGCATCAAAAACAATATAAAATAATTAATACATTTACAGTTACAATAATATTCCGATTCAGCCCTTTCAACTTCATAGCTTTGTTGTGTTTTTGTCCTCTTCTGCTTGTTGTTCCTTTGACTTTTCTGTTTCTGTAGTTATATTTCAACTGTGCTACATAAGTGCACTTTTTTCTTGACTTGACCCATGTTGTTGCACTATTTTTCATGAGGTCGGGTCCTCTTACTTACCTGAGCCTTTAATTTTTTTTTTCACCCTTTTCTTTTGTTACCTGAGTCTTTTCTTCTATGTTCATACTTTTCTCTCAATCCACATAGACTCCCTTTTAACGCAACGGAGAAAAACATCATATTTTATTCCACATACATATGTTAGCGATCAAACAACGTGTACCTTATTAACATAGCACACATAACAGACACGGAATAGGGGTTATCAGGTCCCACACTACTTGACCAATCACAATACGCCACACATTTCTTGCCTACAGCTTTTGACATTTTACATAGATATCAAAATACACGCGGAATCACAAACTGTTACTTTAAGCCTGATTATACATAAATCCCTAAGAAATTACATACAGGCGAAACTTCTTTACTACAGGGTCCCACTACACTTTCCAGCAATCACAGGCGATTGAACTTCGCAACCTTTATGATTTGACTTAGCGGTTAAACCTTATTTCTTGTGATCTAAGATATTTTTGTTGGTGCGCAGTGCTCACACGTGCTTTTGACACGTGGCTCTTGCCTCATCGCATCACATACAACTTACCATCTTGAAAACTCTTAACGGTAACCTCTAAGATCTGCGATGTAATGCTCATGCATAGTGTTGACACGTGGCTCTTCCCTCATCACATCACATACAACTTATCATGCGAGTGAACTCTTAATCGATAACCTCTAAGATCTAAGATGTGCTCTGGTGCGCGGTGCTTGACACGTGGCTCATATACTTAACATTGCAACCAACTTAACACCATGCGACGCCTTAACACTAAACTCTTAAAGTTTTGATTTTTCAAAAATCACTCCGAATGTGATTCGATCTCTATCACCCGCCTCTCAACTTCACTTCTATGATCTAATCCTAACCGTCCATTCACCTCCTTTGGAAATTTTCTAAGTGTTCTCTGCCTTAATCGATTTTTTTTTGTTTATCCTCTCTTCACTCTGCAACATCGATTCCTCCATGCTACTCCTCCTGATCTTGTTATGTATTCTTCAACATGATTCTCTCCTAAGATTTATATTGTCGCCTCTCTACAACACTAGTTCCTCCACACTACTCCTCCTAAGCTTTTTTTTTATTCTTCATTCACTCTAATTTGGGATTATTATGCTTGATGCACACCTTTGTTACTTCTCTGTTGTGTTTGCTGCTTCTCTATTGCCTTTGCCACTTCTCGACTGCCTTTGTTACTTCTCTGCTGCCTTTTTTTCTTCTCTACTGCTTTTTTTGCTTCTTTTCCATGAACAAAAATATTTCTATCGGTCTCCCCCTTTGACATTGATGGAAACACATCCACCAATACTCCAATACCACCTCCAGAACTTCCTCCCCCTTTCATTTTGAGAAGTGTCTTTCTTCCTCTGCTTGCTTTTCAGAAGAGCCTTTCTTCTTCTCCTTGGTTTTCCTCCCCCTTTGAAATCAATGGAAAAGGCTTTCACATCTCCCAGTGTAGTTTCTATCTTTGCATTTCCTTTCTCTAGGCTTTTTTTATGCCTTCTTCTTCTGACTTTATACCTTGATGCTAAAGATTGGTGTACAAGATTTGTTGGGAGAATAGTTTGAACATTATTGAGATCGCATGGAAGGATTGTCACCATAGAATGTTCTATACTTATGTTTGTTACTGCTTGATAGAGGTGATATGTGTTGGTATTTTGATGTACTTCTGTCGTAATACTCTGATCTTGAGGACCTATACCATACCGCTGCTCCATAGTTCTAGCTCTTCTGTGACACCTTTTATGGGCTGCTCTCCCCCAAGAGTGATGCTTCTTGTCTTATATTGACTTATCTATTGCACTATTTATGTTGAGAGTGCAAGCTTCTGTGATCCATAACATTTTAATTATAAATCTTCTAGGAAATGTTATGGATCACAGAAGGCACTCTTATGATTTCTTATGTGATTTCTCAGAAGATTTATAATTAAAAATATTTATGTTCCTTATATAGCAGTCTTTGCTGGTGTATCATCATTTTTTTTTTGCCAGAGAGTATCATCTGCAGACACTGCCCCTTGTTTGTCTCTTAGATATTTGAATGGTTCTCTAGCAAGAGGTTTTGTGAATATATATGTTTTTTTTTCTTTACTATTTTCTCTGCTACTTTTTCTCTGAGGAAATGGTATTTTATTGGGATGTGCTTGGTTTTCGAATGAAGTATTGGATTTTTTGAAATACTTATTGCACTTGTATTGTGACATTTGATAGAAATGGGTTCATTAATTCTCACCCTCATGCCTTGGAGAATTTGTTTCATCCACATTACTTGTGTGCAAAAATCTACTACTTCTATGTATTTTGCTTCTGTTGTAGATAGAGAGATGGATTTTTGGTTCTTGCTTAACCATGCCACCAAAATTTCTCCTAAATAAAATGTACCTCCACTTGTGCTTTTCCTGTCATCCATACAGCTAGCCCAATCTGCATCTGTATATGTTGTCAATTAGAAATATTTTCCTTTCGAATACCATAGGCCATAATGTGCAGTTCCTTGTATATATCTAAATATCCTCTTGATTGATAGAAATTGATTTTGTTTTGGTGCTGCTTGATATCTTGCCACAATACCTACTCTCAACATAATGTCTAGTCTAGAGGCAATTAGGTATAGCAGACTTCCTATCATAGATCTGTAAAGTATTTTATCTACATTTGTGGATCCATCATTAGCACATAGCTTGCATCCAGTCATCATTGGAGTTGACACAAGTTTGTAGTCTTCCATTTGGAACCTTTTCAACATGTCCCTTAAATATTTTTCTTGTGAAATGAATATTCTTGTGTTGTTTTGTATAATTTTAAGTCCTAAGTAGAAGGTAAGCTCTCCAATCATATACATCTCAAATTATTACTTCGTCTCTTTTGAAAATCCTTTTGCTAACTCATATTTGTTGCTACCAAATATGATGTCATCTACATATACTACTAAAATTAAGAGTTCATTTTCATCAGCCTTTATGTACAGATTGTTTTCTAATCCTCCTTTCTTGAAACCATGGTTTTGTAAGTATTTTTCCATCCTAGAATACCATGCATGTAGACTTTTTTGAGACCATATAAGGCTTTCTTTAATCTTCACACATAGTCGTGTTTATCTATTAATGAAAATCCTTCAGGTTGTTCCATGTAGACTTCTTTCTCTAGATCTCCATTCAAGAAGGAAGACTTCACATCCATTTGATATACCTTGAAATCATGATAGCATGAAAAATCCAAAAACATTATGATTGCTTCCATTCTTGCTATAGGGGAAAAAGTTTCATCATAATCAAGTCCTTCAATTTGAGAGTATCCCTTGCATACAAGTCTGGCTTTATTTCTGATTACCTGATCTTGTTCATTCATCTTATTATTGAATATCCACTTTATGCCAATGACATTTTTCCCAGTGGGTCATGGCATAAACTCCTAGGTCTTGTTCTTCTAAATTTGGTATAGTTCTTTGTTCATAGAATTTACCCAATTTTTGTCTTTATTGGCGTCATTGAAATTCTTTAGTTCTATCTGTGACAACATGTCTAGGTACACTTCCTTAGTTTGTTCAGCTAGTTGTCTTCTATTTTGGACTCCAGAACTCTTGTCTCCAATGATTTAGTCTTCTGGATGGTTCTTGTGAGTGTGTCTCGAGGGTCCTTTCGAGTTTGATTCAGTATCTTCTGTTGTCTTACTCTATTCTTCATTCTATTGATTCTCATCTTCATGATCATCTAGAGGATTGGCGCAGTCTGTGCTTCTAGTTATGTTTGGTATATCTTCGTTGAATCTCACACCAATGATTTCCACAACTTTATGCAGTCTTTTTTGTAGCACCTGTATCCCTTACTCTTGGATTCATATCCCAAAAAAATTCCTTCATTAGCTCTTGCATCATACATCCCCAATTTTTCATCATTATTATATATCAAACATTTGCTTCCAAGGAATCTAAAGTGCTTAATTGATGTCAGCTTCCCTTGCCACAGTTCATATGGAGTCTTGTCACAATTTGGTATAAGATGAGCTTTGTTAATAATATAAACAGCTATGTGTACTTCTTCTTCCCAGTAGGTTTGGGGAATGTTACTTTCTTGCATCATGGCTCTGCAAATCTGTTTTATTGACCTATTTCTCCTCTCTGCCAATCCATTCTATTGAGGTGTACCTGAAATTGTAAATTTTTTCTTTATCCCACATTCATTGCATAGGTCTACAAAATCATCGTCTGTGAATGCACCTCCTCTGTCTAATCTGATGCATTTTAGCTTACATCCAGTTTGATTTTCTACTAGTTCCTTGAATATCTTGAATTTATCAAATGCTTCAGATTTATATTTGATAAATGACACCCACGTCAATCTACAAAAATAATCTATCATCAACATGAAATACGATTCTCCACCTACTGCATTAGTTCTTGAAGGTCCGCACAGGTCCATGTGTACAAGCTGAAGAGGCTTACTTGTAGGTAGCTAGTCTTTAGATATGAATGATGTGTGAGTTTTTTTGCCTAGTTGGCAGGACTTACATATGGTATTTGGAGGCTTCTTTATTGCAGGAAAATATCTGACATATTTATTTTTGCTCAGTTTGATGATGTCATCAAAGCTTAGATGTCCCAATCTTCTATTCTATAGCCAAGATAAGTCAAGTTTGTTGATGTGTCATGCTTCATTATCTTCTTCTACTATATAGACATTACTCTTTGTTTGAACACCTTTGATCAGGGTCTTTCCTATGGTGATAAACCTTACTTCACAATCTTGGGCTCTGAAAAGGACCTCACACCCTTTATCAGACATTTGACTGACACTTATCATATTTTGTTTCATACCATCCACAAATAGTACATACTGAGTCTATCCTCTTGCATTTTTTAGGCTGACTAAGCCTTTTCCCTTGATTTTCCCTACGCTATCATTGTCGAATGTTACATTTCTAGACTTATTTTCATCAAAAGTTATAAAATTTCTTCGGTCTCCAGTCATATGTTTTGAGCACCCACTATCCATATAAAATTGGATTTTCTGATCTTGAGCTATTAGAACCAGATCACACTTATTTAGCTTCTTTTTCAATTGCATGCAACTGTTTGTTTGGTAAATTTCCTGATGAGATGCACCGTAGTCTTTGAGAGGAAATTTGTGAGACTTGTACCCAATTTATGGCAGAAAAAACATTTGACTGAATTTCTGAATGGATTATGTATATGAGTGAATCCACCATTGTTCTTAATTCCTCTTGAGTTTCCATACACCAATCTCTGTATATGCATTCTGCACTCCATGGCTTTATGACCGAACCCTTTACAATAAAAATAATACCCATGCAAGTAGTATCTGTCTTTGGCAAAGAGATTTGTTTGAGGTAATATTTTTTTTTGTTGCATATTCTGCTAGATGGACTGGATTTGCTTTATCTTACAATATGCCGCAATATGTCTATGTTTGTGGCAGCCGAAGCAAGTGATACTTCTCACATGAGGAAGGAACATCCTTTGACGTCTTCTGAATTTATTCAATTCATCCTTAAGAGCGCATGAGTCTTTTGCAGTTGACTGTTTATTTGTTTCTTTCTTTTTCACTTGAGGTCGTTGCTTGCTTCTAATTGTTTCATTATTTATCATGGTCTTGATGGTTTCTAATTCTGTGGATTCCCTTTTTTCTACTTCATTATCCCTTACATCTTTTACAAAATTTATATTCTTGTTATCTTCTACCTTGGATTTGTTGGTTTCCCCTTCATATCATTATCCCAGCCTTTATATGAGGAGATCTTTGAGCATTAATAATTTTGTCTAAATGACCAAATATTTTCATTTGAGAAATATTCATAGTTAACTCAATTTGGACCTTTTCTAATTTCTTCCTCAGGCTTACCAGTTCCTCTTCCAGCTTTTCTTGCTCCTGATTTTTCTCCTTTATTTCTCTTTTTAGAATATCCTCTATTTTCCTTCATTCTTCTAGTTCAATATTCAATTTAATAAGATCTTTTGAATATTGTTCTTTCTTTGCATGTTTTAGAAGAATCTCTTTTTGTTTCTTACTCTTAAGTTTAAGTCTGTTTATTTCCTCGAGGATACTAATTAGCTCCCCCTCAAGATCTACCTCACCTTCGTCTTCAAATTTTAGGAGATGTTCCTCAACCTCTTCCTTGACCATCAAAATGAATTCTGATGTTCCTTCTTCATTGCGGGATTCATCTGAGCTCTCAGATGCATTGTTTTCTTGTTGAACATAGAATGATCTTCGATTAAATATGTCTCTTTTCGGCCTATTCCTAAAATTGGCTTTCTCTTTCCCTCTTGGTTGATTCTGCATTTGCTTATGAGGAAATTTAGATGCATAGTGCCCCACTCTTCCATAGTTAAAGCACTTAAATGGAATATTACCTTTACACTTACCTGTGCTTTTCTCCAATCTTCTAACAAATTTGGCCTCTTCTTCATCAGAGAAGGAGAATTTACCTTCCTTCTCTTCTCTGCACTTATCATCCTTAAAGGCTGCCTCCCTCATATTTGACTTCCCTTTTGGAAGTCTCATCTCATAGGTTGTCAAGTTTCCAAGAAATTGGTTCATGGCCAATGTTTCCCAATTTGTTGTTTCTTCTATGTCAAAAACCTTAGGGTTAAACCTGGATGGTAAAGATCTCAATATATTTTGTACAATTACACATTCCTTAATTGTTTCTCCTAGAGATTTCATGTTATTCACAACTTCTGCAAACTTTAAGAAGAAACTGCCTATATCTTCATCTTAATTCATTTTTACATTTTCAAACTGAGCTCTATAGGTTTGTAGTTTTTCCATCTTCAGTTTTTTATCTCCCTCATGGATATTTTTTAATGTATTCCATATTTTTTTGGCAGTCTTACTGTGCATTACTTTGATAAATTCTGACTCACATAGACCATGCAAGAGTGCATTAATTTCTTTTTCAATAGCTATGAAATCTTGTTTGGCTTCTTTCTTTGTGTCAGTATCCTTTGGGGAATATCCGTATTCCACAACAGCCCAAACTTCTATTCCTAGAGACATTATGTACATCCTCATTCTTATTTTCCAGAAGGCATAGTTTGTGCCAATAAACAAAGGGCCTTTATTTGTTGAGCATCCTTCTAGGCTAGCCATCTTGGGGACCTAGGATATCCTTCCAGTTGTTAAACTAAGATAGAAGGAACTGGCTCTGATACCAATTGTTGAACCCTTAGTTAAACTGAGAGGGGGGGTGAATTAGTTTAATACATTTATGTACTTTTAAAACATTCTTTTAAACTTATTTACACCTTCATTTCATGATCAACTTAATGTATAATGAAACATAAATCTTAATATGTGAGCATCAAGTATTAACCAGATTAAATGTAGAACATCAACACAAAATTATCATTCATATATACAACAAATATAAGTGGAAACCCATAAGGGAGAAAACCACATCTTATTATTGTTGTGATGCAAAGGAAATCTCCAAATCCCTTTTATCACTAATTCTATGTAGGCTCCAACCTGGCTACTACCTCAAATTTTGCAAGCTACTACTTACAAGGAAGCTCCAACTGCCATCTATTTTTTGCAGGCTACAATCCACAGGAAGCACCTACCTCAACCCACTACAACTGGACATCTATCAAGCTACAGCCTGATATGGAAACACAAACTTCCTCACACTGCAATAAAATCATATGTTGATTTACCTAGATATCAGCTTTGTTTTACTCCTTCTTCACTATTTTCCTTCCAGCCTTCAAATCTTCTTTATATCAACTCTGGATCTTCACAGCTTCTCTATCTTCTCTTTCTTATTCTTCCACTCTCTAACTTCTTTATGCACATTACAATAACATCATTTATAGAGATTACTTCATGGTTGTTTATATTCTATATGGGAATATGAACTGAACAAGCATGATTCTTCCCTTCCACCCATTCATTTCCTCACTCAACATATTTAGGATGTTACAACACTAAATACACTCTTTTCATTATTAAATTGGAGTTTTTCTTTTCCTACGAACACTTTCCTTTGCATCACAAACAATATAAAATAATTAATACATTTACAGTTACAATAATATTCTAATTTAGCCTTTTCAGCTTCTTAGCTTTGATGTGTGTTTTTCTTCTTATACTTATTGTTCCTTTGTCTTTTCTATTTCTACAGTTATATTTCAACTGTGCTTCATAACTGTCCTTTTTTCCGACTTGACCCATGATGTTGCACTGTTCTACACAAGGTAGGGTCCTCTTACTTACCCGAGCCTTTAATTTTTGTGTTCGCCCTTTTCTTTTGTTACCTGAATCTTGTCTTCCACATTCAGCCTTTTCTCTCAACCCACATAGACTCCCTTTTAACGCAAAAGAGTACAATATCAGATTTTATTCCACATACATACGTTAGTGATCAAACAATGCATACCTTATCAACAGAGCACACATAACAGACATGGATATGGGGTTATCAAGTCCCACACTACTTAAACAATCACAATACATCGCACATTGCTTGCCTTCAGCTTTTAACATTTTACAAAAATATTAGAATATGCATGGAATCACAACATGTTACTTTAAGCCCAATTATATGTAAATCCCAAAGCAATTACATAAAGGTAGAAATTCTTTGCTGGAGCATCCCACTACACTTTCAGCCAATCACAGGCAATCGGACTTCACAACCTTTATGATTTTACTTAGCGACTAAACTTTAATTCTTCTGATTGGTGATATTTATGCTTGTGCACAGTGGTGACACGTGGCTCTTTCCTCATCGCATCGCATACAAATTACCATATAAAGTGAACTCTTAATGGTAACCTCTAAGATCTGGGATGGGTGCTTGTGCACAGTGCTGACACGTGGCTCTTCCCTCATCACATCGCATACAACTTACCATACTGAGTGAACTCTTAATCAATAACTTCTAATATCTGTGATGTGTGCTCGTGTGTAGTGCTAACATGTGGCTCCTCTACTTCGCATCGCAACCAACTTAACTTACCATGTGATGCCTTAACACTAAACTCTTAAAAGTTGTGATTTGTGAAATCGCTCCTGATGCAATCCAATCTTCGTCATCCATCTCTTGCCTTCACTTCTGTGATCTAATCCTAATCGTTCATTCACCTCCTTTGGAAATTTTCTAAGTGTTCTCTACCTTAGTCTATTTTTGTTTGTTTATCTTGTCGCCACTCTGTAACACTAGTTCCTCCATGCTACTCCTCTTGAGCTTGCTATGCATACTTCAACACGATTATCTCTTGAGATTTATACTTTCGTTGCTCTACAACACTGGTTCCTCCACGCTACTCCTCCTAATCTTGTTCTGTATTCTTCATTCACTTCGATTTGGTATTATTACGCTTGATGCACGCCTTTGCCGCTTCTCTATTGCGTTTGTTGCCTCTCTGCTACCTTTGTTGCTTCTTTGCTACCTTTGCTTCTTCTCTGCTAATTTTACTACCGCTTTGCCATCATTGACAATATTTCCAATAGTTTTTACTTGTAAAATTTATTTTTAAAGGTTTTCCAAGTTGTTGGGCATGTTCTAGTTAATATATTGGGAATTTCAAGTATGCAACACAACCTTAGTCAATTGTTAGTCTACAACATTCTTTATTCCACAAAAATTATCCTGGATTCACATGAACCCCCCAAGTCCCACCTTTCCTCAGTTCATTTAGTTCTTTTTTTAAATATAAATATTTCCAATTTATTAATTTACCCGTTTTAGAAATAATTCATTTGATAAAATGAAATGGTCCCAAATGTTAGAAAATAATTAGGAAATAAATTGATATTTAAGTACATTGAGATCTTACCTCATAACTTGAAAAGAATTATAATCATAGAGACTTACAAATAGGACCTACATAATGTAATGGAATTCCACTTCAGTAAAGTGTTTTTTTTGGCCAATTTTTACTTTTATTTTGTTTCAATAGCCTAAATTTTAGTTTTATTTATTCGATGAAGAATGAGTTCATCAACCATGAAAAAATTTAAAAATTCATATTTATCTTGAAGTGTAACAACCTTGGTGAATCTTACCCATACTTAAAATGCCAAATTTAAAATAATTGACAATATTATGCCAATATATTCCAGTTTCTAAGGATTTTATTTATAGTTTCTATAAAATTTTGGCGAATATTTAAGTGATAGAAATTTATCCTAGAGAGCCTTGGCGAATATTTTGTGTTAAAAAATGGACATTTGCACATCATTTTTTGGGAAAATAAGAAAAATATAAAGAACCCTAAAAAATTCATTGTGTTGTAAGAATGTGAATATGTATTTTTTACTATTGTTTGGATTGATAAAAAAATTTATTGGGAAAGTTTCAAGTGTACAGATCTATGCAAGAAACTTTTTTGGTCAAACATGGAAAAAATTACATTATATTTTTAATGGTTTCATCTCTTGCAACAATGTGCTAATGAGGACAACACAACATGACCATTATTACTAGTGAAAACATTTGCTTGATAAGATGGTGTTGAAAAATCCAATCCATGTAGATACTGAACTGAAAGTTGTTGGTTTTGTTACTTGGGTTGGTCACTTATCACTTGAGATTAAAATGATGTTAATTCAACCACCTGAAGGTATTTATAACAAAATATATTATTTTCATGTGTTCCTGTTGACACTAAATCTAAATCAAATCTATATTAAATCCATTTTGTATATTAGGTAGAAATAATTACGTATCATGGTGTCTAGGTTACCTTCCTGACCTAAATATTCACTTCTTTAGGAGTAATGATAGTCAGAGATAAGTAAAAGCTAATATGATGAAGAGGTCTCAGAAAGGTGTTATAGCTATGAGCCAAATAATAGATATTAACATTTTTTAGACCACTAAAAAAACATAAGTGGCGCATATTGACAACTTTCAAAGCTAAATCATATCTATGGAGAGAAGATGCTTTGTAAAGATATCATAACTATTAGTAATTTCCAAATTTGTTTCCTTTCTTGGGGATTTTTAATAAATAATGCAAGACAATGAAAGGCCAACAACCATGAAGTTGGAGCTATAAATTGGATCTAACTAAACCCTCTTCTAACTCAAACAAGGAAATATAGTGAATGAACCCTTGAAAAAGAATTGGAGTTGGAGTTGTGCTATAATTGAGTTCCTAATTTGTTCTCTAGTTGGACAGTGCAAATCTAGGAAAGGCATAGTCAAACAACAACTATTGCAGAGTCAAGCTTGCAGTATCAGAGTGCTACAACTATAGATGCTACACCTATGCATAGATTTAATGAAAGATTTGAAACAAATGATTTTCAAAATCATTAAATCATTGTAGGAAAGCACAAAACAAGATAGGATAATGAACATAAATCAAACTTCATCGAGACAACAAGGCTCAAATCTGCCTATTACATCTTGGTATGGAGGTTATAGTCTCTCTCACACATGTACAATGCAACCCATGATTTATTTGGCTGAAATTTGGTCCTTAACTCCTTGATTTCAAACTAGACACAAATCACACAACCTATCTTTCTACAATTCTCTAGAATTTAACCCTCTTTCTAAAAATATTAAACTATTATAAAATTATTTCATGTCATTTTCTTCTCCAACTTGAAGATCAATCACCCTTCCTCAATAGTTCCCCTTCTGAAACACATAGGCGAATTTCCTATTATTTTTTTATTATTTTCCCATTCTTGGTTCTACGGTATTATCTTTTAATTCCATAGCGAAGAAAATAAACTATTCCATTCAATCCTTATAAGAAGGTTCCAACACCCGCACCTTTCTTCTGCGATAAGAATTCTTGGTTCCACGAATTTTAACAAGATTCAACAATGCAATAACTTGTTTTCAACTATAGGGTTTGGTAGCTATGAAATTTAGTCTTATACAACAACATAATCACTAAACTCCTCATTTTTACCCACAAAAAAAACTAACTAAGACATATAAACCAACAATAAAACAAATATTCTTGGGTGATGCCATTTACTCAAATCCAGGGATGCCCCTACATCAATGGAACATGCTTATCGTGGATCAATGTCACTGTTGGATGCTTATATTTTCTATATTTGTTCTCATATTGAGATATTATGTGATAATTTTGGAAATCATATTGGTATGCTTTGAAATTTCATTATTTTGTTGGAGTATTTTCTCATATAAAACATATTTTTTTACATTTCATTTCTACTTCCAGGTGAAATGATTGATGTTTGTGGTTTATTTTATGTGTTTTAAAATTTCATATGAATGAATTTGTACATTGAGAGAGATAACGTTATCTAGATGTTTGTGTAAAGAGAGATAGGAACATGAATCTAGTTCAAATCTGGTTGCATGATTCATTGGAATATATTTGTTTATGAATAGATATTTGATCTGAGTTTAACCAAGAGGGGGAAGATAATTATATGTCTATGTAATTAATGGTGGATGAGATCAAGGGTCAAGATCTCATAGTTGATGTTGATCTGTATTTAAATTTGAAGGAAAATCACTAGGGTACTTTTCATTGATTTATGAAAAACCAATTCTATATTATTGAATTGAGGAGTGTAGAGCATAGAACGAATGAAAATAAGGTAGAAAGGTGTTTTTGCATCTTGAATATGCATTTAAATATTATGTAAATTTTTACAATTAAATCAAGTTCACCCTATATGAGAAGTTGAAATCCACAAAGGCACCTAGGCTCCAAGAAATTGTATGCAGTCTGTTGAGCCTCATAATTGCTTATTTTGACACCTCTTTTTCACCTAATTTATTTATTTTTTACCATCATAATCAGTCAATGGGCATAAATCACAGGATTTATTGCATCAGAGGTATATAATATTCTTGTATTTCATAAGTTAATAATGTTCTTTATTATTAGTGTAATATTTGCTTTAGCTACCGAATTGGGATGATTTTTCAACTAATGTCTGGTTTTGAGCCAAGTCCATTGTTAGATAGGTTTCCAAGTTCCATCAGGAGGGAGAAATATATGGAAAGATGGTGATCAATGTACTCAATGATTCCTTCTTATATTCATGAACCAGATTGATACGAGAAGCTTCGAGATGCATGGTCAAGGATAAAGTCAACTCTGTTAGCTATTACAGGCGAGCAAGGAATAATATATAAGCCTCACGATTTTCCTTCTTTAATAGAAAATCGTGAGAAATTTTCGTTATGAGATCTTTTCATAGTTAATTTTAGCATTTTGTTAGCAAGGCTAGGCATAAATCTATGAAAATTTAATGATGTGGCCTTATAAAAAGACTTTGCAGCAACCAAAAACACAGTGACATTTTATGCGATAGTGATAATTGAAAACTTTGTTTTTAATTCAATGAATCCTTCTTATTCTAATGCGTGGTTTATTTTTCAATCGAATCTCATGACCATCTGCATGTGGAGGGCCCACACAAGTAGTAAGGTTTTCTTGTTTTAAGTATATTTTTTATATTATTTTGTAGTTTACTTTATGGATTCATTCTATAGAACATTTTTCTTTTATTGATTTCCAATTAAATAGCAAGAATTTTGATTGTTCCATTAGTTATCTTCATTTATTGATTCAGGAGCACATGAATTGAATTAAGTTGTTGTAATAGCAGCAATGTGAGTTTGAATTCAAAATGGAATTGTAATTCTTAGAAAAGGGGATTTGTTTACAGGTAATATTTCAAAGTATGAGTGATTTATCAGCTTGAGCAAGTGTGAACATAGTTTCAATTCATTTTGGTTTTTCATGCAAGAGTGTGTTATATTGATCGATGCGTTGATTCTTTTAGAAATTGAGTTTCTTTCAAATAATATTTCAGACATATTTCAGAGTGTGTGTGTATTTTTTATGAGTTAAATTTTATTTTTCAAATGTGATATTGATTTATGAGTTCATGATTTTTATTATTTGTGTGGATTTCCTACAATTTTATAAGAGTGATATCATCTTTCTTAGAATTAGTTTCAATAAATAATCCAATCATGTGCACTGAAAATTTAGTTCAACTTAGATAACTAGGATTCCTAGCACATACAGTGGACTTACACTTCATTAATTTAATAGCCCTAGATGATAATTTATGTAATAAAATTAAGACAATTAAATTGACCACAATTTTGGCACCATTTCTAGGGAAGTGTATATAGGAGTCATTTCTTTAAAAAAATTAATAAAAATGACATGCATAGGGAAAGAGATTCTAGGGGTAGATTTGTAAGTAGAGGTAGAAGTTTAATTCCAGCATCACCACTCACCCCAACATGGCCACGTAGCAACACACCATCCACTCAAACTCATATACCATCCATTCTATGTAGACACGGGCTTTCTGGGGTACTTAGATCTGAAATCCAACCTAGAGATTCACCAACCTCATGAACTGAGAACATAATAGAAGAAGAAGATCCTACATCCCCAACAAAGGGAGTAATTTTTATGTCTTCAACAATAGAGGAACTTCCACAATAGGAACTAGAAGTGCCCAGTGAAGAAGAATAAGAGGAAACCTATTTTAATATACCATTGATAGAAGAACCAGATGAACTAGAAGAGGAACTAGAAAATCCAATTTCAGAAGCTTACATTACTTCTGAAGAATCTAAAATTACTGAAGAAGGGGATGGAGAAGTATATAATGGGGGAAAGCCTAGGATTGAAAGAGGAAGAGGAAGAGGTGGAGGAAGAGTAAGACGAAGAGGAGGAGATAGAAGAGAACCAGATCCTTTTAGATTTCATATCTTTGATGAAGATACTACAGTAACAATGAAAAATATCACACCCTCTATCCTTTCTAACTTCCACGAATTAAGAAGTGATGATTCTGATGCATTTATTTTTGAGTTTGTAGTTTTATTTGTATTATGACTATTTTCTCGACTCTCAAAAGTTGAAATACTTTCAAGCAACTCTAAAGGATGTAGCACTAAAATGGCTCATCGGTTTAGTAACCAACTCTATTAGAATATGGGAAAAAATGAAAAATGCAATCTTAGAGAAATACAAGGATTACTACATGTCCCATAACCTTAAGGATGAAGTTTTGAAAATTATGTAAAGAGAAGATGACAATATTGAGTATTTAATTGAAAGGTTTAGAAAAAATCTTAAGAGAGCTAAAATGGAAAATTTAAATGAAGAAAATTTGAAATGTATCCTATTAAAATCCATCATAGATGAATGGATATATATTCCCAACTTAATGGGTAAAAGGGATATTTTTCAGTTATCATTACCAAATATTTCTAAGTTATGCATACACATTTCAAGAGGAAAGACAAAGACTAGAAAAACTCCAAGAGATCATGTTATTTCTAGGATTAACAAATCTATATCCAGATTAGTAAGTAATTGGACTGCACCCATGCCTTAGGAACCTTGGCCTCAACCTTGGGCACAAGGATGAAAAATACTTATGGAAGGTATCCTCAGTACTCCCAATTTCCTCAAAATTACCCTACTTTTCCACCACCATATTTCCCTCAGCCTAATCAACCACCTCAAGTTCAACCCAAAAATCCAAATCCACAACTTTCATTACCATTTCTACAGAGAAGAAATCAATTTCGTACCCAATCACTTCTGAACCCAAATAATACTAAAAATTCACAACCTATTTACAATGTGGAAGGACAAAATTTCCAAACTTATATGATAACTCCATTAGATCTAAACTGTGTTCAACTAAGATCTAGTAGAGTGTTGGAAAAGAAGTCACGATCAGTTGTTATTCCAGAATCTGAAAAAGAAGATGTCTTTAAAGAAGAGAAGTCTCTAAATGAAAAAGAAAAAATTCAAAAACAAGTCACTCCTACACATTTTTATGATATTCCAATAAAATTAACTCCTATTATGGAACAACCTTCAGTATTTGTTTCAAAACCACATTTTCCTAACAGATTAAGAATTTATGAAGGGGTAGAAAAATAGATTGTGTTACCTGATTATGATATGTTAGATGAACTGAAGAATATTTGCATAAAAAAATATTTTCTAAAAGCTATTAAGGAAATAGTTTTTTTTTCAAATACAATTAGGGATTTAAGCATTAAAGAACCAAGAAGGAAAAGAAAAGAAGTCAAAAGAATTCAACTACTTGGAAAAATTGTGGATATCATGATGGGTAAAACAACAATTTAGAAATATCCTGATCCAGGAAGTCCCATCATGACAACACACATCAATGGTATCAAAATACCAAACACATTGATTGATTTAGGAGTGGCCATAAACATCATGAGTAAACAAACTATGGATCAATTGAAACTTCCTAACCTTCAATACACACCTACGTTGTTACAATTAGGAGACATATTTGTAATCAAACCTAATGGTGTGTTAGAAGATATATATGTATCCTTATATTCTTTGAAATACCCTATTGATTTCATGATTTTAACACCCGAAGAATAACTTGGGAGGACATCCCATTAGGAGAATTTTGAGGTCTAAAATGGGCCTCCTAAGGAAAATGTACAATCAAAATTCACTTTATGAGAACCAATCACATTTTAGGGGATGCCATCATCCCTAATGGTTGAAGTGGCATTTATTGAGTTAAAGGCACTTACCTGTCACATTCTCAATGGTGGATAAAAACTCATGGTTAAATATGGTAGTGCTCTAAGTACTTTTAAATTCAAAGTAAATTACTCATAATAAATGTCATTTAACACTTTTTGAATAAAAATATATTATTTTCATTTCATATTTCTTGAAAGAAACACTGCATATCCCTATACATTTATTATATTATATTATATTATTTTTATATAGTATATTAATTACATGTTATCATAAATTTTAAATAATATAAATTTTAATTAATAGCATATAATATAATTAAGAATCTATAAATTTATATTTATATTTTATTTTAAGTTATTTAAGTACAAAGGACAAATGCATTAGTTGTTCAATGATATTGAATTTTTCTTGAAAAGCTCATACTTATTATAGTCACATCCATACAATTTTTTTAATAATTTTATTTTGGTGCAACTTTTGAATTGAATTTAATTATGGTTACATGGATTGTGGTGCAAAAAGTGAATTGAAAATTCATAAATATTATTTTATTGGTTTAGCTATTATTTTATGATTTCCTTAGGAGGCCCACTTTAGACCTCAAAATTCCCCTAACGCATTGATTCTAGGAAGACGATGGTTAGCTACAACCGATGCTTTTATAAGTTGTAGATATGGTGATATGTTTATCTCTAATGGAATTTCAACAAAGAAATTCACACTATATCCACCTGCAAAAAAAAAAAATAGAAGTCAAAAATGAAGAATGGATAGATGATGACTTTGACATAAGACCAATATTTTCTACTTCACAAATAGATTAAGAATATCAATTTTTGAATTTAATAGAAAAAAATGAGTCTTCCTCATATTTTGAATCTATTAAAAGTTTTCAAGAACAATGTAATATGGACTATTTATCATCTGGTCAATTATATTTACATTCCATGGAAAATTTTGGCAATTCTACAATAGAGATATGCCCAGGGAAAACTTTGAATATCAATAATAATTTGGAAGAATTTCAAAAGAAAGAATTAATGCAGATGTTACAAGAACATTCCTCTTCTTGTGAATGGAAACATACTAATATGAAGGGAATTGATCCCAGTACCTGTATAAATCATATTTACATTGAAGAAAATTCCAGACCAATTCGACAACCTCAAAGAAGAAAGAATCCAAATTTAAGGGAAATTGTTGAGGAAATATAAAAAATGTTAAATGTGAATTTCATCTATCCAATATCAAAAAGTCAATGGGTTTCACCCTTAGTAATTAATCCTAAAAATAATGGAAAATGGAGAGTATGTATTGACTTTAGGGAATTGAATAAAGCTACTTGAAAGGATCACTTTCCACTTCCTTTTATAGATTAAGTTTTAGATACATTAGCAGGAAAGAAATTTATCTCATTCTTGGATGGTTTTAGTCGATATTACCAAATCCAAGTAGCTCTAGAAGACCAAGATAAAACCACTTTTACCTACCCATGGGGAACTTATGCTTACTGTGTACTTCCTTTTGGATTATGTAATGCACCTGCAACATTCCAAAGGGCAACGTTAGGAATTTTTTTCAGCCTAATTCATGGTTGTATGGAAGTTTATATGGATTACTTTACATTTTATGGAAATAATTTTGAAGAAGCTTTTAAGAATCTGGAAAAAGTTCTCATTAAATGTAATGAATAAAATCTATCATTAAGCCATGAAAAAAGTTTTATGATGTTTACTGAGGGGGTTTTTTTAGGAGTCAGGACACCATATTTCAAGAAATGGAATTAGAGTGGGCACATCTAAATTAGAAGTTATTACTAAATTATCAATTTCAACTTGTCAACAAGATGTTATTAGTTTTCTTCGTTTTATAAAACTTTACAAAAATTGCATCTCCACTTTTCAAATTTCTCAAAAAATATTGTGAATTCATATGGAATTCTGATTTCCAAAAAGCTTTTGAAACATTAAAAGAGAAAAATTATGAAGCACCCATTCTGAGATGACCAAAATGGAAATTATTGTTTCACATTTCAATGGACGCTTCAATATATCTTTAGGAGTTGTATTAGGAGAAAATGATTTAACTCCATATGCCATTTATTATACTGGTAAAAATTTGAATCATGCAGAGTTATATTACAGTGTAACAGAAAATGATTTTTTAGTTCGTGTCCATGCCATCAATAAACTCATACATTACATCACCAGTTATGAAATCTTTGTACATAAAAACCATTTTGAAATTATTCCTTAATGAATAAACAAGTCACTAATGGGAAAATTACAAGATGGTTATTGTTGTTACAAGAATGAACATCACTATTTTGGATCGACCAGGAAAACAAAAAACAGTTGTTGACTTTCTATCTAGGATTCAAAATGATAATAATGATGTACTTGTAGAAGATAACTTTCCCGATCAATATATTTTTGAATTATCTATTAAATCTCCATGTTTTGTATATATTTCTAACTATTTTGCTAAATGGAATTGACCATCATACTTGTCTCCTCAAGAAAAAAGAAAGGTAATTAAAATTAGTGCATCTCACTCATGGATAAATCAAGAATTGTATAAAACAAGGCCAGATATAATCATTCGAAGGTGTGTTAGAGAACATGAAGTACCAGAAATAGTAAAGGTTTTCCATGATGAGACATATGGAGGATACTTCGTTGATAAAAAAACTTCTTACAAAGTCCTTCTCTTAGGATATTATTGGACTTCCCTTTTTAATGATTCCAAAGAATATGTTAAGAGATGTGATGCTTGTCAAAGAATTAGGAAACCTATTCCCTCTAATCAAATGCCTCTACAATCTCAAGTACTCATTGAGCCTTTTGAAAAATGGGCTTTGGATTTTGTTTGCCCAATTAATCCACCATCAAGATAAAAAATGTACATTCTTGTTTGCATTGATTATGTTACAAAATGGGTAGAAGTTAAAGCACTACCTTTTTCTACTGAAAATTTTGTAGTTTCATTTCTTTTCGAGGATATTTTTACTCATTTTGGTGTCCCAAGGGAAATTTTGATGGATAAAAATACTCAATTTACAAAATTTGGTACAAAAGATAATGGAGGAATATAAAATCAAACATCAAAATTCCATGCCATATCATCCACGAGAAAATGGATAGGTGGAATCCACCAAGAAAGTAATTGAAGCAATTCTTACCAAGAATTTGCATTTGCACAGAAGAGACTGGCCAGAAAAGCTCCCATAAGCTTTATGGGCATACTGTACCACATGGAGAAACACTATAGGACATAATCCCTATGAAATTTTTATGGGAAGAAAGTCGTGTTTCCTATTGAGTTTCAAATTAAAAAATTCACGACAACATTCAGATTAGGTCTTGATCTCTCAGAGGCACCAAGACAAACAGTGGAGAAAATAAATGAACTTGATGAAATGAGACAGGATGTTATCCAAAGAACTAACTTAGTTCCACAACAAATATATGGGTGGCATGACAAATATAAAATGGAAATAAAATTTCAACCAGGAGATTGGGCATTACTTTTTTATTCAAAATTCAAATATTTTTAGGGAAAATTTCAAACTCATTAGCTTAGGCCTTATGAGATTGAAACATTGTTTGATAATGGTGCAGTCAGGACCAGGACCATTGGTGAAGAAAAAATCACCTTCCTTGTAAATTTTCATCGATTAAGAATTTATCATAATCCATTGACAAAGGAGGAATTTGTTAAATATTTGTAAGACCGTATTGATTTGAAGTTGGTTAAGAAGGATTTCCCTTCTCCTCCAACTTGACTCACAAGCCTTTTTCTTTCTGAATTATATATATATATGAAACAAATGATTATATATATACATGAAATCCAACAATGTCGGCATGTTTATACATAGAATCTAGAGTGAAAACCAGGTTTTATTGGCACCCTAAATTTTCTCTTTCGACCTTGTTCTAAATCTCATTTTATTTATGTCCCTGTTTTTATTTCATAATAAGTAGCTACAAAATTGTTGGGAATTTGCATCTCTAATGAAATTCTGCAGTTTATATTGACAAGAATCACTGACTCAAATGATTGAAGATTTGAAAATAAGGAATGATCTCTACAGTTGGAAGCACCTAAGAACAATTCAACAAGAACAATTAAGTATTAGAGTCACAATCTTGAAGGTATGTAAATATTGGATTTAATAGTAAACGTAAAAACAATTTTATGATGAAATAATATGGACATTGTAACACCATTAAAAATAATGATTACTATCCTAACTTTAGATTGGATCATAAGTACCATGTCATATCACTAAAGTTAGAAGAGAAAACCCATTTTCCATTCATCATTACGCAGACACTTTATTTTTTAAACCATATTTCATTATAATCCTGCTCACTCATATCCATTATACCCTATTTTCTCAAAGATCCATTTCATTCATCTCCATTTTCCTTTCAGTCTCTTGTCCACACTCATATCCCTTAACCTAATATCATTCTGAAACCATGTTAAGGATGAAATTTTGAATAAAAACTTCACCAGTATGAGATTCATTGTTAGGACAGAGCTGAATCGAAATAATTTTATAAAAGGATACCCACATGTCAAGGAGATGCTACAACAAGTGCAGTGGTTGAATTTTGTACAAAAAATTGATGGTTATGACAGGGAGGTAACCAAGTCCTTTTCTTGTTCCTTTGATGGAACTGAAGTAGAAATAGGGGACATAAAAATCATGGTGACAAAATCCTTAATGTTTGAGGTGACTAGACTACCTAGGATTGGCGAGAAGTGGTTTAAAAACAGGGGAGTTGAAGGGAATGAATGGAAGACATTTCTTAAGAAACCAGATATGGATAATATTGTTTCTAACAAGGATATTCTTAGCACAACTCTCAAAAGTAAATGGGGGAATCTATTGTTAATTATTCAGAAGTTCACTACTAGTGAGGGTAGATTCGATAGCATTTTTTTATACCCTGTTAGATTAATTATGCATTTTATTCAAGGAAATGAAATCAATTTACCATATTTTCTACTTAAGAGCTTGAGGAAGATGGCTAGAAATATTCAAAGGAAAATATAGTTCATTGAAAATACCATGTATCATCATGGTCTTGTAAATATGCTTATTGAAGCCCATCCTTAGAATTTAGGAGATAATTGGGAGAATTTCTTAACCAGGAACAATTTTAGGGAAACAGAGCGGGAAGAACCTAGTAGCAGTAAAGTAAAGAGAAGCATAATTTTTTTTTTGAAAACTCTACTGATAACCCACTTCTACAACTAGAGCGAAATTCAGAAGAAGAAATTCCTCTTGTAAATGTTTTAGAGAAAATAAGGAAGAAAAGTGTTAGAAGAAATAAAGCCAGTGAAAAAGAAGAAAATACTCCTAAAAAGAAAACAAAGGAAAAAAATAAGGTCAACACAAAACAGAAGAAAACTCAATAATAAATTCCTCTCTCATCTACCATAATGGATGCGCAAAACTTAACAAAATGATAGAGGAGCCAACTCAACAATCCACAGAGTTTGTTAATTTGGAGGAGGAGGTTCCATCATAAACTGTTTTGACACCAATCACTAGTCTGGTAAGAAGAACACCAGAGATAGACCTATTTCATTAAGAAATATATGGCTATATTGAGTCTCTAGAAAAAAGAGCTACAAAAAGGGAATCTTCTTCTACAATTCAAGAAATTCAGTTTGACAATCCACAAGAACCTCCAATAGTGAATACTTTAAAACAAGAAATTTTTGAATTGGAGATACTTAACAGACATTTGAAACAAGAACATGAAACTTTGAAGGTGAAAAATGAAATTAAAAGGACCAAAAATGATAATATTATGTTGCATCTCAGATTGTGGTATGAAAAGGATAAAAAGTTAAAGGAAAATAACAAGTCTCTCAAAATGAAGGTCATAAGTGTAAAATACAAAATTTTGATGCGGTTTCTAAAAAGAGGGTAAGGAAAACAAACTTGGATGTTCGAGCTCAAGTTTTTGAAGAAATGTAGTGACAGAGAAAACCTATCAATTTTGAATTTTTGCATGAGGACATGTAATGGCCTTCGTGTGGGGGAATGTTGAACCTCATAATTTCTTATTTTGACACCTCTTTTTCACCTACTTTATTTCTTTTTTACACTCATAATCATTCAATGGGAATCAAATCACAAGATTTATAACATGAAAGGTATATAATAGTCTTGTATTTCATGGTTTAATAATGTTCTTTATTATTAGTCTAATATTTTCTTTAGCTACCGAACTGGGATGATTCTGTAGCTAATGTTGGTTTCTAAAGCCAAGTCCATATATGGAAATATGGCAATCAATGTAATCAATGATTCATTCCTATTTTCATTAACCAGATTGATATTAGAAGCTTCCAATTGTGTGGTCAAGGATAAAGTCAACTCTATTAGCTATTATAGGCAAACAGGGAACAATATATACACCTCACAATTTTTCTTTGTTAATAGAAAATTGTGAGCAATTTCCATTATGAGATATTTTCATAGTTAATTTTAGCATTTTGTTAGCAAGGCTAGGCATAGAGCTCTGGACATTTAATGATGTAGGCTTTATAAAAAGACCTTGCAACAACCAAAAACATATTGACTTTTTATGCGATAGTCAAAATTTAAAACTATGTTTTTAATTCAAAGAATATTTTTTATTCTGATGTGTGGTTGATTTTTTGATTGGATCTCGTGACCACCTGCTTGTGGAGGACCCCCTCAACCAGTAAGGTTTTCTTGTTTTAAGTATAATTTTTATATTATTTCATAAGTTTACTTTCTGGATGCATCGTGTAGAACATTTTTCTTTTATTGATTTTGAATTAAATAGCAGCTGGTTTGATTGTTCCATTAATTATCTTCCTTTTTTTATTCAGGAGCACATGAATTGGATTAAGGAGTAGTAATAGCAGTAGTGTGAGTTTGAATCCATAAAGGAATTTTAGTTCTTATAAAAGAGGATTTGTTTGCAGGTTATATTTCAAAGTACGAGTGATTTATATGTTTTAGCAAGTGTGAACATAGTTTCAATTCATTTTGATTTTTCATGCAAGGGTGTTTTATATTGATATATGAGTTGTTTCTTTTAGAAATTGAGTTTCCTTCAAAGTATATTTTAGATATATTGCAGAGTGTGTGTGTTATTTTTTTATGAGTTGAATTTCATTTTGCAAGTGTGAGATTGATTTATGAGTTTGAGATTTTTATTGGTTTTGTAAATTTCCTATAATTTTATAAGAGTGTGTTCATATTCCTTAGAATCAGTTTTAATAAATAATCAAATCATGTGCACTGACGATTTAGTTCAATTTATATAACTAGGATTCCTAGCACATACATTACACTTACACTTCATCCGTTTACTAACTCAGGTTGATAATTTATGTAATCAATTCAAGACAATTAAATTGACCAAGAAAGTCTATGTTTTTGGTGAAATTAATAGCATTTATTCCATTGGTTATGCCTCCAGTTATTTATTTAAAAATTCATTATAGAGTGGTTGAGAGTGTGATAAATGACTGTGCATGGTCATGCACAATTTCTGTGCATTTCAAATGTGATAATTTGCTAGACCTTTTTGAAATGTGATACATTCATTGGTGATGTGTGGTAAAGTGTGAAATTTATGAATTGTATGCTCTTAAAAGAAACTTATGGTTGAACAAATTAAAATAATGTAAGTTGAGAGATAATGATTTATTAGCTATGAGAGAGCAGAAGTGCTTAAATATTATATTATTTATATTTGGCAAGCATATTAAATCATTTTGTGCTCCAACATAAGCTTTATGTTTGTTAAAATTTGGATCTCCACCTAAACTTGCGTTGAGGGCCCTACTTAAATAATTATTGTAGAGGAGTATGAACTGATAATGAATGCACCTAAAACCCAATTCATGATAATAATAATTAGTTTGTACATTGAATTATTTGGATAGGGGTGAATGCATTTGGCTATATATTAAAGTATTATCGGTGGCAGGTTCATATATATATATAGAGAGAGAGAGAGACTCACACCAATGCAATTTTCTTATGGGGTGCATCATTATACAAGAAGAAAATAGATACAAGCATACTTCATACACAAGTAAATATTTCATCAAACATCTATTTTGGAAGGTCAGGCCAATCGAGGAATTGTTGAGCATTACTTAGCTACCTAAAGTGTAGTGGAAATAGATAAATGGAAACCAGAATCATGGTCATAATTTTCAATGCACAACAAGACCTCTTTCTATGTGGATATAGCGGTTTATTATTATATCAAAAAATGGTCATGCCTTGAGAAGACTTATCTCATGTGTAAATAAATGTTATCTTTCAAGATCCTATTTGGGAAGCAACTCTTAAGTCAGTTGTTGGTAGTTATTTTATAACATTGTTTTAGATGAAACAATGCTTAGAGATTAAAATGGAGATACATAAAACTAAATTGTGTAGAATGGATAAAGAGGTAAAATTATTGAAATACGTAAAGGTATTCGAAAATGCATTCTAAAAAATTAGAACAAAAACTAACACTAAAAATGGGACGGTGAAGCTTATATATTGTCGATCCATGTTACTGCATATCGTTTGGATAAAATTTGACACCCCTGAAATACTAACCTCGAAAAATCAGGTCATTTCTTATTTGAGTTGAATTTGAGACCTCATATATATGTCCCATCCATTTGCTATCAAATTCAAGTGACCATAGGCTATTAAATATGTAATGGAGTGATCTTAAACACTTAGTGTTGAGATTGCAACAAGAGCTTAGTGGAAAGAAGTCGCCTTCACTAAGTGGGCCCGCGGGCTATTTTTGGCGCAAAGTCTATTTTTAGACTATGTCTATTTTTAGACATATGGATCATGTTCTATGAGTTACAGGATGCTATTTATGGATGGTTGGTCAAGTCAGAAAAAATAGATGGACTTCTATTTTTAGACATACTGGGTGGAATCTATTTTTAGATTTCCAGTATAAAAATAGATATGTCGAATATTATTAGCTCTTAATAAAATTTAGACTCTAAACATTATCTTATTCTCTTGGAGCACTTCAGTTAAGTGCATAGATGTGGAACAGGAGATGACAGAAGGAATTACGCTATTCCTGAGGGTTATGTGGAGCTATTTCATGGACACTTGAGTTAGAACTCCTATGATAGAGTTTGGTGGAGTTGATTGAGGAAGTTAGTGGAGTTGTATTCAGTTTAACTAATCTAAACATATTTGATCTATTTGTATTTAGCTTAACTAATTGATACAATTAGTGAGAGTGGTGTGAATTAATTATTAATTAATTCACTAATTATAAAATCATTAATCAACTAAAGAATGCATCAGTTAACTTCAGTGCATGGACAGTTTCAGTGGAGACTAGTGTAGAAATTGGTGAAAGAGGAAGCTAACTATCAATTGTCACTATACAGTTGCTATTTGCAACACACAGATAGGTGGAGAAGCCCATGAGGATTGCGCAGTACAATCCAGGTGGTTTATCTATTTAATGAAGCCATCCCATAGCATTTACTACGCAATAGAGGATGGCTATCAAGTGGCGAAAGATTGGAGCATGTGTTTTACTAGATCTAGCTTGATAGTGTGTAGCAATTGAGGGTGTGCATGAGAGCTTGTGAGGAGCTTTGTACATTGATTGTTACATGATCTCCATGACATATAATATACATATAGTTGAGGGTTTTTAGCTTTAAGCTTTCCCATGAAATATTATGTTCATATGTGTGATTGTTTGTGGTTTTAATGTGTGCATGCAATTGATTTTATATCCGCAATTAATGATCAATGGTAGAAGAGATTATGTATTATGTATGAAGCTAAAATGGTGTGTGATCAGGAGAATCTCGGTGAATAATATATCAGTTATTCAAATTTCTACATGGTATCAGAGCCAATATTGATCATTGGAGCAATTGCAAAACATTGAAGCGGTTGAGTTTTGTGCTGGTGGAATTCGAATTTGCAGCAGTGTTTTCTTGGTGTCAAAGTTGAGATGTCTTTCAACGGATTGAGATTGGAGTATGCCCTTGAGGGAAGCTCAAATTATATTGCATGGAAGGACAAGATGGAGGTGGTTTTGGATGACAATGGGTTGAAGGAGTTCAAAGATGCAGAAAATTCCAAAGCCTACTTCTAGTGATGTTGTCGTACTTGACGCATGGAAAAAAGAAGACAACAAAGTGTCCAAGGATTTTGTTGGAAGGTGTGAAGGATCACATAGTGTCCAGCCTTCATGGTAAGGCTTCTCCATTCTTGATGTGGAAAGCTTTGACATATTTATTTCAAAGAAAGAGCGACTAGAGGAAGTTGGCGCTCAAGGAAAAAACCCAGGAACATAAAAATGGAGAAAGGTGACAGTATGCCCAAGTACCTCATGAATTTTGTCCAATGCAGGGATGAGCTGGGAAGTGGGGGGGTGACTGTTGATGATGACGACTTGGTGAGCTTGGCTCTCCTTGGGCTTCCGAAGAGTTGGCATTCCTATTAGGACTTTGTCAATGGTCGAGAGAAATTTCCAGGATGGGAGCGACTTTGGTTGGATCTTGTGCAAGAGGAGATAAGGAAAAGTACCAGGGACGGATCTTCATCAAAGAACTCTGATGAAGAGAATTGTGCTTTGGCTACCAAAGAAAATAAGGGGAAGAGCAAGAAAGCTTCTCAATCCGGTGCGAAAGGAAAGAATCAGGACATTTCCAAGGTGAAGTGCTTTCACTGTCACCAACACAGACATTACGCCACAAATTTTCCATAGAAGAAGAAAAATAAGTAGGTTGCTGGGACTGCAGCTGGAGAGGCCTTAGCCTCACAGTTTGAGCTGGATTTTTTGCTAATTGCATGCTTGGTCTCAAGTATGATGGGATTAATGTGGTTTCTTGACAGTGGTGCGTCTTTTCACATGACAGGAGATCGATATTTGTTTACTGATATGGATGAGAAAGATCTTGGAGTGCACATCGAGATGGGCGATGATGGTAGATACAGTGTGATCGGTATCGGTACCATTTCCTTTGAGAGGGAGTCTGGTAAACCCTTCGTATTGAAGGAAGTGATGCATGTTCCAGGATTGAAGAATAATCTTATCTCCATGGCGATGTTAGATGACAAGGGATATGATGTTGTCTTTAGTGAAGGAAAGGCTTTCCTGCACAGTAAGGCAACTGGTGAGACCCGAAGGATAGGGGTTCGAGTTAAGAACCTTTATCAATCATAGAGAGATGGCTGCACAGCAATGGCAGGCAAGGTAGAAGGAGTGGTGAGACGGGATGATGGCGAGTTGTGGCACTGGAGATTGGGCCACCTTCACCATGGAGCTTTGAAGATACTGTAGCAGATTTCTACTGGGCTTCCTAAGGGTATTATTGCGCAGTCAGATCAGTGCAAGGGATGTACCTTGGGAAAATTTGTGAAAGCCACCCTTCACGAAAAGGATAGTCGCGCCACGATGATCCTTGAGAGAATTCACACAGACGTGTGTGGACCTTTCTCAGTAGCTTCGACAGCAAAGCAGAGGTATTATGCGATATTTATTGATGATTTTTCCAATAAGTGCTAGATCTTCTTCATGCAGAAGAAGATCGAGACATACTCAAAGTTCTGTGAGTTCAAGGCACTGGTTGAGAAAGAATCGAGGAAGCAGGTGAAGGCTCTTAGGAGCGACAATGGTGGAGAATTCATCTCTGGCGAATTCAAGGACTTTTGAAGCATAGAAGGAATTCGAAGAGAGCTCATAGCACCTCATAACCCACAGCAGAACGGGGTTGCTGAGCCAAAGAATAGAACGATCGTGGGTTCTGCACGGGCGATGTTGCATGATCAAGGCCTACCCATTCACTTGTGGGTAGAGGCATGCAATACTACAGTATATGTGCAGAACCGTTGTCCTCATAGGATACTTTCCATGAGTACACCTGAGGAGGCGTTTTCTGGTAAGAGGCCTGATATTTCCCGTTTGAGGATTTTTGGTTCACCTGTTTACATTCATGTGACGAAAGATGCCAAGAAGAAGCTGGAGCCGACCGTAGAGGTGGGGATATTTGTGGGGTACACTGATACACCCTACAACTATCATGTGTATTTTCCAGACAGTCGCAAGAATGTTGTGCGATGGGATATCAAATTTCAGGAGGAGAAAGCCATGAAGTGTTCTCTTGAGAGGGAGCCAAACTTGCATGCAGAAGAGGAGCTATTAGTTCCTAAGGATGAGTCTCTGGATGTGGATCAGCCACAAGATGAGGTTCATGGAGTGGAAGAGACCACCCAGGCGGTGCCAACCATCAAAGGGCGGAAGCACACTACAGAAGCTGAGCGACTGGCTCAAGATGCAAAGAGGGTTGTATGAGCACCTACATCATAGCCCAGACAGAGATAGTCACCTGATCGGTATACTGGATACATGGCTCTTATGAGCAAGTGTATCGTGACAGAGCCATCCTCTTTCGAGGAAGCTATGGAGGACCCCACATGGGTAGATGCCATGGTGGAAGAGTATGATTCGATTGTCAGAAACAGTGCATGGGAGATTGTTTCAAGGCTGGAGGGGAAATCAGTGGTGGGTTCGAGATGTATCTACAAATTGAAGCAGGCAGCTGACGGGAGTGTGGAGAAGTACAAGGCAAGATTTTTTGCCCGAGGCTTTTCACAGATTGAGGGGATCGATTATGAGGAGACATTTGCACCTATCGCAAGGTATTCTTCCATACGGACGATTCTTTCTCTCTCAGCACATATGGGGTGGCACATTCATCAGATGGATGTGAAGACTGCGTTCCTTAATGGAGTCATTGAGGAGGAGGTGTACAGAGAGCAGCCCGAAGGTTTCGAGATCTTCAGCAGTGAGTCGCATGTGTGCAGGCTCAAGAGAGCATTGTATGGGTTGAAACAAGCACCTCGTGCTTGGTACACATGGATAGATAGTTATTTCACTGGACTTGGATTCTCCAAGAGTGAGGCAGATCGTAACCTATACTAGATTGTGGTGGAGGGTAAGTTGCTGATCATTGTACTTTATGTCGATGATTTGATTTTGATAGGTGATGAACTGTTGATACACTCATGCAAGGATGATCTTGCAAAGGAGTTTGAGATGAAGGACTTGGGCCTCCTTCATTATTTCCTGGGATTGGAAATTTGGCAGCGCAGTGATGGACTATTTGTTTCTCAAGGCAAGTATGCCCACGAGATACTGGATAAGTTCAACATGCAGGGATGCAAGCCTGTTGATACTCCTCTTCCCGGTGGATGGAGGAAGGAGGATGCTACTTCAGCGGAGGTAGTGGATGCCACTGTTTATCGACAGTTGGTGGGGTCGCTTATGTATCTGGTCAATACATGGCCCGACATATGCTATGCTGTTAACCAGCTTTCACAAGCTATGGTTAAGCCTACCAAGCTCTTCTGGAAGGCAGGCAAGCATGTATTGAGATATCTCAGAGGCACATCAGGATCTGGATTATGGTACAGACAGTTAGATGAGGTGAGGCTATGTGGCTTCATGGATGCAGATTGGGTAGGGAGCCCAACGGATAGAAAGAGCACATCTGGAGGGATTTTCAGTATTGGGTGAAAAGTAGTTTCTTGTTACAGTAGGAAGCAGAGATCTGTGGCACTCAGTTTAGTAGAAGCTGAGTATATTGCAACAAGTTTTGCTGCATGCGAGGCTATATGGATGAGGAAGATCCTGGTCGGGTTGTTCGATTCACACTTGGATCCTACTGTGATTTATTATGATAATCAAAGTTGCATCAAAATCTCGGTTAATCCAGTATTTCATGATATATCTAAACACATTGACATCCGGTATCATCATATCAGAGATTGTGTGCATCAGAAGATCAGGATGCTGATATCTTGATGAAGGCACTCACCAGCAACAAATTCAAATATCACAGCGGTAGGATAGGGGTTGCAGATAATCCTTATATTGTTGAGAGGGAGTGTTGAGATTGCAACAAGATGAAGAGCTTAGTGGAAAGAAGTCTCCTTAACTAAGTGGGCCCGCAAGCTATTTTTGGCGCAAAGTCTATTTTTAGACTATGTCTACTTTTAGACATATGGATCATGTTCTATGAGTTGCAGGATGCTACTTATGGATGGTTGGTCAAGTCAAAAAATATAGATGGACTTCTATTTTTATATATACTGGGCGGAATCTATTTTTAAATTTCCAGTCTAAAAATAGATATGTCGAATATTATTAGCTCTTAATAATATTTAGACTCTAAACATTATCTTATTCTCTTGGAGCACTTCAGTTAAGCGCACATATGTGGCACAGGAGCTGACAAAAGGAATTAAGCTATCCCTGAGGGTTATGTGGAGCTATTGCATGGATACTTCAGTTAGAACTCATGTGATAGAGTTTGGTGGAGTTTATTGAGGAAGTTAGTGGAGTTGTATTTAGTTTAACTAATCTAAACATAGTTGAGCTATTTGTATTCAGTTTAACTAATTCATACAATTAGTGAGATGTGAATTAATTTTTAATTAATTCACTAATTATAAACTCTTTAATCAACTAAAGAATGCATCAGTTAACTTCAGTGCATGGACAGTTTCAGTGGAGACCAGTGCAGAAATAGGTGAAAGAGCAAGTTAACTATCAGTTGTGACTATACAGTTGCTATTTGCAACACACAGATAGGTGGAGAAGCCCATGAGGATTGCGCATTACAAGCCAGGTGGTTTATCTATTTAATGAATCCATCCCATAGCATTTATTATGCAATAGAGGTTGGCTATCAAGTGGCAAAATATTGGAGCATGTGTTTTGCTAGATCTAGCTTGATAGTGTGTAGAAATTGAGGGTGTGCATGAGAGCTTGTGAGGAGCTTTGTACAATGGTTGTTACATGATCTCCATGACATATAATATACAGATAGTTGGGGGTTTTTAGCTTTAATCTTTCCCATGAAATACTGTGTTGATATGTGTATGTGAATTCATTGCATTAGTTTTAATGTGTGCATGCAATTGATTTTATTTCCGCAATTAATGATCAATGGTAGAAGAGATTTTGTATTATGCATGAAGCTAAAATAGTGTGTGATCAGGAGAATCTCGGTGAATAATATATCAGTTATTCAAATTTCTACACTTAGAAGAACAGTAATCACCTTTGATGCCATTTCCATTTCATAATTTTTCACATTACTTGTTAATGTTTAATTATGAAATATGTTTGAGATGTAGTTTTAATCTTGCATTTGAAGATAGATTTATTGAACTCAAATCGTTTTCTTTAAGTTGAATTCATTAAACACATTTCTTTAAAGGGTGCTATCTCAATGGAAGAGAAACTTCTTTGCAAGCATGAGGTTGGTGGTTTGATTCCATCTGCCCTTACATGAATTAATCACTCAAGGAACAAAAATTTTCACATTCTATATTTTGTTTCTCACGAAAATTTTTTAATACCTATGATTTAAGACATAATCTCTCTATAGAAACAATATATATTTAATAGGAGCTTTAGTATCTTGAGAAAAAAATGAATTTTCTTTTAAAATATAATAACAATAATTCTTGTGTTATATATTGTTGATAATTTTTTAAGACAATAATTTGAGACACTCACTTAAAAACAATATTTAAGACAATTTTCAATATTTTTTTTTCCACAATTTAAAACAATTTACTTAAAAATTGTCTTGAATTTTATCTTAAAAACCCTCTATATATTAGTGTTCTCAGTCATATTTTGTTTTAGTTGCTCATATTCACTCTTTCAGAGCATAACCAGAAAAGGTCAGCACTTCTGAAACAAACCATATTTCTTGATTCTCAAAGGTGAAAAAAGTTTGCAGCATTTACTAATGAAAAATATCTACAAATGTGCACCGTGATTGTCTCCAGCAACACTGCAATACAACAAAATGATAAAATTTAAATAAACCAAGCATAATGTTTTGCGTAAAGTTTCAATTTTGTCCTCAAAATAAAATGTAATTCGTAATCCAAATACAGTGTAATTTCTAGTATCTAATACTTTAAAAGCATTTAGATAATTTTAAATAGTAACGTCCATGTTTCAAGCTTGTCACTACTTTTGATGTTTTACTATGAATATAATATTGGTAATTGATGTGCTTGACTGGCAAACACTTTCGTGAGAAAACTGGCCATGGATTTCCCAAACATAACCTTCATATAACGTGAAATAGGACACTTACCTTGTGATAATATGAACACAGACATATGGTATTAAAGTGGTACATTTTTTTAAATAACCAAATTATTCCCGGAAG
>JAXQQM020091387.1:0-40772 GCA_034641835.2 Pinus albicaulis
ACCTCAAAAATCAGTGAACTAATCGATTCAAGCTCCAGTGGGTTCGAGAAAAGGCAAGGATTAATATATTGAAGGGTTGGTGTGTGAATTTGGGTCTGTTTTAATTTTAAATAAATACATCTGAGCATGAAAACTTAGGTGTAAAAAGAGAAGAGTAGTTTTTACAGAGTGGCACAGCGGAACTGTTA
The DNA here is from genome assembly GCA_034641835.2 of Pinus albicaulis. Taxonomy (NCBI): domain Eukaryota; kingdom Viridiplantae; phylum Streptophyta; class Pinopsida; order Pinales; family Pinaceae; genus Pinus; species Pinus albicaulis. The sequence continues at coordinate 189 of JAXQQM020091387.1, forward strand.
AATATTGAATGTTCTGCATCATTAATTTATTATTATTATTATTATTGTGAAGTGGATGAGCAAGATGTGGGATGGCAAAGAAAAGGTGATTTGGGTGTTGGTGGCCATATAGTTTGGCATCAGTGTTTCTTAATTTGATGAGTATCACATTGGAGAAGCGTATATACTAACTAATGAAAATGGTTTCCATTTTCTGTCCTAAAATAGCAATGGTCTTATGCCAAATAGGCCTCAAAACCTTGCATCCGATCACCAGCTAAGGTTGCCGATCATATAACAGAAATGATGAGACTAGTGCAGAAATGATCAAATCTCTAATGGTGCTTAGAGAAAACTAAGCACTGAATATATGAGAAATGACCAAGCACTCACTCATATAGTCTCGTATGAACAGCTTGGTCATTTTTGCAGAAAACTAAGTGAATCCTAAGTTTATCTGAACACTCTGCTCACACTGCCCACCCTCTTGATTGGATGATCCCTACAGTGCCTTTGCATTAGCAAGAATTCACTTCCATAGATATTAATGGAGTACCATCATATGATTTGTAGTGAACCTTCCGAGTCATAGGTGGTGAGATCAAACACCATCTACTCAAAGTGGAGTGGGACAATTGAATTGCAACAATGAAACTAGTAGCTTTTAGTTCATTGGGATGGCACATTGGTGATAAACAAGCTATATTGGATGAGATAAATGCTCTTATAGTTTCTGAAATCTAGCATTCACTTCCATAGATGTTAATGGAGTACCATCATAGGTTTTTCTGTGAACCTTCCAAGTCATAGGTGATGAGATCAGATACCATCTACTCAAAGTGGAGCGGGACAATTGAATTGCAACAATAAAATTAGCAGCTTTGAGTTTAGTTGGATGACACATTGGTCATTAACATGCAATATTGGATGAGATATAAGCTCTTATAGTTTATGCAAATGTGGCCCTTGGCCCAAGCCTAAAACCCTGAGGTGGAATATATTTCTGGCAATGAGAGACTGGTCACCTCCATTAATAAGTTATATACTTCTCTGTCATTGAGCCTTTGGTTAGTATATAAATGACTTGGGGAGTACTAGTCATCTCAGGTAAGATAGTTTCTGTAACAGGGGATTGAAATGCCAGCGGTTAATCCAATTATTAGTCCCAACTATGCCCAGAATATGGAGTCATGCTCAATTCATACATCTTTTTCCGGTTATAGCACAATTTTTCTTTGTTGATGGCATCCAAGCTAAGTAACTAAAAACACTCCAGGAGGACCCCTGAAATGTTGTTTGCCAAATCAGAAACAGATTTCGGTGTGTCACTACTTTGAAATGTTGAAAAAGTGTTTTGGTGGTATTCTGGCTTTCTAAAATGTTTTATCAGTTTCTTGAAATGCGCAAGATTTATGTTCCATCTTGAAATGTTTTACAAATTTTGGAAACATTTCAACAACAACCAACAACTTTTTGGGTAGAAAACTAAGCAACAAATTTAAAACACTTAGGAATCACTAAGCAGAAAACTCTCTGTAAATTTTTGTAGATGTTCTATTCTTGATGCAACTTTTTGTTATGTTTCTATTATAAAGATAACATCAAGTACAGGTTGATCCTAAAGCTTAAAAGCATTATTTCACTTTTGTCCAACAACATCATTATGTTCTATGATTGCAATACAAGGTTCGGTCAACAATTTTAAAGGATTCCTGTAAACCTCCTCCATCATTTGTTTTGTATCACCCTCAGTTGCCCCCACACACTATCTTAGTGGAAATTCTACAAACTTGTTTCTTGCCTATTACAAAGTTCTCTCCCTACTTGAAAGTTTAGATTTGGTGGCCTCTTCTTATTGGTTCACAAGTTACAACCCAGTTCAACATCAACCATTGTATATATTCATAAATATAAAATAGTTGTAAACGGAAGAATTGCGAAGGAAGTCCCTATCAGCCTTTTAGTCTTATAACCTACAGGAATGACCTCTAATAGGGCCTATGAACCACAACCCATTCTAATTTTACTTTTTTTATGGTAAATAATTTGCGTAGGCCCTTTATGGAATATAATTCTAGTTGATTAGCTAGAGATCATCTATCCTTCCTTGGTTACTCTACCAAGCCCATTGTTAATTACAAAATTCATATATTGCGTTTTTAAACTCCAGCCATTGGATAAGGTGGTAGACAGTACATTCATATTCAATGAAACAATGTTTCTAGGACCAGAAATTAGCCTTATAAATAATTTAGTTTCTACCAAAGGTATATTTTTCCCAAGAAAAAAAGAGATTGTAAATATGGTTGTAGAGGGTTTGGTTAGTTTATATGATCAATTTTACTATATGCATCAGTACCAAGGCCCAAGAGGCAAAGTAGGAGGCTGCCATAGCCCCAATGTCATTTAAATTTCAAGACTAGGCAAGGTCCCGAATTGTTGCGCAACAGAAAAGAATCTCTAACCATTCCATTCTACTCACCATGGACTATCATGGCTAGGAGGAGAAGTCCAAGTCTAAACCTTATTCCTTGGGGAAAAGTAGGTCCATGTTATGTCTGCTCATTTTCATTTACAAATATAAATGCACTACTATCCTGTAGCAAGGCCATTAGAGGTACTTACAAGCCACAATAAGGCCACAATTGTCTCCAACAAGAACACATAAAGAAGAAGGCTTACAGGTGGGAGGAAGGGTGGATTTGAGCAGGGATAGGTGCCCCATCCAGGGCCAAGTTCTTCAAAAAATATAAATCACATTTTAAGGAATTGGAAGAGAAGTTTGCGGAGAACAGATGTAGGATTGGGTTGGAGTCTTGTGATAGCATTATGTGCTTGATGGTGTGAGGGTCACCTTTGTCTAAAAGACCAAAAAGGGAGGTTGATACAACAATAGTTAGAGGGATTGTTTGGAGGGTCGTTAGGCATAGTTTAGGATTGTTCCTTAGCAAGTAGCTCCTGGAATTGAATGTGTAGTAGCATAGGGGGTGTCTCCATAAGTAAGGGAAATGTTCATATTACTGGTTGGTCCATAAGTGCGATAGGGATAGTTGAGGAGCAACCTCACCCTAGGGTAGTGTTTTCTTCCTTAAAGTGGAAAAAAAATAGAAGCAGCCTGTGGGAGAAGTTGATACAATGATGAAGCAATGGGATAAGGGCTAGAAGAGTGCCCTAACTGGTCTTCTAGAAGCACATAATTCAAGGGCAAGAGGGCAACAATAGAGAGTTGCAAATTGCCTCTTGGATGATGGCTTGAAGGGTGTCCTAGGAGATGACTCCAAGGAAATGGGAAAATCCTCATCTATTGCAAAAGGGATTTCTTGTCCAGAAGAAAAAAATTATAATAGAAAAATCATGAAAAGAAAAGGCTCAAATCTCTCTTCCAGACTGGTGACATGGCACAAGCCCACATGGACCACTGTGATTGGTTGACATAACACATTAGAAGCATGATGTTAGCATCTAAAATATCTAGGACATGTGGCACTCCATGATAAAGACACATGGTGTGTGGATTTGAGTTTTTCAGGTGGTCAAGTGGGCCGAAAATAGGTGAAATGTGGCACCACTCAGAGATTGACATGTGCCAATTGGTACAAGTCGTAGAAAATTGGCATGCTCAAACAACGAGGTGATGCAAGAATGATGTGAGGGAGAAAATATCAGAAAAGCCCCAATTCTGGAGAACTAAAGCTCATCACCAACTTGAGATTGACAACTTTACATGATGTAATCTATGAATTTGTAAATGGAGAAATCATAGTAACAATAAAGTAACCTATGTAACAATAAATTCGGATTCATCCTCGGAGTGGTAAATGGAGAAATCATAGTGAACAACAAGAAACATGCAGATTTGCTTACAATCAAATAGATGAAAAAACACATACAAAAAACCTAGATAATAATCATGAACAAGCTTAATATTGAATTATGAATTGTAAAGGAACTTACAAAATGTGACATTACGAACCTGGTCAAGCACACAAGCAAAAATATCCTGGACATGACCCTGGTTGACAAGTTGTATTGCTCATGATGTAAGAGGATTTGTACCTACACTGCCAAGTCAATCAAAATCCATCATTATCTATACAATAAATACAAGTAATTGATGTAGTATTTTTTACTCTAAGATGCATTCTTATGATAATGTTAGAACATATGTTGAAAATGTCAAAACATACTTGAATAAGCTCCTCTTCATTTCAATAATAATTTATTGGAGTTGCATGAACTTGGAACAAGCCTCCCATGATCTAAAAGAGTAGCAACTAAGTCAACAGTGACTTTTTTGTTGCTACGTTGGATCGAGGGAGGTTTGCTCCAAGATTAAATCGCTCCAATAAATTATTCTCTACTAAACAGGGCCAACCACGTGAAGGTGGAAGCTCTTATGGCCCCTCCCCCCCTCACATCACTCTCAATTCCCCAATACCCAATCTATATTTCATTTTTTACTTTCATGATCATAAAAAAAAGCATTCGATAACTAATAAAAAAACAATGCAACAAAAAGTACGCAAGGAAACATTGAAATTAGTGCTTGACATAAAAATAGTATGATAAATGAGTTTTTTATATAATGCAAAAAACGTTCCAAGTATGGTAACGTTTGTCTTATAATAATATAATATTTTACATTATCAAATTTTATTTTTCTTCTTCCTATTTCTAAAGCTCCTAATTACATCATCAATATCATCGTGCTCTGCTCTTGTTTCGTGCCTTTCGACCCACACTGCTGACCTAGTTGCGTAGTCACAATGTCTGGTCTCATCCAGTGACGGGGCATCGCCTACAAAAACAGATAATATTAAATTTTAATTGTCGGTTTTTAAATATCATTGAACTAGTTCGGTAATATTAATAAAAAAAATTGCAATGAGATTATTTACCTGGTGCACCAGTTGTCGTCGTTGGGACTGTTGCCCTGTCTTCCTCTCTGGTGGTAAGATCCTCAAGGGAAACATTCTCTGTCATTTAAACAAAAAACGTTATAAAGACAACCATCAAGGTATAATTAGAAAAAATTATAAGTGGAAATTAATTACCATCACGACCCTCACTGATAGTAGCATTGTCGGCCTGGTCCCCACTACAATGATCAGGTTGCACGTGAGGAACATCTACATCTTGCTCTACAACTAGGTTATTTGCCTCGTCGGTAGTGCTGCTCCCCTACTTTAAACAAAGTTGTTAGACATTAAATTTATGGACGAAAACAAACATATTGAAAGGTTAACGTTTTACCTTATCAGGTATTCTGGATCTTGGGACCTACCCTAAGCTTCTGCGATGTTCAACTACGGCTTGATAGCCGAAATGGAAAGCGATTTTTTTATCTTCCTCTGTAGTTTATGTTCTTAAGTCATCACCCTACATTACATATGATTGTGTATTTTTAATGTTATATGATAGGATTACAAAAACGTTGGAAGGCGATACAATTAATTATAAGATGTTTAGCTACTTACAATTCTTGCGACTAATTTCAAGTATCCGCCCTGGCCTAGCTTGTGATGGACATTTTTTTCAATCATAGCTTTGGTTGCCTTCGAGGTGTCAGGAAACCTATCATCAAAATATTGAAGTCAAATATGACATAGCACACTTTTATTTTAGACATAGAGAAAATTAAAGCTATTGAATTAAAGTTGTAATTTACCTTGTGGGTCCAGTTGGCATTTTCCCTTCTTTCTTTGCCCTTTTCTCTTTTCCGTCATGGATGAGTGCTCTTCACTCACTCTCTGGAACTGTGAGAGGACGCTCTTATCTAGGGTTAAATTGCAATTGCGTCCTATAGGAGTCCCTGGTATATTTCAAATATTTTCCGGCTACCCGAGCCACCGCTATTCTGTCAGATGTGCAGACCCTAAAAAGGGCTTCTAGATAATCTAGAAGTTCTTTTTTCAGTTTGGAATTCTGGGAATTCCACCTTGTGCGTATGGTTGGGCAAAAAATTACCAACGCATGGCCATATCAATAATGTAGTTGGCCATATCAGCCTCATCACTGCCAACACGTTTAGCGGTTGGTTGGGTGTCTACTTGGGTAGGGTGTGTTTCTTAGCTGGCACCTAAAGGAGTAGAAGGTGTACAAGAGGGTTTCTAGGCAATCTCTTGCCCTTGTGTCCCACTACCACCAACACCGGGTTCAGCAAGTGTCAGATAATGCTACATAAAAAAGAACTTTTTGTTAGTTTAGTCAATGTAAAAATTAAAAATCAAACTATCACAATTCATCTCATGCAGAACAAAAAAAATATCCTTTTGAATTTTTATTATTACCTGATATGTTTCTAGCTAGGTCATAAGTTGTTTTATCCTCTCTTCTGTTTCAGGTGTTTGAGGCGCATCTATCAAAGTATCAAATTCTGACCTTGATTTTCGCGCCTTTTTTCGCAGCAAGAGCAATGGAGATAGGGATGAAGAAAGCTCTTCCTCATAGAGGGAATCATCAGGCATACCATGGCCAGGTGTCTGCATATTTGAACAAAATTAATATTATTTCAATTATGTAAATAACTAAAATACTTGAAGATAGAGAAATGCTGGCACTTTACATGTTCTTTTGCTGGCCTCTTTCCGCAATCATCCCGTCTCAGAGTTGTTCCTGTACTGCCCTGATCAGTCTGCCACATTGTAATAAAATTATAAATGTAAAAACTTGAAAACACAAAACAAAAAATGAAATAATTTCTAATAAGACACCGGAAGACAAAGTTAGAGTTTCAAATATGCCTTGCATTGAATTCAGCCCTAGAAACATGTCATTGCACATTAAGGCACCCAAAAAAGAGACGAGTTGACAATGAGACTAAACTGCGTTATTTGTAGTGAAATTTTAAAATCTCAAAAGGTATATTAATTATCGAAACAAATTAGCTTCATAATTTCAGTATTATTGAGTCTGTTGTGTATAAATCACAAAAAATTTGAAACAAAACACTAGAAAAGCAACAACATAATCACATTCTGCTATAGCAGTGATCTGACCTCTAAAGTAGAATTTCTACTAGTTTCATCAGTACCATACAAACAGTGGAAATGAACACAAGATACAACCACAGATGTGTATTTATCCGCAAAACCATCCACCTGCCAACCTCCTCTAGTAACCTACACTAGAAACAAATGTATGGGGTATTTTTATAAGGGGTTCCTCAAAAAACATCCGCTAGAGGTTCTTTTCCTTGTAGTGATTCTAGCCTATCACATCCAACCAATTTAAATTAATTGAAACTTTGAAATTCATAAAATATACTCTCCATTTTCACAACACAAGAATTTTGACAAAATCCTTTTCAAATTTGACATGTTGACCATGTCATGGGTAGACTTTCCATTTGTTTCATCTCAATAGGATGTGTCAGACCTTGAAGGTCATGGTCTAGGTGTCTGCTCTTGCACGATTTCACAAAGTAGTTATTTGCATGAATGCAATGTTTTATGCATGAACCAGAGGAGCATTGGATATATAGTGGGTGGGCTAGATTTCCTTGTGCATGCAAAAGTGCCAAGGGGATTCACACCAAAATGTATCAAGCATGTTATGCATGATTGGAAGGCTAAATTTTGGTGCAAGAAAGTTTAAGTGGATTTTTGGATAGTGACTTAACATGGCATGATGATGGTAAATGGTGTCAGAGGTAAGCGTGTGACCAAGGAGTTAGCATAGCATAAGATGACATGACATAGTTTGGTGCAATGTGTGTTGAGAAGACACATGGGTTAGCTTGATAAGTTAAGTGGGTAAAACAAGTTGGCATGCATGTTATCTTGATAATTTAAGTGGGTGAAATGAATCAGCACATGGGTTGACAAGGCAAGTTATATGGACCAGTGCATGATGGGAATGGGCAAGCTCATTTTATGTGAAACAATGTGATGGACCAAGGAGTGACATGATTGCATATAGGTACTTGTTGTGAGAGACAAGGATGATGAAGACCAAAATGTAAGGCATAATTTCTGAAGTACAAGATGACAGTATAGGACAAGGAGCAGAAGGTTCCATGTTGTTCTTGTCTATAAAATATATGAAGTAATTATTGCATGAGTACTGTCGTAACATTTAATAAATTTTATGTTAAAATATTGTATGTTATTACCATGATGGTCGTTTTCATAGGGATTTACTAAGTATTTGTACTATAGATAAGCTCAACAATAACAACTGTGAAACTTGTTGATGTCACTAAACTTTCTATTGATCATAATTGAGGTTATCTACCTATAGGCCACTTAATGTTGAGTTAGTTTTTGAATGTGGATGGCTGAAGTATTTAGTATTTTGTTAAGCTGTGAAGTATCAGATTGAAATGTGTATATACTCGAACAGAACTCACATTAATAGGCTCTCATTATGGAGCACAAGACCACCTCTGTGTAAGATGATGGCAAGGCCTAAGGAAGCTTTACTATTGGAAAAAATAGTCTGTTGGCTAAATATATACACTGCCTATTCCATGCCTCTTTAGATTCTTGCTACCAAAGCACACCTTGAGCAATGAGAACACTATTTTTAAGAGTCGGGTCACAAGGAGCAAGGTATAATTACCATAGAAACACCCTACTAGTTTTAGAGAAACAAAGGCTTACAGGCTGAATTACAAGGATGATGAAGACCAAAATGTAAGGCATAAGTTCTATTGACCATAATTGAGGTTATCTACCTGTAGGCCACTTAATGTTGAGTTAGCTGTTGAATGTGGATGGCTGAAGTATTTAGTATTTTGTTTAGCTGTGAGGTATCAGATTGAAATGTGTATATACCCCAACACAACTCACATTAATAGGCTCTCATTATGGAGCACAAGACCACCTCTGTGTAAGATGATGGCAAGGCCTAAGGAAGCTTTACTATTGGAAAAAATAATCTGGTGGCTAAAGATATACACTGCCTATTCCATGCCTCTTTAGATTCTTGCTACCAAAGCACACCTTGAGCAATGAGAACACTATTTTTAAGAGTCTGGTCATAAGGAGCAAGGTATAATTACCATAGAAACACCCTACCAGTTTTAGAGAAACCAAAGCTTACAGGCTAAATTACAAGGATGATGAAGACCAAAAAGTAAGGCATAAGTTTTGAAGTACAAGATGACAGTACAGGACAAGGAGTAGAAGGTTCCATGCTGTTCTTTTCTATAAAATCTATGAAGTAATTATTGCATGAGTACTGTCATAACATTTTATACATTTTATGTTAAAATATTGTATGTTATATGAGAATTATTAAGGCAATATTGTATGTTATACTTTGAATCTAGTACAGATTTCAGGATTTTTCATAATTGCAGACTCGAATCAGCTAGAAATTTTCAAACTTCTTATCTTGAAGACCTATAAATTTGTTTTTGTAGATCTTGAGACTTCATACCAAAATTGCAGACCTTAGGTTGAGCTAAATTTTGGGGTAGTTCAGAAAAATTATAAAAGTTATCTCTTGCAAATTTGGTCTCTTATTGAGCTCTTTTATTTGCAGACCTCAAACCTCAAATTGTTACAGATTTTGGGCTAGTTGTTGCATACATTGCATCAAGGAGTTTGGATTTGTGCACTGTTTGGAGATCCTCTTAATAGATCTATTTTTTTTAGTAGCCTTACCTTGAACAAGAAGAAGACCTTATTTGGAAGAAGACATTGGGCTTGGTTGAAAATAGAGTTTGGTTCTTCTTGAAGCAGACTTCAACTCATATTTATTAAATATATTCCTTGCATTATTGCTAATCCGTGGATAAAAACATTATTAAAGGATTGCTAAAACAAAGGAGCAAGTAACCCTTGTTGAAGACCTTATTGAATATATTGTTGGAGCAACTTCTAGTAAACTTGTTGTGAAAACCTTGAGGACATTTTTGGAGCAACATTGTTGAAGCTGATGGTATAGCATTGTTGGAGACGATCTTGAGGGGCCTTGAAGTGAAGCTTTTGGAGCAACTATTGAAAAATCCTTAGAGCATTTAAGTAAGGCACTTTCTATCTTGCATCACCTTTTTCCTTTCAATATCCTTTAAACGATTTTGTTGATATTTAATGTTTGAAATCACGTTATAATTCCTTGATTATATGTGTTTGGATACTTTCCGTTTGAAATTACCCAAAAATACCTTGGCAATTTTATCTTCAGGATGCATGTCTGACCCTATTATTTAATATTTTGATTGATAGTAGTAAACGTAGAGATTTAGGGGGCTCTTGACTTGGTTTGGTTGGGCCATTAGATCCCTAACATCTACTAAGGAGAACCCCCTTGAGTTGGAGGAGAGCTAGCCTGAAGTGAAAAGAGGTTGGTGAGGTGACAATGGGACTACTGAATTACACATGGTGTCACACTTTAGCTTTAGGACTTTATCTTGAGAAGTGCAAGATTTTGCTATATCAATTCTCAAATTGTTTACAACATTATTGTTAAGAACTAATAAGAAGTGATGTTGAGGGGTTTTTGGGTATAAGAAACAATACCATTTAAAAACTAGGGTTCTCAGTCCTTGGCATTCCTTCACCTGGGCCTAGGGGCACACAAGAATAATTTAACACTAAACCATGCAAACTTAAAAGTAACTTAACAGATCCATAAATTAATAATAATCATAATTCCTAATTTCCTATTGTACGATATAATGCAAATTATTCAAACATGAAGCAATGAAGACATGCAATGTCTGAATTTCAAGATTGATGAACCAATACAAGAAGTTAGAAACTACAACTATGATTCAATACTCTGTGTCTTAACTCCATGAAGGAATCTAGTTTGTAGTACAGAACATGCATCGTGTATTATCAATTCTTAATTGACAACAACTAAAGGTCATCTACCTCATCAATTCCTTCCCATTTTGTGTTTTTATGTTATATTCCTTATAAAAGTGTCAAATTTCTCTCAAAGTAAGCAACCATTGAATAAAATAAAAAATAGTTGAGATATGATTGAGAAATGGTCATTTATTTCTTGAAAGGATCTTCATGATTTCTTCGGTGGATTTTCATCTCAAGAAACAAGAAATGACCTAAGAAACTATCGTGATGTAATATAAGAAACAACACGGTGCAATGGCCATTTTCAAAACCAAATGATGTCCATTGAGGACATGGCCTTTATTTGGTTCTTGTTTCATAGGAGTTTCAGGTAGAAATGGAACGTTGTTGTACCATTTCCAGTAGTAAAAAGGGAAAACCTTCTTTTTCCATGGGAAATAATTTACCTTTCCTTTTTCAAGATAATCGAAATCACAAAAATATGAACTATACTACACACATTCTTGGATAATGTGAAAGTGGAAAAGGAATACCCTACACAAGTGATGCACACATGTACACTTGAACACTAATAGATTTTTGTAGTTGAAAAATTTATGCAATGCTTGTTTTCATTTAAATGTAGGGTTTTTAAAGCAAGGAGAAATAATGGCTGCCAATTTAATAAGTGTTTCTTTGGGAAAAATTTAAATCTTGTATTGGGTGATGAAGATAATAGAGGGTATTGAATCTTGATTCTTGATATTTGTTTAACTTGAATAACTCAAATGATTATAAATATTAGTGGATGAGTTATTTTTTCAAGTATGTCACTCAAAACTCTTATGTCAAAGCATTGTATGATGGCTAGCATTTGCTTGTTTCCCTTTCTTTAGTTCAATGTAAAAAGTATATTAATATATTGGAGCACGAATGATAACTACAATTGTTTGCTCTGCAGTATATCCAACCCCAAGATTATGAAAAGCTTTCTCAAGTGGAGATATTGGTTATTGATGAAGCAGCTGCAATTCCATTGCCTGTTGTAAAGGCTCTGCTCGGGCCATATTTAGTGTTTTTGTGCTCTACTGTAAATGGGTAATAATTATAAATGAGCCAACCCCAATCATAGATTCTGTAACCATTCTGTTTCAATATAAAGCCCAGGTATTGAAACCCTCCATCCATATTAAGAAGAAATTGCAAATTTTTATAACATTCGGGACATTACAGCTAAAGGATTGGTGTATGCTTACCATTTTGGTGGTCGAACCAATGGGTCCCCTGCTAAACCCTCAAACCAACGAACAACTGACCGGTTGAACAAATAGTCGAACTCTCAGCACCATCGTTGCAGAGATAATGAAATCGATTAGGTCGAACTCTCAGCACCGTTGCAAAGATAATGAAATCGATTCTGTAAGAATTTTTGTAAAAAGGGCATGTGCGTAATGAAATGGATTGGTTTGGTGTGACATCCACTAGATATATGGTACATTCCTTCGATATTAGTATATTTCCATAAAAGATAGGATGTTTCCTTTAGGAGTGGGAAAGGAAGGCCCATTAATGAGCTAGAAATTATGCCATTTACCTGAAGTATTTCATATGTATCTAGAACTAAATAAGTTGTATGACAATTGTTATGGCAGATATAAGATGTGTATTATAGTTTATATTTCAATTTTTCTTAAGTAGCATGCATGTGAGGTTCATATAGTGACTACAATTACCAAATATATTTCAGTGAAGATGTGAAGATGATCTCTCATTAGGTCCTAATTACTTAAAGCATCATTAATTAGCTTTCCAAATGGATAAAATATGTTAACAAATTAGTAAAAACTAGGAAAACAAATCATGCTTTAAAAAAAATATGGCACAATGAGTCACACTCTGGGATTTATTTAATTACTCATCAAGTGTCGTTACAACATATATATGATCACCATTACCATACAAATGGGACATGTGACCATCATTTTGGTTTCACCAATGACATTCCACATCATGAGCATTGTTTATGGTTGATTGTGTTTATTTTTTTTAAACAAATCATTTATACATTTTATGGAAATCATAGACACAATTTATAATCACATTACAAGATCATGATGTATGGATATTCCTTATCATTTCTTAGATACTCACAACTTACCAGCACCTAATAGATTGATATACACATCATATGGAATTTACCCCTAGAATTCCACATGTATCCTAAAACAAATTAGTTGTATGGCAATTGTTATGGTGCATATATGATGTGTATTACAGTTTATCTTATAATTTTGTTGAAGTAGCATACAACAATTTACATAGTGATATGAGAACCACTCTCTAGAGTATACATCGATTTTGTACACATGGATTTTCAGTTGCTTTTTAAGATATATCATTGGTGATGACATGATTTTATAATGAACCATTAAGTTGAACTATGAAATTATTCCTCACAACACACACACACACATATTGATGAATTAATAATTTTTCTCATATAATTTTTTTAATCTATTTTGAAAAAAAATATATATTATATATAATTATTTCTAAGAATAACAAGAGAGAATTCCTTACCATATATTCGTAAAACATATAATAGCAAGAAAGTTAATCTATTGAAATTTCATTTCCAAACATATTCATGGAGTAAAATGAAGATTAAAAGGAGATATTCATGGATTTACCTATAACATCACCTCATAAGAATGTAAATGTACAATATTGATGATACATAGGTTAGGAGAAAATTAATCTATTGAAATTTCATTCCCAAACATATTCATGGAGTAAAATGCGGATTAAAAAGAGATATTTATGAATTTACTTATAACGTCACCTCATAAAAGTGTAAATGTACAATATTGATAAAATTTATTTATATATGATAAATAATAAACCTTTATCTCACATGTATCATATAATATTATAAACAAACACATTCTATAATATGCAATAAAAGTGAAATTACACAATCCACATGGAAATAAGACTTAGTTCAAGCAAAAGAAAATAAAAAATAAACCATAAGTGACATGGATTTTGCAAAATCCTTGATCAAAGAATCAAATAAAATAGACATGAATTTAAATGTAATTAGATATAACTAAAACCATAAGTGACATGGATTTTGCAAAGCCTTGATTCAAGAATCAAATAAAATAAGCATAAATTTAAATGGAATTAGATGAATTAGGTGAGTGACCGAGCATAAGGTATACCCTTTAAATTAAAAAAAAAAAAAATCAAACCAAATTTGCTAACTAAAAGAAAGTACAAAAACAAGCAAAGTGAGAATAAAATGATAATGGCTATTATACCATTTTCAATTGTTTTTTCGGATGGATATATATATATATTATATATATATAATGTAAATGATAATGTGATAATACAATTTTAAATATATATAAATATTATCATCACTAATAACGTGCACAAGCTGGCACATGAGCGGTCTCAAGTTAGCAAATGTGACAAAGGCACCCTCGCACGAAACAGCTAGGCCCGAGCGCCCTTGGTCATGCGACGTCACACGACGCGACACGGCGCGCCCGACCGCACAGATGCACAAGGTAGAAAATGGTAAACAGACCACCCGAACGTGCACAAGTTGGCACTCGGGCGGTCACAAGTTAGCAAATGTGACACGGGTGCCCTCACACAAAACAGCCTGACCCAGGCGCCCTTGGTTGTGCGGCGTCACACGGCGCGACACAGCACGCCCGGTTGCACGGAGGCACAAGGTAGCAAATGGAAAATGGGCCGCTTGAATGTGCACAAGCTAGCACCCAGGTGGTCACAACTTAGCAAATCTGACACTGACACCCTCGTATGTAACAACCCAACCAAGGCGCCCTTGGTCATGAGGCGTCACACGCCGTGCCCAGCCGCCCGGAGGAACAAGGTAGCAAACGACAAACGGACTGCCCGAATGTGCAAATTAAGACACTCAAGAGGCCACAAGTTAGCAAATATGACACAGGCGCCCTCGCACGTAACGGCCCAACCCGGGGGCCTTGGTTGTGCGGTGTCACAAGGCACGACACGGTGCGCCGACCGCCGGGAGGAATAAGGTAGCAAACGGAAAACGGGCCACCCGAATGTGCACAAGGCACCTGGGTGGTCACAAGTTAGCAAATTTGACATGGGCAACCTCACACGAAACGGCCAGACCTGGGCGCCCTTTGTCGTGCGGCGTCACACGGCACGACACAGCACGCCTGGCCACATGGAGGCACAAGGTAGCAAATGGTAAATGGACCGCCCAAACATGCACAAGCTGGCACCTAAGCAGTCACAAGTTAGCAAATGTGACACGGGTGCCCTCGCATGAAACGGCCCGACCTAGGCGCCCTTGGTCGTGCGGTGTCACACAATGCGACACAACGCGCCCGACCGCACGGAGGCACAAGGTAGAAAACGGCAAATGGGCCACCCGAACGTGCACAAGCTGGCACCCGGGCTGTCACCAGTTAGAAAATGTGACACGGGCGCCCTTGCATGAAACGGCCAGACCCGGGTGCCCTTGGTCGTGCGGCATCACACGGCGCGACACGGCGCGCCCGACCGCACGGAGGCACAAGGTAGAAAACGATAAATGATCCGCCCGAACGTGCACAAGCTGGCACCCAGGCGGTCACAAGTTAGCAAATGTGACACAGGTGCCCTCACACGAAACGGCCCGACCCAGGTGCCCTTGGTCGTGCCACTAGTAAATTTGGCCCAATTTCCAACGGCCAAAGTGTCATTATTCCGACACCCCGTCATCGCAAGAGTGACAATTTGATGCCGGTTAAAGCGTGGTTTTCCTTATAGTCGCAATTCCGACACTTTCATAAAGCGTTGGTATTACGACGCTATCCAGACGCGTCGGGCGACCTCACACGGCGCAACACGACGCGCTTGAATGAACGAATATCCCACAAGGGAGAAAACAGAAAATGGGCCACCCGAACGTGCACAAGGCATCTGGGCGGTCACAACTTAGAAAAACTGATACCGGCGCCGTCGAGAAAAACAGCACAAACTGAATGCGCCCGGTCGGGCGACCTCGCACGGCGCGACACAGCGCGCCCGACCGAACGATGCCACAAGGGAGAAAATGACAAACGGGCCGCCCAAACGTGCACAAGGCACCCGGGTGGTCACAACTTAGCAAAACTTATACGGGTGCCCTCGAACGAAATGGCCCGACCCGAACGCGCCCGGTCGGGCGCCCCTCACATGCATTAAGAGAGAACCTCCTTGGTTGTACAAAAGAATAGATCCACAACCCATTGGAGAAGTAGAATAGATATATTTTAATTCATTTCATTTATGTTGTTTCTTTATCTGTGTTAAGATTTATTTCTTATGGGTGGTGTGCACCTTTCACTTATATTTCATAACATATAGTTAACATTTAACCATTGAATTACATAGTGAACCAATCAAATCAGAGTATTGTTACAAGACAACTTTAAAAAGAGTAATAGCATATAAGTGTCGTTATTACGACACCCCCAAAGTGTCGCTATTGCGACGACTGCCTCCAAACGTCGCAATTGTGACACTTAGAAAAGTGTCGCACTTGCGACGTTTGGCAGTCGTCGCAATAGTGACGCTTTGGGCCATAGTCTCGCAATTGCGACGTCTTCCTCCATACGTCGCAATTGCGACACTTTTCTAAGTGTCGGTATCGCAACACTTTTTTATAAACGTTGGTATAGCGGCGGTTTCGGGCGGGATGGAAAAAATTTGGGGAAATTTCGACATTTGGTCAAAAGCGTTGGAACCAAGTGTCGGAATTTCCACCAAATGTAGTAGTGATTGTCCCAAGACACAAGAAGAAGAGGAGGATATGTCCCGTGTTCCATATGCAAGTGAAATGGGTAGCCTGATGCATGCAATGGTATGTACTAGACTATACATTGCACATGCAGTGGGAGTATTGAGCAGGTTTATGTCAAAACCGGGGAAGGAGAATTGGACAATACTGAAGTGGATTTTCAGATATTTGCATGGCACTAGTGATTATGGTTTGTGCTACCAGGATGACCCGAGGATTGGAAAAGAGTTAAAGAGGGTTGGACATTCATGGTTTTGTTGATGCGGTAAATTTGGAGATGGACCAAAGAAGATCTACAAATGGGTATGTGTTTAGCCTATTTGGAGGTGCGATCGGTTGGATGAGTAAAAAGGCAGGTCTATAGTGGCTCTTTCAACTACGAAGTGAATACATAGCGACCACTCATGCAAGCATGCAGGCAAGGAAGCAATTTGGTTTCAGAAATTGTGTTCAAGTATGGGGTTGTTGCAGTAAGCTATAAGGATATACTGTGATAGCTAAAGTGAAATTTTCTTGGCTAAGAACCCTGCCCATCATTCAAAGACAAAGCATATTGATGTTCAATATCACTTTGTGAGATATATAGTTGAAGCTAAAAGGGTGTTGTTGGTAAAGGTGGACACCTTGAAGAATGTTGCAAATGCATTGACAAAGTCTGTGAGCACTCACAAGTTCTCTTGGTGTAGAGAAATAGTGGGTGTTACAAAGTTGGGCTAATGACTCAGCTCTCCTATGGCCCCCTATGGAAAGAAAACAAGTGGGAGAATGTTGGGTTTGTGTTATATTCTTTCCATGACTAGTCACGCGTGAGGGCGATATCCATCCATGTATGTTGCATCAGGTGCAGCTGGGGGGTCACAGGGGGGATAGTAGCCCTCCCTGTCGGGGTGTGGGGCAATGCCCCAGGAAAAAAAAATTTGGTCCTTATTTTCCGGTGGGTGGACCCGCCCATTGTTTTGTGCATGGGTTTGCACATGGTTTTGGGGCATGATGGTTTTCGTCCCCTTGTATTTTGTAGATCCGGTCAAGGGAACTACGGTTATGTTATAATATAGGGTTAATGGATTGGGGTTTATTTATGCTTCGACATGTATATATGTGTTGTAACACTAAAAGGAATATAATGAAAAATCAAACTGGTCGTCCTGATTTTGGATCCAGGGGAAAATCTATGTGTTTATCTATTTTATATTTTATTCTCTCGCTATTGTTTATTTTATGTTTTAAAGATTCGTTCGTAGATCATTTCTGTGCAGGGTTAAAACCTACAGGACATTGTAACATATATTTGATATGTGTGTGTTTTTTACTTATAAATGTGTCATTTTTAATGACCATGTGTTTTTTTCAATTATATACCAAGTGTGCTCCCACCATGTAAAACGCAACTTGGTGAACTTCACATTTTTATAAAATTAAAATGTGAGGACTTCAACAAATTTTTGTTTAAATTGAGTTTCACACATCAATTAGTTCTTTGAAAGTTTTGTTTTACATAATTTGTGTGCTAAATTACATTAATTTTTTGAAATCTTTTGAATTTATTTTAAATAGTAATTTAAAAATAATTGTAAATGTCCACTGTAGATATATCCATATATATCATGGATGATGAAAGGCGGAGATCAATAGAATCCCATGCCTCTATGCCAAAGGGGGATCATGGATCGAAGGATGTTCATGGTCTTTATATAATCTTATCTCCATACAGACATGTGTGTATACATGTCGAATTAATTTTTTTATTGACTATATATATAATTTATCCCCATGTACATACATGTATACATATGGAATTGATTTTTTATCAATTTTGTGAGTTAAATTAGTTTTTAATAAGTTTTATTTTTTATTTTTTAAGAATTAGGAGGACAAGGGTGTCTACTCCATCAATGGAGCATGGCCATGGTTCACACAATTGTGGTATGGTCACGCAATTTAATCAATCATATGTACATGTATTTATATGTATGAATATATTTTTGAATTGATTATAAATTCATATTTTTTTATGAAGCTTCCCTCTCGTCGCGTGAGGTTGGTGGTGGTACACATTCCCCTGGAGGCAGGTGGTGGCCAATTGAGTGAGGGTAATGATATGCATTCCCCCGGAGGCCAACCAATGGATGGTCGTATTGGTTCTTAACCAATAAGTGGTCATTCTGGTTCTCAACAGTCTTAGTGTGGGTATCATGTTGGCCAACCATATCGAGGTGGCCATCAATCTTAATATTGTTTTCATTCAATTTGTACAAATTTGTTTACATGTTTTTTTTTATACAAAATTTTATATATTGATGCAGAGGGTGAAAATGTTGCTCCAAAAAGACGTAGGATAGAACGCGTTATTCAAGAAGAAGGTTGTACACCAACCACGACTTATCCGTCTGACATTTCCGATATACCTTGAGAAACAAACATGCAACAATGCACGTGACAAATGTGTCAACATCTTCATTCAAAATTGAAGAAATATCTTGTTTCTTTGAAACTCCCTACTGAGAGTCGAGAAAGCTTAGAAATAGTTACTCACTCTTTAAGCGAATTAGTAGATGTGTACCTAAGGCTTGGGCCAACCACTGATACTTTTGTAGAAGTGATGAGAAAAATAAAGGAAACAATGATGGGTCCCGATACATGGGAGGTTTTTAAACAATTAGTTACAACAGAAATGGCCAAGTCTATGTTTAATTTCAAAGGAGGGCTGAAAAGAAAGATGTTAAAGGTGCAATATTACACACCCTGATATAGTTGGCCATTTGTATGATAGGCACCTTGTTGCCTATAAAAGACTTCCATGAAATGACGAGGTTCCACTTTATTTTGAAAAATTATTTTTGAGAATGAAACCCAATTATAATGACCTCCCCTCTTAAATTTTTGGTCCTAGGAAAGGTCGATTATGTGACCGTAGGGGCATTGAGCGTGATGTTGAGTTGCCTTGCCCCGAGCCACCATTGGTTAGTCGACCTCTTCGTGTCGAAACTTTGCGGACAGAGATGGATGTCACTTCTCAAATTAGTTGAGAAGCGAGGGATACTGTCATTGACAATGTTCAGAGTGGACAGGGTGGTTGATGTTTGTCTGAATCGACAAAGAGCACGATAGAATGCACTTGCTAATTTGGTGTATCATACAGATGATGATATAGACAACATGAGTGTTGAATATCTCAGAACATATGCAAAGAATTGTCGCAATGGTTGGCAGGACCTAATTATTCATGAGCAAGAGGGCATGGGATCGGTATGTGTTAATGGTTAGGGTGATTATTTTAACACATGTACAATTTGTAATAAATACATATATACATACATTTATTTGTATACATTAATCTGAAAAAAATGTATCATATATGTTAACACCATTTGCAGTTCTCACGCTTGATGAACGAAGATGTTAATATCACGATCAAAGAATGTGGTTCACTCAATCAAGATGGTTCTCACCATCAAGATGATATGTTGGCACATGTTAGTGTTCTTTATGTGAACATGATGATGTACAATTATTTTTTATCTATTATTATATATATCGAAACATGATGACATATTTTTAAAATAAATAGTTGTGCACACATGTACATGTATATAATTAAATGTTAACAGATTCAAATTTCGTCTAATGTTTTTGGGATGGAGGTATCTTCTTCTTCCTTGGGAGATGTGTCAAATCCATCATCACAAGTATGAAATTTTTTTCACTTAAATATGTTTTTAAGTTATATATTGCAGCTCAAAAGTTCCATTAAAAAATGAAATCTAGATCTTGAGCTATTTTATAGTTTTATTTTTTTTGAATTTTAGATTTCTAAAGATTTTCTTTCGAAGCCACCCTTAGGAGATGTGCCTAATACATCATCACAAGCATTCATTTTTTCACTTATATTTTTAAGTTATAAGTTATAAATTGAAGTTCAAAATCATTATTATAAAATGAGATCTAGATCTTGAGTTATTTTATACTTTTAAAAAATTTCAATTTTAGGTTTTTGGAGTTGATTTCCGTTCTCCACGAACTCTAGTGATGGAGTGTATGATGGAGATATGAACATCCACACCATTTGAACAAGTTGTATAAATTTTTGTTTAATATTATTGAAAATTAGTTATTATGCATTTTCATTTGAAAATTTTCAATATATATATATATATATACACACACTTGTACACATGTATATTGTATAGTTTACTGTAGAAGATGTTACTGTGGAGGATGTTTTAATGGACGAGTAACATAACACAATGGAGATGAAACCACATGAGGTATTGCATGATTTTTTTTTCATTTTGTTTTTTTACGTGAAGTTATATATTCTCATTCAATTTTAAAACATTAAATTTTAATGTTTGTACACATTGTGTACAGGTTCCCCATTCTTCACAGGCTAGCACGAAGATCAAGAATTTGCTGGCAGAGACACTAGATCCATCTGTATTTGATTGATGATGCGCATGTGTGCAACATTATATTTGATAGATCTTGTCTTAAATTTACTTTTTTATATATAGTCTTATCTATGGAGTCATATTTACTTTTCTATATAACTTGATACTTGTAACACTATACACTGAACTAGATATATATTTACTTTTATTGTTCATGTGAGATACAAATTTTGGACATATTTTACTAT
The DNA here is from genome assembly GCA_034641835.2 of Pinus albicaulis. NCBI lineage: Eukaryota > Viridiplantae > Streptophyta > Pinopsida > Pinales > Pinaceae > Pinus > Pinus albicaulis. The sequence continues at coordinate 21,382 of JAXQQM020091387.1, forward strand.
TTGGATATAGTTTTAAACTATATTTATTTTTATCAAGAATGATTTTAAATTTTGGATAGTTACATTTGGCATGTGATCACATGTTGTGATATATAATGTTTTATTTTTAAAACTCAAGTTATCATTTTATTTTTTAAATATAAAATGAATCTAAATGGAGATTTCAAATTACAACACACATGCATATGTGTATATTTTGGATAGTTGAACTACATTTGGCATGTGATCACATGTTGTGATATAATGTTTTGTTTTTAAAACTCAAGTTGTCATTTTATTTGTTAAATATAAAATTCAAATCTAGATGGGAATTTCAAATTACAAAACATGTGTATATTTTGGATAGTTCAACTACATTTGGCATGTGATCTCATGTTGTGATATAATGTTTTTTTTTAAAACTCAAGTTATCATTTTATTTGTTAAATATAAAATGAATCTCTAGATGGAAATTTCAAATTACATTTTCACAATGTGTATATTTTGGATGGTTGGACTACATTTGGCATGTGATTGTGATATAACGTTTTGTATTTAAAATGTTGTCATTTTATAAATGTTAAATATAAAATGAATCTCTCTAGATGGAAATTTCAAATTACAAACCATGTACATACATGTGTATATTTTGGATAGTTGAACTACATTTGGCATGTAATCACATGTTGTGATATAATGTTTTGTATTGTGATATAATGTTTTGGTTTTAAAATTCAAGTTGTCATTTTATTTGTTAAATATAAAATGAATCTCTAGATGGAAATTTCAAATTAAATTTTCACAATGTGTATATTTATTTTGGACGGTTGAACTACATTTGGCATGTGACCATGATATAATGTTTTGTTTTTAAAAAGTTGTCATTTCATAAATTTGTTAAAAATATAAAATGAATCTCTCTAGATGGAAATTTCGAATTACAAACCATGTATACATGTGTATTTTTTGGATAGTTGAACTACATTTGGCATGTGATCACATGTTGTGATATAATGTTTTGTTTTTAAAACTCAAGTTGTCACTATATTTGTTAAATATAAAATGAAGTTGGCATTATATTTGTTAAATATAAAATGAATCTAGATGGAAATTTCAAATTACAATTTACACATAAATGTGTATATTTTGGATAGTTGAACTTCATTTGGCATGTGCTCACATGTTGTAATATAATGTTTTGTTCTTAAAACTCAAGTTGTCATTTTATTTGTTAAATATAAAATGAATCTAGATGGAAATTTCAAATTAAATTTAAGACATACATACATTGGTACATGTTATGCATTTGAACATGTGTGTGAATGTTATATAATTTTAGGATGTACATCTATTATTTAGGTGATATTTAAGTACAATACATATCGATGTTTTAAAATATAAAAATAATCATAAAACGTATAGGTCATAAGCCATACCATGGCCCTGCGCCAGCGTCAGAAACCCATCAGAGGCAACTACAGAGGTGCATTTTCAGGTCGATCTCACCATGGCAATGACCAGCAATTGGAATCCCCTGAGGGTTGTGCATATGATAGCCATGAGGTGTTGTCTCCTCAAGCGTTTGATAACATTCATGGGGAGACTATTTTTCCTCCAAAGAAGCCCAAGGGTAGAAGAGGCAGGAAATCCACTATTCCACAATTTGTGCAGCCTTTACCCAGAAAAACCAACCCGCTTCCAGTTATGAGCCCACGATGCAGGAGATAGGAATTTGGGTTATGGAATCAGTATGGTCTGGACCAGAGTGTTGTGTAACCAGCTTCAAAAATAGAAGAAAAGAGATATAAACGCCTTAGAAATAAGCCACTCCGAGGGGGCAACCTCCAATACATTACATAAATGCACAATTCTTGGATGATACAAATGAACAAACCCTCCTTCTATATATAGGAGTCCATGGGGCCACAATATAGTCCTAGTGGGGCCACAATGTAATCCTAGCCGACCTAACAATAATAATATAAGGGCACAATAATAACAATATGGGGGTTACAGGGGTACAATAATAACAATAAGGGGGGGTTACACCAACAACAATAAGGGACTATACTAGTAATATAGGGACCTAACATGCTCCTATCCTTCAAAAATGTTGAACTCAATTCTTGAGTAGCTCCAGTGCTTCTTATAAAATTCTCATCCTCCCATGTAGAATCTTTAGTGGGAAATTTTTCCATTTGATGAGATACTCTAAATTGATCGATTTCGTAGCCGGCCAAGTTCTTATTTCCGTGGACTCCTAGGTTCCAATATGGTTTTTCCTTCCTTTTCATCAAGTTCTGTAAATATTGTTTGAATTGGAAGTTTGTCCCCATAACCTTCTTTAAGCAAGAAACATGGAAAACTGGATGCACTCGTGAAGAAGAAGGAAGCCCTAATTTGTATGCCATAGTACCAATCTTTTGCAACACCTTGTAAAGACCATAGTACTTTGGCGATAATTTATTATCCTTTTTAGCTTGCTTGAGGGACAATTTTTTGTATGGTTTTAGCCATAAAAATGACCAGTCTCCTACACCAAAAATTCTCTTGCTGTGATGTTGATCTTCCTGTTGTTTCATTCGATTTCGTGACAAATTTAGGCTATCCTTTAAGAGTTGGAGAACTTCTTTTCGATGCTCGATGTGATCTTCCACTACTTTAACCTTAGAATTTTCTCTTAAATATGATGTGATGTACGGTGGATGATATCCATAAAGTGCCATAAATGGGGTCATTTTTGCTGCAGTATGGCAGGAAGTGTTATACCACCATTCAACGAGAGGTAACAACTTGACCCATTGTGTTTGTTTATCAGATACAAAACAACGAAGATATCCTTCCAAACATTTATTCACTATCTTAGTTTGACCATTAGATTGAAGATGATAAGATGAGCTATGAGCTAGTTGAGTACCCAAACAAGAAAATAATTCCATCCAAAAATTTCCTATAAAAATGGGATCTCTATCACTTACAATAATCTTCTGGTTTCCATGTAGCTTTTGAATTGTTTCCATAAATGCAGTAGCAACTGTACTTGCTTTAAATGGATGAGATAATGCACAAAAGTATGCATACTTGGTAAGTCTATCAACTACCAACATGATGACACTCCTTCCTTCGGACTTAGGTAAACCTGTGATAAAATCCATTGAAATCTCCTCCCAAAGTTGACTTGGAATGGATAAAGGTTGTAGAAGACCCGGGGTCTTAATTGTCTCCACTTTATTTTGCTAGAAAACCAATCATTCTGCCACAAAATTTTGAATATCATATTTAAGGCCATCCCATAAAAATTCTTTCTTCACCCTGTGGTAAGTTTTTAAAAATACCGAGTTTCCTCCTAAAGGAGAAGTGTGCAATTCCAAAAGAATATTTTGTTTTAGTTGGGAATTATTGCAAATATATAAGCGATCTTTGTACCATAAGGAATCATTTTTCCAACTAAATGTATCAAATGTACTAGGATCTTGTCAAGAATTTTTGAATGAGTGTCCACACTTCTTCATCCTTCTTCCATTCATCCCTTGCTTCCGTTATCCAATATCGGGTTGGATTATAGAAATGGCATAAAGAAATGTTTCCACCTCTTCATCCTTTCTTGAGAGTGCATTTCGCAACAACATTAGCTTCCATTTTTTGTAGATTATTTCAAAGTCATAACCCAACATCTTTGTGACCCATTTTTGTTGCTCTTCTGAAGATAGTCTTTGTTCCAAGAAGTGTTTAAGACTATCGTGATCAATTTTTACCTTGAAGCGTCTTCCCATTAGGTAAGGTCGTCATTTATTTAGTGCATGTATTATTGCTAACATTTCCTTCTCATAAATAGATTTATGTAATACTTTCCTTTGATTGGACGACTTTCAAAAGAAATGGGTCTTCCTTCTTGCATTAAAACAGCACCAATTCCATTTCATGAGGCATCACTTTTCACAATAAAGGTTTTTGTGAAGTATGGCATAGCTAAGACTGGTGCTAGGCACATTGCCTCTTTAAGATGTTCAAAGGCCTTAGTTGCTTTAGGAGTCCATGAAAATGCATCTTTATTTAATAATGTTGTTAGAGGTTCTGCTATTATCCCATAATTCTTAAAAAAATTACGATAATACCTTGTTAACCCAAGAAATCCTCGCAATTTCTTTATGGTTGTGGGGAATTTATATTCCTTAATGGTTTTAATTTTGTTTGGTTCTAACTTAACACCCTCCTGAGATAAAATATGACCCAGATATTACACCTCTTGTACTCCAAAGAAACTTTTGGAGGTTGTTGCACATTATTGTTTCTCCTCCAATAGTTTGAGCACCCTCTCAACATGTTGAACATGATCCTTCCAAGACCTCGTTGTAGATTTGTATACCATCAAAAAAATACTAGCACAAATTTTCTAAGGAAGGGTTAGAAAATGGAATCTTATCAACCTCGAATGTAGAAGGTGCATTGCAAGGCAAAAAGGCATGACCAAAAATTCATAATGACCCTCATGAGTTCGAATGCTCGTTTTCAATATCTTCAATCTTCATTCTAATTTGATGATATCCTAAACAAAAATCCAACTTGGTAAAATAAATTTCTCCATGTAATTCATCCAATAATTCATCAATCACAGGAATGGAAAATTTATCTTTAATAGTGAGCTTATTGAGCTCCCTATAATCCGGACACATGCGCCATGATCCATCCTTCTTATGCACCAATACTACTGGAGCAGAGAAAGAACTTTGACTACGTTGAATTATACCAGCCTCTAACATTTCTGCATTCATACGTTCAATTTCGCTCGTTTGGAGGAACACTTCCTGGAATCAAATGAATAGCATGATCATTATCACGAATAGGTGGGAGTCCTTTGGGATTTTCAAACGCCTTGGAATGATTTTCCAAGACTTTTTGGAGATTTGGAGAAACATATGATTTTGATGTTGGAACTTCTAGTGAGAATAATTGTGCAATCGCGCCTCATTTTTCTTTCTTTAGAATCTTTGTCATGACATTAGAGCTTATTATCTTCCCTGGATTCCCTGTGATACCCCTTAATTCAATTTCCTTTCCTCCCAAAAAAGATTTCAAGAAAATTTCTTGAAAAATTAAAAGCTATCGTCCCCATAGATTGTAACCATTGTACTCCTAATACAACATCAGCACCTCCCATTGTGATGGAAAGCATTGGACTATTTAATACATATTTCCCCCATCGCTAGCTTGATATTATGGCATTTTCCAGAGCAATTTATAGTTCCTCCATTTGCAACCATCACTTGAAATTCTGGTGCTGGGTATAGGAAACAATTCAATTCCTTGGCTACCTTACAATGAATAAAATTATGGGTACTACCCAATTCAATCAACACTATTAACTTTTTCTTCTTGATATGTCCTTATATCTTGAGAGTTTTAGGAGTGGTAATTCCTGCCAATGCATTACATGATATGGTTGGACTCGTTTCTTCTTCTTCTAGGGTTGGTTCCTGGTGTATATCCTCTTTTTTTGAAGTTTCTTGTTCATTTTCTTCCTCCTCTTCACAATCTTAGTAAAATAATTTCTTCTCAGCACCCTTATGACCTTTAGTGTATTTTCTATCACAAGTATAGCAAAGCCCTTTTGCTCTTTTTTCTTCCAATTGTTGTGGTATCAACCTTGTAGGTTGTGGAAGTTTAGGAGTAGCAACACTTCCACCTTTATAGATGTGAGTGGTAGGCTTCCTTGTCGCCATAATTTTACATTCAATTTTTCTTACTAACCTAAATGCCTTCTCCAATGAATCAGGTTCCCAAACGTGAACTTAATGTTGGATGTTATCCTTTAAATTCCCTATGAAGACATCAATCCTGTGTTCCTCTGGAATATCAATTACCCTTATATTCAATTTTTGGAAGTCCTCAATGTGCTCCACCACTGAAATCTTTTGTTTGAGATTTATCAATTGGCTAAAGAATGTGTTTCTCTTTGTATCCTCATAATGTGCTATCATTTCCTCCGTAAACATTGACCAAGTGACAATTTTTTTACGGGAGAAAAGCCATCGATACCATACAAATGTATTTTGTTCTAAATGTAAAGTTGCAATGCATACCTTTTGTGTGTTTTTCACATTACTGAGATCAAAATATTACTCCATCTGTAGTATCCATGTTACGAGATCCTTGCCATCAAAATTCGTCATATCCATCTTTGGAATATTGTAGTTCTTCAATCCAACATTAGAGTTTATGAAATCACGATTAACATTTATTTCTTTCTCATCATGAGTTTCCTATACTATATTTTCGCCATTACGAATAATTTCTTGTATCAAATTTAACAAACCTTCCTTCAAACCTCCTATTTTTTCTTCCATACCATTCTTCAAACCATCCATCTTAGCTTCCATGCTTTTCTTCAAAACATCTATTTCATTTTTTGTTGCTCTTTGCGAGAGAAATATTTGGTGCACTTGCTCTTGTAATTTTGATGTGTCATGTTGCATTTCTTCATCTTCATGAGCCATAGTATAGCCTTCTAAAGGCTTAATGGGTGTTGAATTAATTTTAGGGGGAATTTTAGAACCCAATACTGATATCTATTCTATAATATGACCTTGGAATCAATTCAAATTGATTCTTCAAACAAGACTTGTGCAATTCGAAAAAACAACACACACCTTTTTCTTGCTTTTTAGGAGCTTGATATTGAAATTGAATTATATATGTGATTTTGGATCTTCAATATCTGAAATTCAGCCTTGTAGTATCACTTTGAATCTTCTTTCGAATGCCACAGGTCTGACCTGAATTGGATTCTTCAAGGCAAAATTATGCCCAATCTCCCACAATGACCTAATTATGGACTGGTTCAGTAGAGCGAACTTGTACGGCATGCCACGTGCCACTTTTTCCTCCTTCAGCTCTAAAATTTATACACCAGAAACTAAAGTCTGTGTAATTGTGGCCAATTTTTACATAATCCCAATTCGACGCTCAGAGAGAGAGTTATGACGATTTTCCCAGGATCACCTCTTTGAGATGAAATTTGGGAGCCTAAAAAAACCCTAACTTCCATAAATCATATCTCTGCAAATATTGCGAACCAAGGTCTGAAATTTGTACAGGACATTCTACAAGATTTCAGCTTTGCTCTGTAAAAATTTCAGCTTCTGAACCTTCATAGAAAAAACTTTATAGTGAAAATTCCACGATGACCATTTTTAGGTGAAATTTAGAAGCCTAAAAAAGCCCTAACTTCCACAGATCATATCTCTAAACATATGGTGAACCAAGATCTAACATTTTTACACGACATTCCTTAGTATTTTGGCTTCGCTCTGTAAAAATTTCAACATCTGAACCTTCGTATAAAAAAATTTATAGTGAAAATTCCATGATGACCTGTTTGGAGCAGCGAAACCCTAGAATCCAAAGCTCTGATACCAAATGTTATGAAACTAGTTCCAAAAATGGAAGAACGGAGAGATCGACACCTTAGAAATAAGCCACTTCGAGGGGGAAACCTCCAATACATTACATAAATGAAAAATTCTTGGATGATACAAATGAAAAAACCTCCTTTTTATATATAGGAGTCCATAGGGCCACAATGTGATCCTAGCCGACCTAACAATAATAATGTAAGGGAACAACAATATCAATATGGGGGTTACAAGGATACAACAATAACAATAAGGGGGTTAAACTAACAACAATTTAAAGGGACTATACTAGTAATATAGGGACCTAACACAGAGATTACGATGTGAAGTACGCAGTCGCTCTCATCTTCCATGAGACCCCTCCGAAGCCTCCTCGAATGCCCACCACTGAGGAGGAAGCCATTGCTAGAGAATACGGGTTCTTGATAGTGGAAGAGGATCAGGTGACAAACAAAGATGAATGAACTCCATGATTGTCACCTTAGGATATAATTCAGCTCCTTTTTTTTTATATGGGCCACTAAATATTTTGTATTACAAGACTCGATGACACTCTTAATGGGTTGGTTTCTTCCTTTGAGGCAGCGCCAAACTTGGTTTATTTTGAATACTACCAAGGCAGGGATAGTCTAAGCACTGCTTTCTATCTCTACCCATTGCCTCTGTACATTTTTTCATGATTTTAATATAGTTTAGCCCAAGTTATAGAAAAAAAAAAGTTCACATGAATATATGTACATAAAAATGATTGAAGTACATGTTTGAATATAATATGTTAAAATGATTGAAGTACAATACATATCGATGTATATATCTAAAATTAATCATAAAATTATAGGTGTTCTTAGATGTGTCAAACAATCATAAAATTTTAAAATTGCATTACAACATATATATCCACTACACAACATTTTTCATTAATGTACATAGAAAAGCTACTTTCAGTTGATAGTAAACTGGAAATTACAAAACACGTACCACACATTTTGAATTCAAGAATGAATAATATAGTTTACTTTTAATAGACACATGTCTAAAACAAAAGTGTGCAACTTCAAATTTGCATTATATCAACTATGTTAGATACACAGATATGTACATTTTGCAATAATGACATTATGACAAATTTTACCAGAGAATGTATGAAATCATTTAGACCAAATAATCTAGACATATATATGTGTACACGTCGATAAATTACTTATGTGCATGAACCAAAACAGTGTACATGTGCAAACACTACATATAACGTAAAAAGGTAGTTCAAGTTTTAGTTGAGTTTTGGAAGTTCTAAAAGATGAATCCAAAGAGAAGAAATTGTTGGGCAGTTCAATCAAAAAAATTCCAATGGAATGCCATTTGCAATGATCCATTCATGATCGGCTTTTGACATTTTTTATTTCTTAATTTTCATTTTTTTCTTTGATTGAACTTTTATCAACTTTATGTGTGCTGCACACACCAAGTGACTATATTGACAACTTATGACATCAGGTTCATAGCCTTGAAAGTAAACAAAAATCTCCACTTTGATTAGTTTGTTGGAAAAAATAACCTTTTAGTATAATAGACCCTCTGTCATATGTAAACCGTGATCAGCATAGTTTTCTAATAATTCCATCTTTTGTTCAATGCAACACATCAAATAATACTTCACATCTTCATTGTTCATAGTAGGTGCAACTACAACAAACATCTCCTCCACAATAAAAAAAACTTATGTATTTAAATTTAGATCATAATTAACATGAAAAATTAACTTTAAATTAACATGTGTACTTGATTTTATTATCTATTTCAATATCTCTATCATTTGAAAGCAATCGAAATGTTACCTTCTCTAACAAGATCATAAACTCGATCACCATCAGATGATATTGTAGTCTCCTCTGATTGCATTTCTTCAAAGCTTGCAACAGACATTTTCCCCTTTGTATTTAGTTTTTTATGTTGCCAACCTTTTACATACATTTCATTTTCATAAACATAATTGGATTCTGTGTTGTCTATTCAAACATGACAAAAACAATAATATTTTCTTTTATCCAATGCAAACACATTTATGGACAACTTTTTTTTAATTGAATGCAATTTTTGAGTCCCTTTTATTGTTTAACGTCATCTCCAATCCATCTATCTACATCTTGGACCCCAATATGCCAAAGAAACATATATGGAAAATTCAAAGAAGAATATAAATATGATATCAAAATACCATCAAAGATAATCATTGTGATAAATGTACTATTTAAAATTAGAAATCCAATAAAAATTAAATTGAATGTAACTTTGTACTTCCCTTGATCGGTTATTCTCATGGCTTAGTCCAGCGATGCACCATTGAACAACTTTTTCAGCTAAGACAAGTCGGTTTGCAGAGTGGTCCATTTGATATCTTTGAAGTGCTTGTTTTATGCATGCCCTTGCAACGTCATGCTCTCCTTTTCCATGACCAGACTCAAAGAAATTCCAACAATGTTTAATGTAAGTTTTCACATGAAGACGACACAACCAAAATAATGATCGTGAAGATTTGAATTGACCTGCACATCCATGTGACGATATCAACTGTTCATTGAATTTTATTTCACTACTTTTCAAAGAGTCATAAATCTTTTCAAAACAGTGTTGTACAAAATATGTATCATGTGTATGATCGTCACTGATATAAAAGTGATATTCTTTAATAACATGTTGATTTTCACTTGTGATTTCTATATGATCAACATTTTTTTCAGCATGTCTATATAGAATATGGATGAGCATGGAGACTTGGTCAGAATGATAGTATTCACTCTGAATTTATTTTTGTGGAACAAATGTGTAGTTTTATGCAAAATCAACTATTGACAAAATGGTCCCTGGTGGAAAAAATTCACAGGAGTTTTTGAATTACAAGTCCTACCATTGAGCTCTATGGGAATACTTGGTGTATTTACAAATTTCTGCCTCAAACTTTCTCAAACAATCTATCACAAAAAATTAGTCTTCTTGTAAATCAATTCTTTTAGCACTTGAACTTTGAATCGGTGTATGGATATATTCATATCTCTTCCATTTCACTTTCATGTTGGACAATTATTGATCATTTATATCATTGCGATATTTTTTATGAAATTTAGTTAAATTTCCACAATCATCGCATTTTTTGCCACCAAGAAATTTCTTTTGGTAAAATAATTCATTGCTTTCTCTTCCACATAGAATTTGAGATACGAAATCATGGATAGTGGAAGGAGGAGGTGAATCTTTCCAAAATGCTTTACCAAAATTAAGGAATGTGTCATAATATAATTGAAACTCCCCATGATAATGACAACAACAAGTGTCGCGTACAGCGATAAGTTTTACATACCATAGTTTCTGTTGCACAAAAGCACTGATTGAGACATAAATTTCACGATTCTCTTATTTGAACTTGTTGAACAACTCTATCTGAGTGGTGTCCAAGAAATGTTTTGGATGTTCTTCGTACTAATTTCGTGTTATTCTTCTTCGCATCACATCCCTTGCTTTTGGTGAAACACATGAATTTTTCATCCAATATTCATATATTATTTTTTAAACATTTTCTCCAAGTCTAACTTTGTATGGTTACCTACAAATAGTTGTAGGTACAAGCGAGTTCATCATTTACATCTACTTGCAACTGAAATTTCTAATGTTTGTGCAATGTTTTTCGTGAGGTTCTTAATGCTCGTGCCATATATTTTACCAAGCGATTCTCTTTAGTACTTGATGAAACCACTGCCATATGTATTTCTCTATGTGCATCTGAATCACTTTTCTTTCTAGATCTTCTAATTGAATTTAGAGCACTATTTATATTTTGCATCATATTTTCCTTCATTTTTTTATCTTTTGTTGATTTTCAAATACCCAATAAATTTTTAGCTTCTTTTAATTTCCTTGATATTAAGAGACTTTTCAACAATTGAGATCGAACTGTTACAGTTTCATCTTTTAAGAACGAATCAATAATCTGATAAACATGACATCGTATAACATGGTTAGATTTTTTATCTCCATATGTGTGAGCGTCAACATTTTCTAACATCTCATCATCGATATCGATTTCATCTGTACATAGCAGAATTAAACCTACACAATAAGTTTACCTATTCAATAAATAACTAAATTAATAAATATGTATAATTTCAATAATACACGTGTTCAACATATATATATATATATATATACTTGGTGATTCAATTTCTTCACTTGAATTTCTTTCAACATTTTCACCGTCTTTAATCATTGGTTCAATATCTCTTTCACTTTCTCTTGCAAAATTGTATATCTCATCATCAATGTTGTGAGGTATATCTCTCTTTGTTTACATTGCAAAATATTTTTTAAATTAGTTCATCAAATAAAAATTAAGTTTCAAAATTTACACTAGGCAAATTTTAAATATCAAATTTATAATATTTACATTTACATACCTGCTTCAACTTCTAGTTGAGGTTGATTTTCTCTTTCAACATGAGCGTTCTTATCTCTTTTTTTTGTGATATTCTCTCTCATGTTCTCTATGTTCCTCAGGATCTCTTGTTTGATCATATTTTCTCTTTTAATTCCTTGGATTTCCCATGATAATTGAGTATGAAGCTCAAAAAACTTCCTTCAAAAATTTAGACATATTGCACAAAAAAAAAACCTCATTTTAAAAATATTGCACAAAAGACATACATCAACCCAAAACACTTACTTTAAAAAGTCTGAGAAAAAAATGTTTTCTAAAAATGAAATGAAAGTCAAAATATTTCCTTCCAAATTCTGCAAAAGAAAAAATTCATTTAAAGTTTTAGACAAAAACTCATTTTAAAAAATCATTATAAAATATTTACTTCAACCCAAAACATGTACTCTAAAAAAATGTCACTTTAAAAAATACCTCCAAAAAATGTGCATTGAAAATTAAGCCCAACCTCTTAAAAAATGTCACTTTAAAAAATACCTCCAAAAAATGTCCTTTGAAAATTAAGCCCAAAAGCCTCTAAAAAAATGTCTCTAAAAACAAAATACCTCCAAACAATTTCTTTTAAAAATTAAACCCAAAAAGCCTCTAAAATATATCATTTTAAAAAATACCTCCAAAAAATGTGCTTTGAATATTAAGCGTAAAAAGAGTCATTTGAAAATTAAGCCCAAAAAAAGTCCAAAAATGCCTTTTGAAAATTAAGCCCGAAAACCTCTAAAAAAAATTCTTCCAAATAAATGTCCTTTGAAAATTAAGCCGAAAAACATCTAAAAAATATCACATACCTCCAAAAAATGTCCTTTGAATATTAAGCCAAAAAGGGTCCTTTGAAAATTAAGCCCAAAAAAATTCCTTTGCAAAATCAGCCCAAATGAAGAAATGTGCGAAATTATACGAAAATAATGATTTTGTTTTCGGCTATTTATATAGCTGCGAAATATTTTTTTGGAGCGGCTTCATCAAATTTTACAGCCGACGTAAAAGTCGAATAAAACTTCGGCCAAACTTTTGTAAAAACTTCAGCCGAACTTTTGTGACGTTAGAATTGGCGGGTTGGGTCGTTGGGACAAAAAAAAATTCAGTCGAACTTTTTTAAAAGTTTGGTCGAACTAACACGTCTACAATTACGTAACAGCTCGGTTCTGAATACATTTCTTCAACTTTGGACTGATTAAACTTCATGAAACTTTATGAATTAACTGTCAAAACCAATACAAGCATTTGCATAATTCAATCTACTTTCAAGAAATATAACTTTTATGGAATTTCATAAATATTTACTAATTTCAATTAATTTTGTAATAAAATGGGTGCAAACAATTTATGAAGGTCATTATGATTCAGTGAAATCAATATTTTGTATCTTCCAAAATACACTGTAAAAAAATTGAAAAAATTACGGTGCATTACATTGGTTCGTCGTCTGTAATGGGTAGTTTTTAGATTTTTAGTTTATAACTTATATGTTGAGAAATTTTGTGTGAGCCGAAACATATTCAAAATATGCAGTTTTTTCATATTGGATCAGTTTAAAAAATTCTAGTAATTATGATATGCATCAGTTGGTTTCGTAAATATAACGAAATCAAAATAGACTCTGTCTAGATTGTTGTAACACATTTTGTTCATCAAAAACACAAATTTTTCAAAGAATACACCAACGCGTTTGAACATGAATTTTTATGAATCCTTTGATAGTTAAAGAACACACACTCAAAGAAATGTTAAGTTGACATATCAAATGTGTATAAACAAATTCCAAAAAATAAGTAATAAAAAGCTAATAAAATTTCTAACAAATTTTATTTTTATCGTAAAATGAAATTTTAAACAGAAAAATTGTTTTAGCTTGCAGAAAGTTGAAGAAACAAAAATGAAAAATGGTATTTTTTTTTCTCATAAAAGGGAAAAAAGTCTAACCCAACTTCACATTTTCACCCCATTACTAAGTATCTGATGAGAGGAACCTGAACATTTAATTTATGCAATTTAAGTTCTAATAATCAAACATTACATCCAACTTTTGGCTGTTGCCTACAAACATTAATAAGATATAGATTTCTTGAAATGCCAACCAGAGTAGATATTTTTGTGGGTATAGCTAGCTTTTGGCTAAACATCCCTTGATATGGAAAAAAGGATCCTAGTTAGCAACAATTTAACGAAAATGTATACATATTAATAAAGTGGTGATCTGAACAAGAAGACTGCACCATTTAAGAAAATAGAAATGACAAAAGAATCAGAATCATGTGAATATAGAAGGCATTTTCTTATGCATGATGTTCTTCAAATAGTCTGGGTCAAAAACACAACAGTTGAATCCAGACAGGAGGCAAAAATGACCAATGTCCAGTCACACCAGCTGGGAAACCAATTTGCCACCAACAGAATTCTAGTGGAGCACTTGAGTACTTTTAGTAGCATAATCAACACATTAAAAACCACATATGCATCTTTCAAGGTGTTTTTCCACTTTTTAAAAATATACTTAATACAGGAATCTCATCAACCTAATACTTTTCTTAAAGATTTTCATGTAAAATAAAAGGGAAAAAGGTAAAAAATTAAAAAGGTACAAAAAAGTACCAACACATTTCTATAATCCTTTAATATTTACTACTTTGGAATAATAGTAAGGCACTGAACAAAAGAAACATACCTCATGGAAGTTGGCCACAATAAGCTGCCTTGTTTAATTACTTTTCCCACATGGATTGAAACACAAGTGGAACACACAGGCAACGAGAAAGCATCCCAAGCTCCAGTGCCTTGAAATGCTGCAACATCATGTTAAAACACATTAATCTACATACAATTTGAGTATTTTTTTTAGAACTGATAAAGTTATAATAGGAATTCTTCTGAACCTAATTGTAACTGAATAGGGGGGAAATAGTTCTTGCCTGACTAAGTTGAGCTAGAAGACGATCATCAACACCAGAGCAGGAAACACTAAGTTGTAACATTGGCCTCAACCTCTCATCTCCACGACATGCGCCCTTATTTTGTAAATCTAAAGCTTGAAGCCACTGCAACATTTTGTTTTCCCTTTCAGTTTGTTGACGAAAAAATCCCCATCTCCTGTGCCCTACAACACTTCAGTGAGCTTTCGTGAAATACTAATATGATGCCTTGTATCATTACTAGGCTACACCTCGGCGTCACCATTCCCACCATTATGCTCGTTGCCAAGATCTAATCCGGGCTCCGCGGGCATTCTGCGTTCTACAACAGGGGAAGAAAGAGTGCAACGACTGAATACCATCTGGTAACCTTGATTTTGCATTTTCTAGAGGGGGGAAGAAGGAACGAGACGTCGAAGCGACATGAACCACTGAGGTTGCAACTGCCTTGCAACGGTCGTAGCTTTACCCAATAACCGGCCTCCCCACACATAATTAGCACTGTAAGCTCACAAAATAGACAAATCAATAAGAGATGTAAAATGTGGAACACTCCTGGAAGGAATGAAATCCACAACAGAGCAATTTCATTCATCCAAAACACGTGGTGCAGGAAACAAAAACATTGACAATGTGGGAATGACTTTGCGGCAAGCCGCTACAAGAACCTCTGAAGTCTGGCAGATCTTGAAAATTGTTTGTTCGTTTGTAATTTCCACACTATTTCCCCCCGGCTTTCCTCTGAACCTTACGACTCAGAGGACGAACCCTCTGACTGCCATTAGGGGAATTTTGAGGTCTAAAATCGACCTCATAAGAAAAATGTACAACAAAAATAAACTTTATAACAACCAATAGGTTTCAAGATGATGATGTCAACCATGGGGGATGATTCACCATTTTTTAAATAAAAGGGTAAAAATATTAAAAAATAATAAAATAATAAAACTACTTTTTCAACTCGTATTTTCAACTTATCTCCCAAAATTTTTACTCAAATTTCGAGTAGGAGTACTTCCTGGATGTGAAATTTAATTCCTCATCCAAGGAGTACCCATGTTGCATACTTTCGATGAACTCTACTACACGAAAAATGAGAAATACAAAAAAACGTGATTGTAATCACGTTTTTTTATGTATTTCTCATTTTTCGTGTAGTAGGACCCATCGAAAGTATGCAACATGGGTACTCCTTGGATGAGGAATTAAATTCCGCATCCAACGAGTACTCCCGCTCGAAATTTAAGTAAAAAATTTGGGAGATAAGTTGAAAATATGAATTGAAAAAGTAGTTTTTCCATTTTTCCCTCTAAAATTTGATGATGTCATCAAATCTTATTTGATTTTTTCCACTATTATTTTATAATTTCCTTAGGAGGCCCATTTTAGACCTCAAAATTCCCCTAATGCTGGATTCTGCATCATCTTTCTTTAAACAAGCCATTTTGTTTTTCCGATTGTGCATCTTGGTGAATTTCCTCAGCTTTGAACCGTCTGAAGTGGGTTCAAGGATATATAGCGCGATCTTTTACCAAAATAACTTCCTAGGCAAGAATCCTTGCAGGCTTTCAGCAATACCCAAAACACAAAAAACGAAGATGTTAAACACGATAATTTACATGAAACCTCAAAACTCCGACAAAAAGATTCACCGAGAATTTAACGCTATAAAAACCAGTGTTTCCCATTACAGTCAATTTCCATAGCATAAATTAAAGCCTATACCACCAGTTCTAAAGACACAAACCAGAGAACCCAGATTTCAATGAAATTTTACCTTTCCCGGGAAAATATGTAAGCCACATCCACAAAAAAGAGACCTGCAGCTGAACTTTACACGAAAAGCATTTCACGGCCGAAGACCTTCAGTGCAAGCTATCTTTCAGTGAATTTCAGCAAGGTATAACTTCAAACCCTTGCGGTACCCTAACAACTATACAAAATGTGCCGATAGAGAGAGTAAATGACAAAAAATAAAATAAAATAAAATAAAATGGAACCTTCATACTAAGGTCAAGTTTTGCATCTTCTCGGTAAATACCACTCTTGAAGCAACTATTTCTGTAATGTCAAAACCCTCTGAGAAGGAATAGGTCGAGGAATTTGAGCAAAGATGGAAGAGTTTTACATAGGTAAATTGAAAACCCTCAGGGATCAATGCACTTGGCCATTCTGATTGGCCTTTAGGGGAGAAAGAAAAGTGAGAGAAATTTGTAAAAATATTCGATAATGTGAAGCAGGCTCAATTAAATAAATTTTGGCATCTGCTGAATCGGTTGAACTCATAAATGACACCTGTGGACAGATATCAAAACTGATAAATAATGTTGAAATGAGAAACTTTGCTATGGACAGATGTCACGTTTGTCTAGTTTGGATGGTTTAGACAGATGTGATAAGTAGTCTAAAAGTTTTCCAAAAATTTGAGGTGATTTGATTCAAAATAAAAACCTATCGGCCTAAATATGTAAATAAAAATCTACGAGTAGCAATCACTTTGGAGGGACCGCTATACCTCTCATTTCCGGAAAAGGTATGACATAAGTTTCTTGAATAATAATAAAATTAAATTAAATTATCATGGTAGAATTTCAGCAGAAACAAAAAAAATTAGAAAATCCCCAACTTCGAGTCTTCTAAATGAAGAAAAATCCAAAATCTTCCATGAACACATCCAACGGAGGAATATCCTCTACATTGAAATTTTCGTCACTCTCCATATGTTCAAGTGGTACTGAATGTCGAAATGTGGGACTCTATTACGAAATAGTCTCTTGTTTGTGAATGTCACATTTCTCTTCCAAATTGTATGATGAGGATGTCGCGCCATTTTCATAAAGAAGCTGGAATGGAGTTGTCTTTAGTGTGACTTTTTGGAGTTTCAGGTGCTGGAATCCAATGAAAATAATTGAGGTAAAATCTTGATTTCTATTATTTAAACTGGGTTTTTCACTTTTTATATGGATTCAGCACCCTAAAAAACCCCTAGGGCACTTTGATTGTGCAAGGTTACCCATTAAACTTCTATTTTCACTAAATTCCTACCAGAATTTAGAGAAATTTGACCAGAAAAAACTACCGTAAAAGCCTTCAAAAAGTCGTATTATAGACTACTCGAGCTGGAATTCTTCTGTGGCGAACTTGGCTGCCGCGGTTTGAATTGGCTAAGGTGATAGAAACGAAGCACAAGAAATTTTCGGCGGAGAATGGGGAAAATTGAGGTTGGCCTTGTAGTACAAGGAAAATTCATATGCACGGGAATCTTTTTCCCGGGTGTCATAGAACCCAACCAAATTCTGGCATTGGAATTGCGAATTCAAACTTCTGACACCCATTTCCCCCATTTTCTTTATCGGATTCCCTTGAACTTCTGTGACTTGCAGCAACTCTGGTTTCACTAGGGTTTAGTCATTGCAAGATTTTGCAGGGGAGTCGCACTAAGGACATGACGATAAAGTTTCAAGTCTCTTAAGGGAGGAAGTAGTATGAAGGTGAGAGGATTTGAAGTGAGGAATCACAGAGCTAGATGGTGGTAATTACTACAGTTCTGCAAGTGAATGTCTGCGGCGTGAGATTATTTGATGTAAGTGGCAACATAGATACAGAGAAGGAAAACGTGTTGAGAGCATGGAATATTTTGTGGAGTGGTCTAAGAAGTTAACATGCGTGAACGCGATTTAGAATTATAAACATGGGAACCGGCTTCAGCTTGGTGTGAATGTGTGTTGGACGAGTGTAGACAAGAAAGTTTAGACAACGCTAATGTGGAATATTCCCAAAATTCAATGGTTACTTTCATCCATCGCAGTCATTCCAAGTGTAACATAGTTGGCGTTCAAATCAGCGCATTTCGTTGTGGCTGACTTTCCACATGTGACCACAACTCGATTTTAATGTGCTTTCCATGTGTTTTACTCCATCAAAATGTACCAGCAGAGGCAACACTTTAGGCCACACAGATTGTGTTGCTATGTAGTATTTAAAGCTGCTCTCAGTCAGATTTTAAATTAATAAAAATTTAATGATCTATACATTAGCAATATCCATAAGTGGCCTGATCATAGATCGAGTCTGTAAAAGTTTGTCTATGTATTGTGTGTTCTATAAAAGAACTCTGAGACAGACTCTGCAACTAGCCAGGAAGCCTCCAGTATTGCTCGCTCATTCACTGAGTAGCTAATCTAGTAAATGCCACTGCAGTCTATCTCTGGAAAGAGATCTTGCTGAGTCCATTGTAATCTGATCTCCATTGTAAAATCATTTCTGAAATCAATAAAAGAGAGAAAGTTTTGTTCCACATTTTAAGAACTGTAACTCTGAGCTTTATGAAAATCCACTGAGGTAGTACTGTCTTATTTCTAATCGCCGAAAGTTCGCCAGAGGTTCGCGAAATCACCGAGGGACACGAAGTAGGCCAAAAAAAGGCGATGGAAGCCGCAGCAAGAGCCGAAAGAAGTGTGAAGATGATAGTAGGTTCGTGTATGGGTTCGCATAGGGTCTCTTAAATAAGCAAGAAGACATTCAGTGAGCCAGTCTTCCTGTTGAACAGTTTGCAGTGCAAATCTGTGTGAGAGGTCCCTGTAGTAAATTGGTATCAGAGCCAGAAGTCAA
>JAXQQM020078979.1:0-152599 GCA_034641835.2 Pinus albicaulis
AAAATGACATGAAAAGAGAAAAACTAAGCAGCTAAAAAAGAAGCCCTAGGGCCTGAAGTAGCTGGATATGCAGGAATATGAAAAACGACAGCGGTCGTAATTTAAAACCCGTGTGGAGTCGCCATTTGTTAGTATGAAATCTTCGTCGAAGTGTACGAAAAAGAACCACTTTAGCTACGCATAACTAATAGCCCTAACAACAATAATGGCTGCAAAACATCTTCAGATCTGCAATTAGTAGTTAAAGTGTTGCAACAAACAGATCTATAAATGGAAAGATATTAAGCAGTAAAGTAAAGAGTTTGCTCCATGCATCCAACAGACAAGACAAGAACACGATTTTTGAATGAAATTTTTATATTACAGGGCACCTGGGAGGAAACAAGAAGGTGTATCCAGATCTCCCAATGGGATGGGTTCTTTGTAGTCCTCAGCACTTCAGATCTAAGCTTTCTCTCTCTTGTAGATGTAGAAAACCCAATGTAGAAGGTAGAGCTCAATGGGAGCAACAATGGCAGAAAATGAGATCGAGTGTATAGATCCAGAGTGATCTAGTATGCAACAAAAGGTGAAGAATGAAGGGGAAAACCCTCCTATTTATAACAAAATATTGGGTCATTCTAGATCTTGGTGCATGATTAAAATAATGTTAACCAAATCTAGATCCACCTCTCTGGAATATTTTATTATTATTTGTTGGAGGGAAAGGGTGTTTGACTTGGGTCAAATCCCTTGATTAGTGAAAAATAAATAAATAAATGATTTATTTATCTTTTTAAGGAAGTGGTTGGGATATAATCAAATAAATAATGATTTAGTTGATTAATGGTGGTTGATTTGGTCATATTTAACAAGAAATATTATTTAAATAATTATTCCTAGAAAATAATAAGATAACTATGGGTTTATCTCATTAATTTCTTTGTTTTTGGGTTAAACATGACTGGGAATAATAATTAAATTATGGTTTAATTAATTATTCCTTTTGGGGTTTCCTTAATTAACATAGTGAAAGCAGTTTTACTTGGGGTAAAACCGGTCTTACATGGTGTACTGATGAAAGGTTAGATGACCAAAAAATGGTGTAACTCTCATGATCGTCTAAACCCAGCTGTGACCACCATAGTTGCCTCGTCCTACGCCTCTCGATCGACCTTTGCCTCGACCTCTTGAAATATGGACTTGACTTTGGAAGGCTGTTTCCAAAGTGGAATCCTTATTTCTGTCTATCCTTGATTCATGCGATAGAAGGGATCCCATCAACTCATCAATTGTGAGTTTTTCCAAGTCCTTTGCTTCTTCTATGGCTACTACCACAACATCAAATTTGGTAGACAGAGATCGAAGAACCTTCTCGATCACTGTTCGATCTTTAATATCTTCGCCATAGATTTTTAACTGATTGACAACAGACATGACCCTATTCATGAAGGAATCAATGTCCTCTGTCTCCTTCATCTGCAGAACTTCAAAATCTCTCCTAGTATTCTGCAATTTAACAATATTAACTTTGGCCATACCTTGATAGCTGGTCGCCAAGGTGTCCTATGCCTCTTTTGCTGACGAGGTGATCATGATCTTCTGGAACACGGCTCGATCTACTCCCTGCTAGATCAGAAGCAACGCTTGCGCATTCTTCCGCTTATATTTCTTCCACTGTTCCCTCTCTGTATTACTGAGGGCTCATTCTTCTGCATCATCTTTAGGTTCTGCAAACCCATACTTGACATGATCTGAGACATCATGCACTTTTAGCATAGTTTCCATCTTAATGGCCCACATATCGTAATCCTTCCCATTGAAAGAAGGAAGTTTTGGCTGAAAGCTGCTTGTAGCCATCTTGCTTCAAACACAAGTTCACTGCTGAAACCCTAAAAAATTTGATATGCTTTGCAAAGCTCCAAAAAAAAATCCTTATAATAAAACCCTAGGTTTTATTATTTTTATTATTTATATAAACATTTCTTAAAAAAAATCTTTATATAAAAAAAATCCTTACAAAATAACACAAAAAAAAATCCACCACTTAAAGCCTTTTTATAATCCCTTTCAATGAAACGTTCCTTTTAAAAAAAGACTCCTTTTAAAAATTTTCACGTGCTTTTAAAAACTCTTTTTTCAAACCAAACCTCACGTGCTCTTAGGAGATACTCATATAATGAAAAGAGCCTTTAAAAAAACGTATTCAAAAATCTTACGTTGTTGACTTAAGTCGGTAACGCGACCCAGCAACTCGAAAAGTGTGTCTTGTAGCTGCGATAGCTTGTGGTGTGTTAGGGCCTTAACGCACTGAATAATACAGTATGCCCGCGTGCTTCAAAATCGGCGCAAATTTTTCGTTTTTAACGCGCTTCTCTACTGTAGGAACCCGCGTTATAACGCTCTGTCTTTAATTAACAGCGGCGTTATAACGTAAAAACGCGGAAAAAAAAATTATTTCTCACCTACGGATGATTGCTAATCCGTTTTTGTTCCGTTCTCTGTGACCTAGCTCTGATACCAATTTGTTGAAAAGGAAGAGGATTCAATCACATAAAACGCAAAGATTTCACACATGAACAATGAGTTGCTGCTCTTCTATTAATCATAAAACTCTCTTACTCTCTTTCTCTCTTGAAACAATGAACCCGTGAAGGGTATTTAATCTAATTAACATGCACACACTGTCACTAATAACTGAACTTAATCAACTCACTTAACTCGCTCTTTAACTCACTCACAAAATCTAATTGTAACTCAACTCAACTCATTCAGTTAACTATCTGTCTAACTTCTGCATGAGGAAGTAATTATATATTTTAACACTCCCCCTTAATTACGACCTCTAAACTAAAACATAACTCATGACAACTCAAACATGCCTGCTGGTCTATGTCTCAGCTAGGCTTACAACGACAAGTTTCTTTTATGAAACTGAAACAAATCTACTGCTAATGGCTTCCTAAAGATATCAGCCAATTGATCACTGGTTCTGCAAGGCTTCAAGTGAACTTCTCCATTGTTCACTAGTTCTCGAATAAAATGATATCTAGTATCAATATGCTTGCTCTTTTGATGAAACACACTATTCTTGGATAGTGCAATCGCTGATGTGTTGTCACAGTATATCGTTGTTGATCCTTGTTGTTTCTGCTTGAGTCCATCCAATACTCTTCTTAACCATACTGCTTGACATGCTGCTGAAGTTGCTGCTACATATTCTGCTTCTGCTGATGATAGTGTAACAATAGGCTATTTCTTAGATGCCCATGCTATCACTCCTGAACCGAGATGGAAAACATAACCGGATGTGCTCTTCCGATCATCCAAACTTCCTGCAAAATCACTATCTGTATAACCAATCAATTCTTTCTTTTCTGTACTTGCATACATTATGCCATAATCTCTGGTTCCTACTATGTATCTCAGAATTCTTTTTCCAACACTCCAATGTGTGTCTTTTGGAGTCTCCATGAATCTAGAAATCAGACTCACTCCCTGCATAATATCTGGTCTTGTCGCTGTGAGATACATGAGGCTGCCAACCAATCTTTTGAATAGAGTTGGATTGACATCTGCCCCTTCATCGTCCTTACTTAACTTTGTACCTGTTGCAACTGGTGTAGGTACAGGTTTGGAATTATCCATCCTGAATCTTTTCAGCAAATCTGTTGCATACTTATTTTGACAAATAAAAATTCCTTTTTCAGATTTCTCAACTTCAATGCCAAGAAAATATTTCATGAGACCTAGATCTGTCATCTCAAATTATTTCATCATGGCTGCTTTAAATTCATCTATTTCAAGGTCACCTGTAAAAATCATATCATCAACATATAATCAAACTATCAAAATTTTTTTATGCTCATTTAGCTTTGTGTATAAGGTAGGCTCAATGTTGCTTCTGCAAAATCCATTCTTGATCATATAACTGTCGATTCTGCTATACCATGCTCTAGGTGCTTGCTTCAGTCCATAGAGCGCTTTCTTCAATCTGTAAACTTTATCTTCTTGTCCTTCAACTTCATAACCTGGAGGCTGCTGCACATATATTTCTTCTTCTAGAATTCCATTCAAGAAGGCTGATTTGACATCCATCTGATACACTTTCCACTTGTTCTGAGCTGCTGTCGCTAGAACTGCTCTTACAGTATCTAATCTGGCTACCGGAGAAAAAGTTTCTCCAAAGTCTATTCTCGGTTGCTGCGAGAATCCTTTTGCTACAAGTCTTGCTTTAAATCTATCAATCTCACCTTTCTCATTCACTTTGGTCTTGTATACCCACTTCACACCAATGAGATTTTTATCATTTGGTAAATCAACCAAATCCCATGTATCATTCTTTTCAATTGAATTCATCTCTTCATCCATGGCTTGCACCCAATTGTCATCTCTGATTGCTTCTTCAAACGAAGAAGGTTGGAATGCCAACAATGAAAAATTTGAACTAACATCCAAATCATCATAAATATCCTTCAAACTTCTCATATTTTTCTTACCTGATTCACTTCTTGGAGAATTATGATATGTGGATCTGCTAGAAGATCCATGCTACTCTGAAAATCTTGGAGTCCTTGCTGGTGTGACTCTGTTTGGTGTCTGCTCTTTTGGTTCTTGCTGCTCCTCTTCTTCTACAAGATCATCCTCCATCAATGGTGTTTGAGCATCGGTTAGTGTGTCTACAGTCCCATTCCATGACTCTTGTTCTTTGAACATAACATCTCTGCTAATAATTGTCTTCTTTGTGACAAGGTTATACAATTTGTAAGCTTTCGACTGCTCACTATAACCAGTAAATATACATTTTTCACTTTGATCATATAATTTGCCTCTTATTTGCTTAGGCACATGTGCATAGGCTACACATCCAAAAACTCTGAAATGAGATACACTGCAAGACATACCTGACCATGCTTCTTCTGGAACTCTGTTCATCATGCTCTTTGTAGGAGATCTGTTTATCACATAAACAACACATGCAACTGCTTCTGCCCAATACTTGTTAGACATGTGTCTCACTTTCAACATGCTTCTTGTCATGTTCATGATTGTTCGGTTCTTCCTCTCTGCTACACCATTCTGCTGTGGTGTGTATCTGGTCGTAAACTGTCTTCTGATTCCATGTTGTTTGCAGTACTCATGGAATGCCTTCGAATCGTATTCGCCACCACGATCAGATCTTAATACCTTGATCTGTCGATCACTTTGGGTCTCTACCAAAGCTTTGAACTCTTTGAACTTTGCAAAAGTTTCAGACTTCTGCTTCAAAAAGTAAACCCAAGTCTTCCTACTATAATCATCAATAAAGGTGAAGAAGTAACAACTTCCACCAATCGACTGTGTCCTCATAGGTCCACACAAGTCGGTATGCACCAATTCAAGTGGTTTCTTTGCTCTGTAAGAAACTCCTTTTGGAAAACTTTCACGGTGTTGCTTTCCCAAGATGCAACACTCACAAGTGCTAGCAGGTTATTTGATGGGAGGTAAACCTTTCACCATCTGTTTCTGCTGCAACAATCTTAAACCGGAAAAATGCAAGTGTCCAAACCGAAAGTGCCATAACCAGTATGCATCAGAACATGCAGTTGTAAAAGAACTAACCTGATCATTGTATTTCATAATGAGAGGAAATAGTCGGTTCCTCGTCATCTGCACCTTTGCAATCAGCTGCTTGCTTGGGGATTTGTCGTAAATAGCACACTGTTGCCCCTGAAAGGTAACTTTGTATCCTTTCTGCATCAATTGACCAACACTAATCAGATTGTGTTTGAGTCCAGGGACATAGTATACCTCTGATATGGTCTTTGGCTCCCCCTGCTTGGTCACAATGTTGACCACTCCTTTGCCATCTACAGCCACAGTCTTGTCAGTACCCAACTTGACCTCTATCTGCACCGTGACATCCAAATTAGCAACCAAATCCTTGTTTCCTGTCATGTGGTTACTGCAACCACTGTCTAATAGCCAGACCTTATCAGATAGTGCATGCATGGTGTTGCATGCTAGAAACATAGAGTCAGTATTTTATGTACTAACATTAGCTCTCTGATTGCCTTGATCTGCAATCTTCTTCCTACAATCACGAGCATAATGACCAAATCTATTGCAGTAATAGCACTTTACCTTAGATTTGTCAGACCTTTGATTGTTATGAAAGCTTCTGCTACTGCTGCTTCCACTTTGATGCTCATGATCAGCTCGGCCATCTCTGTGACCGCCATAGTTGTTGCCTCGTCCTCTGCCTCTCGATCGACTTCTGCCTCGACCTCTTGAAATATAGACTTGACTTTGGAAAGCAGTTTCCAAAGTGGAATCCTTATTTCTGTCTATCCTTGCCTCATGTGATAGAAGAGATCCCATTAACTCATCAATTGTGAGTGTTTCCAAGTCCTTTGCTTCTTCTATGGCTGCTACCACAACATCAAATTTGGTAGACAGGGATCGAAGAACCTTCTCGATCACTGTTCGATCTTTAATATCTTCGCCATATATTTTTAACTGATTGACGACAGACATGACCCTATTCATGAAGGAATCAATGTCCTCTGTCTCCTTCATCTGCAGAACTTTGAAATCTCTCCTAGTATTCTGCAATTTAAAAATATTAACTTTGGCCATACCTTGATAGCTTGTCACCAAGGTGTCCCATGCCTCCTTTGCTGACGAGGTTATCATGATCTTCTAGAACACGGCTCGATCTACTCCCTGCTGGATTAGAAGCAATACTTGCGCATTCTTCCGCTTATCTTTCTTCCATTGTTCCCTCTTTGCATTACTGAGGGCTCATTCTTCTGCCTCATCGTGAGGTTCTGCAAACCCATACTTGACATGATCCCAGACATCATGCACTTTTAGCATGGTCTCCATCTTAATGGCCCACACATCATAATCCTTCCCATTGAAAGAGGGAAGTTGTGGCTGAAAGCTGCTTGTAGCCATCTTTCTTCAAACACAAGTTCACTGCTGAAACCCTAAAAAAAATTGATATGCTTTGCAAAGCTCCAAAAAAAAATCCTTATAATAAAACCCTAGGTTTTATTATTTATATTATTTATATAAAAATTTCTTTAAAAAAATCTTTATATAAAAAAATATCCTTTCTTAAAATAACACAAAAAAAATCCACCACTTAAAGCCTTTTTATAATCCCTTTTTATGAAACGTCCCTTTTAAAAAAAGACTCCTTTAAAACTTTTCACGTGCTTTTTAAAAACTCTTTTTCAAACCAAACCTCACGTGCTCTTAGGAGATACTCATATAATGAAAAGAGCCTTTAAAAAATCGTATTCAAAAACCTTACGTTGTTGACTTAAGTCAATAACGCGACCAACGCTCAAAAGAAGTGCTTGCTAACGCACTGCCCGACACCCTGTGATGCGTTAGTTCCTTAACGCACTCGAAATATAGTATGCCCGCGTGCTTCAAAATCGCCGCAACTTTTATCATTTCGGTTCTCTACTGTAAGAAGCCGCGGTATAACGCTCTGTTTTTTATTGACAGCAGCGTTATAGCGTAAAAACGCGGAAAAAAAATTTCCTTCTCGCACACGAATGATTGCTAATCCATTGTTCTTCTGTTCTCTGTGACCTAGCTCCGATACCAATTTGTTGGAAAGGCAGAGGATTCAATCACATAATAACACGAAGATTTCACACATGAACAATGAGCTGCGACTCTTCTATTAATCTGAAACTCTCTTACTCTATTTCTCTCTTGAAACAATGAACCCGTGAAGGGTATTTAATCTAATTGACATGCACACACTGTGACTCATAACTGAACTTAATCAACCCGCTTAACTAACTCACCAAATCTAACTATAACTCAACTCAACTCATTCAGTTAACTATCTGTCTAACTTCTGCATGAGAAAGTAATTATATATTTTAACACTGTTGACCATACACATGCACAGAAAATTAAACAGCATATGTTCATTATGAGCATTAAATGGTTTTTTTCTGCCTTCTGAGAAGTCTTTCTCGACCGCCGTCCATAGCTCTTCTGAAGCCCTGTGGAACTCTGGAAACCACTTGTGGGCGTTCATCTTGAGAATGTCTACACAAAATTTCTTGAGGTTGGCGTGATGTTCTTCTGAGGGGTCCATGTAGGACAACATCCTGAAGCCTCCAGTGAAATTTGAGCTGGGGATGTAGTTACCAATGAAAACATTTCGCTTTTTGACTTTCGTCATGTCGAACAGAACGCGGAAGCTCTTGGAGTCCAGAAGAACGATGGCCTGCGCTTCCGGAAACAGTGGTGGCCCTGGTGGCAGATTCACTCTAGAAACAGAGCTCTTGTACTTGATCATTCGGCTTTTGAAGAATTCTTCTGGACCCTCTTTCACGAAGTAATCATATCTATCCTTGATCGCTCCGGAGATTCGGAGGCCATACATTCCGGGAATGTCCTCGGAGGCCGTTGCAGAAGCCATACGTGTTTACAGGCTGAAACACAAGTCTACCGCTTGAACGCTACTGTTGGAATGTAATTTCCCATCGCTCAGATCAGGTTGGCGGTAGCATGGTGATCAGTTGCAGGCAGGAGCGCGGCGAACAGGTTGATGGCGGAAAAGATTATCGCGGCAGCACGTTGACAGGTAATCAACGGTGTGCGGAGGGTTGAGTAGCGCGACGGTTAATGGAACCATACCCCCCCGCAGTTGACCACTTGATCGGGCTTTGACCCATAATCGACGGCTCTCGTTTAGTGCGGGGGGTCACCCATTTGATGGGTACGGCCAGAACCTTACCCCCCGCAACCACCAGTTTGAGGTGGCTCTGCCACATGCGCTCAACGCGCCACCATTCCGCCACCACCGCGAAAAAAATTCATTGCAGCCACCAAATTTAAAATTTGTCATAAATTTTGTATGCGGTGCTGACAGATTTTTAATGCCATTTATGAATTTTTCCAAGCGGTGATAATTCTGGGCAATTTTGTCAATGAAAGACATTAATTGTTTTAGATATTTTTTTGTAATTGATATAGATATGCACAGCAGTGCGTTAGTTTTTTTTAGAGACAGAGCAGAATTAAAAATCAAGCACAACAGTGCGTTAGTTGATTTGAAAAAGACAGAGAGAGTGCAGAATTAAAAATATACACTGCAGAGTATATTTTTTTTGTAAAACAGAGAGCTGTTTATTTTAAATAGACAGAGACAGTGAAGTTTTTTTTACACAGCAGAGTGTAAAAATCTGATTTACACAGCAGTGTGTTTAATTTAAAATTTTCTGTGTGAGACAGAGAAGAGTGTTTTATTTCTAAACAGTGTTTACAGCAGTCAGATTTTTATTGTAATTCCTCTGCAGTGAGGAAGCATTGTAACAAGTTTTTTTTAATAGAATTTTTTTTATGAGAAAACTCTGTTACTGTGTCTGCAAATTTTTAAATATTTTCTCTGTGTTAGAGAGGGAGTTTATTCTCCATTGTTAATTCTGGAAACTTCAAAATTCCAACATGGTATCAAAGCCAATTCAGGCTATTTGAAGGTCAAATAAGCTGAAGAAAAATGAGTTCATTATTGCAGAAGCCTCTCCAGCAGTGTGAATGTTCAGACAAGAAGAATTCGAAGGTATTTCTCTATATAGTTTTTGTGTTACTGTTGCAGCACAGTTGGTCAGTTTTAAAACACAGTCAAGTGTTTTTATCATAGTTAGAAGTGCAGAATGGCAGGCTCCAGCACTGGTATGAGTTTGGGAAATATCCATCTCCCACAATTCAATGGAAAAAATTATGACTACTGGTCAATAACTATGAGGGCTTTATTTATCTCCCAAGAGTTATGGGAATTATTTGAAGATGGCTTTGAAGAGCCAGCAAATGAAGTAGAGTTTCTACTTTTAACTCAGGCAGAAAGGGAGTCACTGAAAAACAATAAGAAGAAAGATGCCAAGGCTCTTTTCTTCTTATATCAAGCAGTGCATGAGAGTGTGTTTCCAAGGATAGCAGCAGCTAAGAAATCCAGTGAAGCATGGGAAACTCTCAAGACAGCCTATCAGGGTATGGAGAGAGTGAAGACAGCAAAACTTCAGTTGCTGAGGAGAGATTTTGAGACTCTCTGCATGAAAGAGTCAGATAATATTGACTCATTCTTCACTCATGTGATTGGAATGGTCACACAAATCAGATCTCATGGAGAGACTCTTGAGGACAAGAGGATTGTGGAAAAACTCTTGAGGAGTTTACCCTCAAGATTTGATGTGATTGTCACCACCATAGAGGAGACTAAAGATCTCACAAAGTTTTCAGTGGATGAACTTCATGCATCACTGATGACCCATGAACAGAGATTGGGTAGGAGTGAAAACTCATCTCTTGAACATGCTTTTAAGACCCAGATGTCTTTCGGAAAAGGAAGAGGGCAAGGCAAAGGAAGAGGAAGAGGCAGAAGCCAGAACAGAGGTGGAAGGAACAGTCCAGCAAATGCTCAAGGAAGGGGCAGCAATCCAAATCAGCATCAAGGCCAAGGCAGCCAGCAAAGTGGATAGCAGAATGATCAAGGACAAAGGTATGATAAATCCAATGTTCAATGTTACAATTGTAAAAAATATGGTCATTATGCTAATGAATGTAGAAAGAAGAAACAAGATATGAGAAGTGGAACTAGTGCAAACTTCACTAGAGAAAATAGCAGCCAAAACAATTTGTTTTTAGCTTGTAATATGGCTGAAGAAAAGAGTGAAGATTTATGGTTTCTAGACTCCGGTTGTAGTAACCATATGACAGGAAACTTAGCAATGTTTTCTATGTTAGATGAAAGTGTGCAGTCACAAGTCACATTAGGAACTGATAGCAAAGTTTCTGTTATGGGAAAAGGAGATGTGAATGTTTTAACAAGATTAGGTGCAAAGAAAACCATAGCAGATGTTTATTATGTTCCAGGAATGAAGTGTAACCTCTTAAGTGTTGGACAGCTTGTCCATAAGGGGTATAATGTTTTATTTGATAATGATGTTTGTACCATCATGGATAAACCACCCAGCAAACAATGTATTGCTGAAGTAAAGATGACAAGGAACAGGATGTTCCCTCTCAGAATGAGAGCAGACTTGAAGAACGGTGAAGAGAAAGCAGCAGTTGCACAGGAGACTTACCAAAGTGAACCAAAGGATGATAATTGGTTATGGCACTTGAGATTTGGTCATCTCAACTTTGGAGGTCTTAATTTGTTGAACAGAAAAGGAATGGTAAGTGGTTTACCATTGATAGAGAAACCGGACAACCTTTGTGAAGGTTGTATTCTTGGGAAACAACACAGAGAAAGTTTTCCTTCCGGGAAAAGCATAAGGGCAAAAGCACCCTTAGAGATTGTCCACTCGGATGTGTGTGGACCGATGCAAACTCCATCACTTGCTAGCAGCCACTATGTCTTAACATTCATAGATGATTTTACAAGAAAAACTTGGGTTTACTTTTTGAAAAAGAAAAGTGAAGTGTTTGAAAAATTCCGCAATTTCAAAGCACTTGTTGAGAATCAGAGTGGGCTGCATATCAAGGTCTTAAGGACTGATAGAGGAGTTGAGTATATATCTAAATATTTTCTACGGTTTTGTAGAGAAAATGGAATACATAAGCAATTTACAGCTAGATATACTCCGCAGCAAAATGGAGTAGCCGAAAGGAAGAACCGAACCATAATGGACATGGCGAGGAATATGTTAAAGGCAAAGCATTTGCCTAATGATTATTGGGCCGAAGCTGTACATTGTGCAGCGTATATTTTGAACGGGTGCCCTACAAAAGCAGTTATGAACAAAGTGCCAGAAGAGGCATGGAGTGGCGCAAAGCAAAGTGTCACACATATGAAGGTTTTCGGATGTGTGGCTTATGCACACATTCCGGATCAGCTAAGGAAGAAGTTGGATAGCAAGGGGGAGAAATGTATTTTCATTGGATACAGTGAGGAATCCAAGGCCTACAGGTTATATAACCCATCCAGCAAGAAGTTTCTTGTGAGCAGGGACGTTCAGTTTATTGAAGAGGAAGCTTGGGATGGAAGCATAGAGAAAACAGTGAATGTTAAACATTGTTTATCTCATGATGAGAATGATGATGAGGTGGCTGAAATACATCCCCAAACAGCAACACCAACAAGAGAGCAGCAAAGTACACCCTTGAGGAGAAATGAAAGTGCTTCTCCAAGCACACCACAAGGAGGAAATTCAAGTGCTTCTTCAAGCACTTTTACACCTACTGAAAGAGGTAAGAAATTCAGAAGTTTGAAAGATATTTATGAACAAGATATAGCTAATGAAGGTATCAATTCTTTGTTTGCTTTATATTGTCATGTTGATGATCCTGTTCATTTCGAAAAAGCTATCAAGGATGAGAAATGGATAGAAGCTATGGATGATGAAATAAATGCCATAGAGAGGAACAAAACTTGGGATTTGGTTGAACTCCCAAAAGGTAAAGATGTCATAGGTGTTAAATGGGTCTACAAGACCAAGAGTAATGCTGAAGGAAAGATAGAGAGACACAAGGCAAGGCTTGTTGTCAAAGGCTATAAGCAGAAGCATGGCATAGATTATGAGGAAACTTTCGCACCGGTTGCAAGAATGGAAACCGTGAGAGCAGTGTTGTCCATAGCAGCACAAAACAAATGGAAAGTTTACCAAATGGACGTGAAGTCAACATTCCTAAATGGAGTGTTAATGGAAGAGGTTTACATTGAACAACCTCTCGGTTATGAGAAGAAAGGCCAAGAGCACAAAGTGTGCAAGTTAAAGAAGGCTCTTTATGGGCTGAAGCAAGCGCCAAGAGCGTGGTACAGTAGGATAGATTCATATCTACTGGAAAATGGTTTTGAAAAGTGTGAGGGAGAACCCACCCTCTACATCAAAGAACAAGATGGTAAAATTTTGATTGTAGTCTTGTATGTTGATGATGTTATTTTTATAGGTAATGATGATTGCCTTATTGAACACTTCAAAAGAGTCATGAAAGAAGAATTTGAAATGACTGATATGGGTTTGTTGAGATACTTCTTGGGAATAGAAGTAGAACAAGATAAAAATGGGATTTTTATCTCACAGGCAAAGTATGTTAATGAGGTTCTTGAAAGATTTAACATGCAGGAAAGCAAAGCAGCAATCACTCCCACAGTGATGGGATTAAAACTCAGCAGAGAGGACAGCAGCAAGGATTTTGATCCTAGTTTATACAAGAGCATAGTTGGTAGCCTTATGTATTTGACTGCAACTAGGCCGGACATAATGCATGCTGTTAGTTTGATTTCCAGGTTCATGGAAAAGCCAAAGGATGCACATTGGCAAGCAACAAAAAGAATTTTGAGGTATGTTAAAGGTACTAAAAGGTTTGGTATTTTTTATACTACTTCAGAATGTTCAGATTTAGTTGGATACACAGACAGTGATTGGGCTGGAAGTGTTGATGATCGGAAGAGCACTTCCGGTTATGTTTTTCACATGGGTTCAGGAGCCATTTCATGGGCTTCTAAGAAACAGCCCATTGTAGCATTGTCTACAACAGAAGCAGAATATGTGGCAGCTACAGCAGCAGCGTGTCAAGCAGTTTGGATGCGGAAAATGTTGAGAAGTTTATGTCAAGAACAGGTAAAAGGGACAGTGATCTTTTGTGACAATAGCTCAGCTATTGCATTGTCTAAAAATTCTGTTTTTCATAAGAGGACAAAACACATTGATACCAAGTTTCACTTCATACGTGAATTGGTTACCAATGGAGAAATCGTTTTGCAGCATTGTAGAACGGAGGATCAGTTTGCAGATATCCTCACAAAGCCACTTGCGCAGAAAAGCTTTGAACATTTCAGGAAATGCATGGGTATGCAAGAAAACCCAGCAGTGGAAATTAAGGGGGAGTGTTGGAATGTAATTTCCCATCGCTCAGATCAGGATGGCGGTAGCATGGTGATCAGTTGCAGGCAGGAGCACGGCGAATAGGTTGATGGCGGAGAAGATTATCGCGGCAGCACGTTGACAGGTAATCAACGGTGTGCGGGGGGTCGAATAGCACGACCGTTAACGGAACCATACCCCCCGCAGTTGACCATCCATGGGGCCGTTGACCACAAATGTGCGGCTGTGGTTTAGTGCGGGGGGTCACCCATTTGGGGTGTACGGCCAGAACCTTACCCCCCGCAACCACCAGTTTGAGGTGGCTCCGCCACATTGTAACAACCCACACCCTAAGTTCCTACTTCCTAAATATTTAACTCATGGTTTAAATATAATATACAAACATAAAGAAAACAAACTTTAAAGAATAAATTAGAAAAAGTTATTAAAGATTCAAAGCACCATGATTAAATCCATTCGAATTTGAATTTCATCTCATTAATACAACCCTATCCTCTGACATTTGAAATGACAGCTCTTTATCACCACCTTATCATCTTACATTTCGAATCACACCTCATTAATACAAACCTTATCCTCTTACATTTGAATAGCAGCTCTTTAAATACAACCTTATCATCTATCATTCGAAGGACATCTCTTTCAAAACATTCATTTCTACATTTATGGAGGTCTTAGCTGGATGGTGTTGTGGCGGTGGGGCAGATTGCTATTTAAACAAGAAGATATGAAGGAGGAAGGGGTCTTTTTTTCGGGGAAGGAAAGGGGAGGAAGGTTGTTGTGATGAATTTGAGGAAGGCTGTTGTGATGAAATTGAGAAGGTTGCTGTGGTAAAATTTATCAAGAGTGGAAAGGAGACTCACTGTTCTCTGGATTCTGGGCACGGGGGCAGAGGAGGCGTCCTCTGGGTTTAGGATTAAAAATCCTAAATTGGCTGGGAGGAACATTTTGTGTTCTGAAATCTGTCCGATCAGCTGGAAAGGAGTATCACAGTTCCAGGTATTCTGGTTTGGATCTCACCGTTTCCAGGTATTTTTCCTCTTAGGTCCAGTTAATTATTATGTTTCGGCATCAACTAGTCACTGTAGATTAGCATTAGCTGGTTACTGTGATTTTACTTAGAATTAAGTTAGAATCATGTTTAAATTCTCTTTCAAATTAAATCCTGCTGAACTGTTAGGAATCAGATAAGTCTTTTGTTTTATAAGATAAACTGGTAGACCTTACACACGATGGCTAAGTACTTTCATTCATACACAAAAAAATTCATTGCAGCCACCAAATTTAAAATTTGTCATAAATTTTTTTATGCGGTGCTGACAGATTTTTAATGCCATTTATGAATTTTTCCAAGCGGTGATAATTCTGGGCAATTTTGTCAATGAAAGACATTAATTGTTTTAGATATTTTTTTGTAATTGATATAGATATGCACAGCAATGCGTTAGTTTTTTTTAGAGACAGAGAAGAATTAAAAATCAAGCACAGCAGTGCGTTAGTTGATTTGAAAAAGACAGAGAGAGTGCAGAATTAAAAATATACACTGCAGAGTATATTTTTTTTGTAAAACAGAGAGCTGTTTATTTTAAATAGACAGAGACAGTGAAGTTTTTTTTACACAGCAGAGTGTAAAAATCTGATTTACACAGCAGTGTGTTTAATTTAAAATTTTCTGTGTGAGACAGAGAAGAGTGTTTTATTTCTGAACTGTGTTTACAGCAGTCAGATTTTTATTGTAATTCCTCTGCAGTGAGGAAGCATTGTAACAAGTTTTTTTTAATATAATTTTTTTATGAGAAAACTCTGTTACTGTGTCTGCAAATTTTTAAATATTTTCTCTGTGTTAGAGAGGGAGTTTATTCTCCATTGTTAATTCTGGAAACTTCAAAATTCCAACAGCTACTAGGTAGCAGTGAAAACCAGCGTGGGATGTTTCATCCCAAAGAGCTTCTCGGGCTATATTTATGCAAAAAAATCACAATTTGAAAGTGGTGTAGCATCCAGAGTTATCATTTTTGTTTCCCTTCAAACGAACAATAAAAAAGCCCACGATCGACTCGGCGACAAAAAGCCAGAATGTAAAGCTGTATAACGTTATTAGGAAAGAGATCATTTATTTCTGAAGTTATTAGTCATATTGTAGATGCCAATAATTGTACCAACTATGTTTTTTTTCTGGGTTAAAATGGATTTTTTTAAGGGATTAGAATGGAATTAAACCGATTAATAATAATACTAATAAGCAGATTGGTTAGTAAATTTTGTGTTTCAAAATTTATTTTTGCATAGTAATTTGATTACTCTAGTTTATAAAAATATGCATATTCAATCTCTTGATTTTAAATCTATAGGAACACATATACTCTACCTCTCGATTTTGAGTTCGTAACCTTTCAAAACAAACACTTACCCTCAAACATTAAGGCCACTTAAACTATATACATACTCGATGCTAAATACATTACTGTAACTAAACAAGATTTATTTTCTTAATAATTTACAATTTTAGAGATCCTTCAGGGATTCCGTTAATCTTTAGTTCGAGAATCGATTTCTATACTACTCGGTAAAGTAGCTCAGTGTTTGTAGGTTCTGTGCATCCTTTACTTTACTAGGAAAAATTACTCAGCTAATAACCTTGTCACTACAGTTGTGCTTTCATCCTCCACGGTCATTCTTGGACATCTTGATCGCTGGGGCCACTACAATTCCGTCATTGTCTGGCATTTTAATTGGCCATAGTCTAACTAGCTGGAGGAATTGCCCTGAAAATCATGAAAATTCCGGTAAGATTTTCAGAAAATCTGGCAGAAATTTTTCTAAATCCATGTTATAACTATCAAAATTTAATATTTTGGCTGTCCTACAGGTTTTTGATGGTGCTGAATCCATTTCCAATGTCAAAATCAGGATTCAAGCACTGTTTCTGCAAGATTTTTTAAATTTTTTTGGCCCGGATTCCGGCCAATTTTGACCGTCCAGGCAATTCCTCCGGCTCGTTAGACAACGCCTTTTAATTGCTGGGGCCACTACAGTTCCGTCATTATCGGGCATTTGATTGCTGGGCCCACTATATTTCTGTTTTCTTGGCAATAATGCATGGACCTATTTTTTCATTAATGGGTAAGGCAGTATATGCTAACTGTACTATAACAAATGATATATATTGGCTTGGGTAGTGTAAATTTTAATTGAAATTCTGGGAGATTCGCACAAAGCACATGGGAGAATCCCTGTACACAGCATTTTCTGAATAGTGGAAGCGCACGGACTGTCTTGCCCACGAGAATCGCGATTCGCCCATCACATATTTTTTTCCAGGTTCCTTCAATTGAATTCATACCACGCAACCATTGGGATTGGGTATGACAGGTGACGTGCTCTAAGTGACATAAGATACGATTTAGAGATGGCGTCAACTGTCTTACATCATCGACTTTCCTGGAGATGACTTAACCTATTACCCTATCCAATTGAACAAACGAAGAATTTATGAAGCCATAGCCCGCTTCGGGGAGAATAATTGCATTGGGACCAAAGAAAAAAACCTTTTCTTAGCATTATAAGTTAGCACTATTTATGTGGTGTTAATGTGGTTTAAATATTTATATATCACATTAAAAATGAAATATATTATCATATTTGATGAACAAGTTAGCACTATTATTACTGTGTTGTTAAAGTGGAGAAATTTTTTATTGATCTTTGGAAGTGGAGTATATCATCATATATATAAAAAAGTGGTGTATGTTATATTGGCAAGTTCTATAAAGTAGGGTAGCTAACTTTGTGTTTTCCATGTTGAAATGTACAAATGGAT
This sequence comes from Pinus albicaulis, assembly GCA_034641835.2. NCBI lineage: Eukaryota > Viridiplantae > Streptophyta > Pinopsida > Pinales > Pinaceae > Pinus > Pinus albicaulis. Next base: position 17,644 of record JAXQQM020078979.1, read on the forward strand.
TATTTATTGAATTGCCACCATAAACATAACAAATTTACAAATATTTATTTTATGAATATATAATTAGAACTAAACTCACAAATATTATTTTATAATATTTATTTGTTTGTCATGATTACATGTAAAACTAAAATTCAAAGTAATTGTTTTCTAAATATTTTATTTCAAGTGTTTACCTTTATATTATTCTAATGAGCAAATAAATACACAAAACCATAATACATAATTATTTAGTTTATGAATAAGCCAATAGAAATAATTTTTTTATTATTATTGTCATTTCAAATTAAAATAAGAGTGAATCCATGGAGGCTGGTTACTCTTTTTTCGAAGAACTTGTGTTCCAAAGGTTGAAAATGTAGCTTTGTGAGGGTATTTTTTAAGCACCCCATCAAGCTTTTAAAATGTCCATCTAAGGCTAAATAAAACCCTCAATTAAACTAAATAGCTCCATCGTGCTATGGAGCTTGATGGTGACACATAGATTGATAGAGCTATAATATGTACATGTGCCATTAAATTTTTCTTCAACTTAATGATAGTGTTTTATGGGCTCATGGCATTGTGAAGCTAATAGTCTTGCACATGGTATAGTATGATTTGCAATTTTGTATTATACTTGGTATATTTTTTATTATTTCATTAGATACATGTATGTATGTATTTTTATAATTTGTCATTGTTGTTAATTTTATACATTTTATAGTGTTGATAATACATTTGTATCTTATTTATGGTATAATATATATTTCTATATATTATATATAGCAAGAGAGGGGTTATGAGAGAGAAATTAGGAGGAGAGAGACAAATAGGTAGGAAGAGAAAGAGGGAATGAAAGGGATGGAAAAAGAGAGTGAGGGATAGGGTGTGATAGGGAGGGGTGAATGGCGAGAAGGAGTGTGATGAAAAGAGACAGGGATGGATGGAGAGAGAAAGGGAGGAAGGGAGAGTGACGAAGAGATAGAGATAGTGTGAGGAAAATAAAAGGGGAGTGGGTGGAGAGAGAGGGGGAAGGGGATGGGTAGGATAAGATAGGCATGTGTGGAGAGAGAGAGAGAGAGAGAGAGAGAGAGAGAGAGTTGGGAAGATAAAAGGATCTCTCCAAGAAGAATACACCTAAATACTAGCACACATCCCAATGCAAGGTGCAATACATATTGATCTAGTGCATTCTCATTGAATAAGGAACACCTTTCGGTATCACACGAGTTTCAACATAGAGTGCTAGGTCAAGTCAGCTCGTAGTGTTGATTCTAAATAAAATCACTATATATTTAGAGTGCTACCTAAGTTAGCTAGGCTCTAAAATCTAGGTTTGTTTTCACCGAAGTTAATTCCAAGGAAGACACCTAGCTGGATTAGAGGTGACACATACATTTATGATGAGGAATGGTCTAGGTATTATGAAACACATGCATGTTGCAATAAAAATAAAATTTCCCTCGTTTATATCTCCCGTAAAAAAAAAAAAAACTATTCTTTAAAATCGCTTACATGTGATTTAAAGAAATACAAAACATGTGCAAGATTTAAAGAAATATAAAACACACTCACAATTTGTGGAACAAGAAATATACCCCCCCTCCCCCCTCTACCACTAAGTCCTCATAATCAAATGACCCTTGGGTCACCTTCCCCCAATCCCCTCCACTTCTAGATTCCTCTATCACACACCTAGTTTCCTCATGAAATGGGGCACATAATTTTCGAGCTCTGATACCATGTTATTACATTTACTGGTCTCCTTGTTGTCTTGTGCAGAGACTAGAAGAGCCATATAAATTTTCTTAAGCGTCACTGAGATTTCTTCCATCTTCATACACCACATCATCATCCTTCCATATTACTAGGTTGTCATTCTACAGTTTCATGACCCTTCAACTAGCCATCATTCCTTCCTTCACCGAAATATATTATGTGCTAATGCACTCCCCAACCACCATAGCACTATAATGGTAGTGTGAGATATTAAAATTCAATGACCATGGCCTTGATAGAGCCATAATGCCTCCCCACAATACCAATTTTATCATCAATGTCTATTCCTTTTATTAGCCAAAATTTTTAGCTTATAGTGTGAAATCATGACTTGATGACTAGTACCTTAACCTATTGGTTTCCATCATCAACAATTTTCCTCGAGCCTCCTAGTAGTTGGGGGAAAGAGATTCCTTAATGACCCTTCCTAATGGGACCTTTCCAATTGTTGTTGCCTTATTAAATCAACCACATCCTTTCCCTCAATATGATTCTTATTGGGTTAACATCACCTTAATGTCATGCCCATCAAAATCGTCCATTGGATTCTATGGTTGGCTGGGAAAACACCTACGAGAAAATATTTCTCGAGGGGGATATGAATATATTCACTTCCACATGATTGAATTTTTCATTTGTATGACATCATGTTGATGTCACTAGCTATTGACTCTTTTATTTGACCTTTCCTCCTGGTTGATGTCACCATCTCATGAGGTCCAACTATCGGCACTTGTTGATGGAGGGAGGTAAAATATTCCTCGAAGGGAAGTTTTTATGGATCTCCTTTAATGCATTTATCTACTTTAACCCCCTAACAAAAAATAAATTTTAAAGACTACATTGGGTCTAAAATAAAGACCTCCTAAAACTTAAATGAATTTTTTACTACTTGTCAAACTCCCTTTCCACATGGTCACCATCTTCTTTTCCATATGGCACTACTATGTCATTGCATGACCCTTATTTTGGGTCCATGTGTTGTTTTCTACTTCTTCCATGCATCCTCTAATCACATCATCAAATAACATCATCCTTCCCATCAATGTGGTATCATGATTATCCATCACCATTTCTCATTGGTGTTTTCCATAAGCTAGGCTTAATGATTCTCTCAATGGGTAAACTCCACATTTTTGGAGGTAAACTTCAAAATCCTGACTAAAACCATTTTTCATTCATCATTGTGTTCAAGACCAAAATTTTTTCACACTTGATTGATTTATTTCCCATGTTTTCAATGCAACTCATGTGCCACATAAATACCCCCTACTCCACTATGTTTCACTCCATGTCACATCCTAGTACTAACACTACGGCCACATATAAACCATATAGCACTACCATGCATCTCCATTCCTTGAACTTCCTCAATGTGTTATATCTAAAACTGGCCAATCCCATCAAGCAAACTCACTAAATTAACAAATACCAAATACCAATTATCACCCAAATATCACATTGGAGGAAGGGCAAGATAATACTTACACTTTCTCCACATCCTTAAGAATATTATCCTTAAAGGGTCAACTGACCCTTCCACATGATCCACCTCATTGATCATAATATTATGGAGGGAAGGTTGGTTGATGATCTGAATGAGATATATATGTTAATGTGCTTAAGGTTGTGTAAATTTTAACTGTTAAAATTGAGTTTTTTTTAAAGAGAATTTATGTTAAATTCTTTCACACATAAGCATGAATTTAAACTCTAAAATAACATAAAATAGTAGACAAATACACCATAACAGTAACCACAAAACAATAAGTGATGAAGGATTTCAGCCCTCCTGGGTTATATCTCCTGGTCTAGCTTCCAATGGCTTGGCCCTATATCATTATGCTCAAACATCGTGATTACATCAACTTACAGTGCTCCAATGGCTTCAAAAATTGTTCCATTAGCTTCATAACTGTCCAAAACATAGCCTTTTTCTGCTCTCAAAAAGGTAAAAAAATGAATAATTTATGAGTTTCCCTAGCTTTGTTGCTAGTCACTCTACAATTTACCCAAAATATAGCACTTGTCCTATATTTTCACCCCAAATTCAGCTAATGGAGTGATAATTTGGCAAAAATTCAACAGAATTTGTGGGGCAGATAAAATTTACGCCAAGGCCTAAACTCCAAAAAATGCGGTCAGTGAGGGGGGGCCACGTGCCCTTCTCCGCCTCTACATCGACGGTTTCGTGCCAAAGTCATATGGTAAGGTTTGTTTTGGGTGGGGGGGGGGGGTGACAGGGGGGGGCTAAGCCTTGGCCCCTTACCACATTAACTCTGCCGCCAAAACTTAAGTATGGTTTGGGTCATTGGTTTGACAAGGACCATCGGTTAGCTCATCTGGTTAGGGTGTTGTGATGTTTGCTAAGAGGTTGGAGGTTCGAATCCTATGGAGTCTATTCAGACTTCTAACCAATTTTGGTGGCCCTTATGCTGCCACATGGCGGCCTCTGCTTGGGCCATGTGGCAGCCTGTGGTTGGCCATCCAATCAACCAATAAAATGCAACCAAATCATTGCCAGTAATATTCGAACAAGTGGTGAAATATGATTGGTCCAATGGAGCCTAGTCAACCATGCCCAATCTATAGACCTAGTCAGATGTACGGATTGCTGGCTGGGTAGCCTACACAATTTTTTTATGTTTGGGAAAACGAACAGTACTCATTTATGGGAGAATAAAGTGATGATTATCCGTGAAAGGAGTTGTGTCAGATTCATAACAAGGAGATCTACACAAGTGCATAGGTTTCAATCCATTCTGACAACTTTCATTTTTGAGCACCGGATCACTACTCCCCACTAGAAGCTTTTGGACCCCAAAATATCACTTTCAGTTGTTCAGTAGATGAGGGTATGATTCCCTCACATTTCCAATCTCGATCCATTTGGCTTTTCTTTGATTTTTTCCTTTGAGCCCCACAAGAAGGTACTCCACATCCCCTTATTTTGAAGTCCTTGTTCGTTTTCAAGAATGGTGTCTTGTTGTAGTTCCTCAAGGTATTCAAGAGAGAAATCCTCAATAGAAGGAATCAGACCATTCTCTCCTTGATCTTCAATCAAATGAGGCTCAAACACTCTTAAATTATCAAAATTAACAACAACATATATTTTCATATATGAAGGCAAATCCAACCTGAAGGGATTATCACCAATTTTTCTAAAATTTTGAATGGACCATATTGAATTAGTTTTAGTTTTTTACCTTCTCCTCCTTTCTTTGCTAATGTGAAGCCCAACTTCATCACCAACCTGGAAATTGGGACCTACACAATGCTTGTCATGCCTTGTTTTGTACTTGACTTAGCTCTTTTCCAACTGTTCTCGAACTACTTGATGTACCAATTGGATATTTTCAATGAAATTTTTAGCTTTTTTTATGTCACTATGACCATAAATAGCAACATATTTTCCAAAAATAAAATCCAAAGGAGATTTAGGCAAGTATCCCAAGCATGCCTCAAATGTCGATGTTTGAGTTGAAGAGTGCTTGGCCTAGTTGTAAGCATGTTGATATAATACAATTGTTCATCCCACGACTTGGGATGCTTGCTACAATATCCATGAAGAAGATGTATCATTGTACTGTTCACTGCCTCTATTTGAACATATGTTTGCAGATGAAATGCTATACTCTTTTTCAATTTGGTGTCCATGAATCCCCACAAGATTGACCAAAAATTCCCAACAAAGTGAGAATCTCGATCATTAACAATGGATGTGGGCAATCCAAAATGCACCCACACATCCTGAAAGAATAGCTCAAGACTTTGTTCAGATGTAATTTTCTTTTTAGATGGCATTAAAATACACATTTTGTTGAACCTATCCACAACTACGTAAAGATAATCATGATTCCTTTTTGACATAGGAAGACCTCCAACAAAGTCCATAGAAAAACTCTCACATGTACAAGAAGGTATTGGAAGGGGTGTGTACAATCATAACTTTATATTTCTATGCTTACTAACAACACATAATGAACAACCTTTACTAAAACGTGACACACTTTCAAGCATACGAGGCCAATAACAATACCTTTGTAGTTGTGCCACCGTCTTATCTACACCAAAATGACCAACAATAAGAGAAGTATGTTCCTCTCTTATAATGTTGACTCTTTCTCCCCATGGAATACAAAGCTTACCAAGATGGCACAACAAGTTATCATGCATATGATAATCCAATTCCTCTACTTGGTTCCCTTGGCTCAAAATCAGATATACATCTTAAAAATCACTATCTAAAGCATATTGTTCAACACAGCTCTCATGCAAAACATAATTATGCTTAAGAATAGTAGCAACACTAAAAATAGGCATAGAAAGCATATCAACAACTTTGTTATAGATACCTTTTTTATACCTTTTCACCAAGTGGAATTGTTGAAGAAAACCCATCCATCGAAAGTTCCTTGATTGCTGCAAATTTGTTTGTGATTGCAAGTATTGCAATGGTTGATGATGAGTGTGAATGATTGTTTCCTTACCCATCAAGTAGTGTTTCCACTTTTTCACACTTTGCACCAATGCATACAATTGTCATATGTAGGATAATTAATCACTACACCATTAAAAGTTTCCAAATGAAAACAGATGGGCTTACCATGTTGCATGAGGACTACACCCATGGCATAGTCGCTTGGATTATTTTGTATTTCAAATGACTAACTCATTTCATAAAAGTGAGGATCCTATGGACATGCTACATTAAATTACATGCATTCGAATTGTTACCCGACCCCTAATCTGATGCAAAAATACACCTAACCATGGATCGAAGCCCCAGTCGATGAAATTAAGACAAAGTCAGATTAAGCACCCATGTGAAATGCTCCTTTGTGCTTCTACCTTACCAGAATGCATCACAACATGCCATATTATAATGCGGGTCAAGCATAATAGAGAAAATTTGAGGTGATTAACTTGTAGAAAATTACATATATCCACATTTAAGGATTGTTTGTTATAAAACTAGAAGGCATTTCACACTTAGCTTATGAAAACAAGACATAGAATATTCATTGAACAAACCAATAGGTACCCAACATAGAAGGAAACCAAACTGAAGCCAAGTAAACGGGATGATACTTCCCAAGGATCAAACGTGCAATCCTTCTTCTCCAATAATTCCTTATTAAGTACCTTTTGAATCTGAAATCCATTGCAGACTATTGTCAAATTCGTCATTTAGTTATTGAGGATAACGTTAAGAGTATCTAGGCTATCCATTGGTTCTCTTAGTTTATTCTTTACCTCTTTAAACATGGAAATTTCCTACTCAGGTATAGAGGATAAATAATATGTCTTTTGTTTCTTATTCTGTTGTTATGACTACTCTACCTATTCTCTCATTTGGACATTTTCAACAATAAGATGATGAACTATTTGTTGCATTGAGTCTAATCGGTCCTCACTTTTGCGTAGGCAAGCTAATTGTAGTTTGTCCATAACTAAACTTATGAAATTAATCTAGAAAACTTTCTTTTCTTTAGTTTTTCATAGTATGATAATCTCCTTCCTCATTCTCTTCCACCTGATAGAAGTTTCTCTAGAGACAACATGAAATAGTTGAAGTACCTAAATATCCAATACATCTTTTGGATTATATGCTAGTTGATTCAGTTTAAGTTTTTGTTTTGAGGTAAAGTTCCCCTTCAATTTCACTGATTTATAATTGTGTATTTTCTTATGTTATCCTTCAAGTGGACTTGTTAGGATGTCCTGACAGCTGTGGAACACCATTCAATTAACCTTTTTGTGACTATTTTTGTTGTTGACATCATTATTATTGATGAGGTTGGTTCTTTATTGCATCTGAATCATGTAGTTATTCTTTATTGCTTATATATTTTCTACGTCAAATGAATCTGTATGTTCTAATGAAACATCCTAGGTTTGAATCCCTTAGGTTTGAATCCCCCTATCCATTACTACACTATTTTTACTAATTTGTCCATTATTATTCCTTTAATTAGTGGGAGTTGGCTTTCAAGTCTACTAGTGCATGTCATTGTCCCGTCCTTTGTTTCTCTATTTAACTTGACTACCCTTTAGTAACTGTTGTTGGGGATGCTCTTACCAGCTCTAGTGATCTACCCATACCTTAATCTGAATGAGTTTCTCACTTTAATTTTTCAAGTTATCCCAACATCTTCTATGTGGAAATCTCAATAAAAATTCCCTTTCTTTCCCAACTACTTCTAAAATTTGAGATTTTTTGGATGAGCCCATGAAATCCATTGTCTTAGTTTGTGTTGGGTCAAATTACCCTTCATGACTATTTTTTCTAACTCTTTTTTGGTTATTTCTTTTAATTTTTTCTAAAGCTTGGGCTCATCTAAGATGATATATTTTTGTGCTTCTATCTATTTTATTCCAGGATATTGTGCTCAATCGATGGTTAGATATCTTGACTTACCTATGAGATTCATTTTAGTTAGTCTCACTACAATTGAAAATTCCAATTTGAAATGTATAGTATACAATTCTAACTCCTTTTTATCTTCCCACTCACCATTATTTATGGAGAGAATTGTCTCGGTTAGTGTCAGGAGGATTAGCTCTAGAATAGAAAATACTATGATGGTTTTTCAATTCATCTCATTAAAAATTTCAAGTGCATATGGTTGATAGGATAAATATTTTGGATGGATGTTAGTTGATTTGACACAATATACTTCTGTTGAGTCCAAAACTTCCTAGACATGTGACTAGTTGAGCAGGGGTCGTGGACCTGCTACGGAACTCACTATCTCTACGATACTCTTTCCATATTTTATAACCTAGTTTCTAAACATTTCTCAAAGGGATGGAGTCTATGTATTGCCTAACTAATTGCTAGCAAATAAATTAAAGTTCCTCATGAACGAGATGAAATTTCTAGTAAAAGAGGTCTTTCCCAGTAGAGTGACCTATGACATCACTAACTAAGTAATAAGAGATGGGAACCATATCACCTTCATATAATTTTTACATTAATTGTAGTTATTCTTTTGGATGTTGGTAACATGATCCACCTAGTTGTACTTCTTCTTCAACTTAACTATCTTCCCAAATGCTTCCAAGATATTTAGCTTCACATCCAATGTTGTTGTTACGTATGAGAATCCATGAACGAGTAGTCTTCTAGCTATCTAGATATTTATTCTTAAACTTAATTGGGTAGAAGCTTCCCTCATTTAGTTCTAAATTATTTTGGTTGAATAAGTTTTAAACTGTGTTGGACACCTTGCAAACTTATCATCTAAGCTGATCTCTAGATTGGGAAACCTAGAAAAGTGGACATCCATGTGTTCTTTCTAAGTAATATTTTTTTCTAACAAATCCAGATTCATGGATCACATCCCTACCAAACCTATAAACTAGTGCTTTTATTGAAATATAATATATATTTTTCCTACTACAGGAAAGGGTGCTCTCTTCCTGTGAAATTCAAGAATGCACCACATATGTACCTTGCCCCGTGGTATAGTAAGAGCAGTTCTTATGAGGGGTTTTCACTTACTTCGCCAATATGAAAGCGTAGTGGTTCGGGAATTGACTTTAAATCAACTACAAAGTACAAAAAACTTGCTTATAATTGTTTGTAAATTCGGGGATCCTCTGCTTTACTTAATTCAAACCCATGCAGGTCACTTTTGTTCTCTTTGATATAAAAATTCATCTCCTGCAACTCTTTTGACTTGCAAATTTTTTCTATCTTCTGTCTTTTTGGTTGAAATAGCTTTTGTGTCTTTGAATTTTTTTGGTAGAGCCATCAACTTGATGGCTAGGACATAGTCTATTGTTGCTTTGTCAAGTGAAGAGGATGAAGACATTGTTACTACAAGGGCTACCAAGGAAGCTATAAATAATATTATGTGGAATTTTTTTGCTATAGTCAAAGTCCCTGTACATATAGTATATCATCGACATATCATACAAGGACTAAACATAGTATAGTTTAGTTTCCTTATCTTAGAGACACAATTGAGCCTTGTCTTGTATAGCTAGTAAAGTGTGAGACTAAATAAAATGTAATAGATTTTGTCATAAAGTTTTTTGAAGCTATGAAATTCCATTTTTGTAAGTAAACCATCGAATTACATGAATGTGACAAAATGTAATATCAATACATTGGAATCATTTTGTGGAAAGTCTATTGTTGCTTTGTCAAGTGAAGAGGATGAAGACATTGCTACTACAAGGGCTACCAAGGAAGCTATAAAGAATATTATGTGGAATTTTTTTTCTATAGTCAAAGTGCCATTACATTTAGTATATCATCGACATATCATACAAGGACTAAACATAGTATAGTTTAGTTTCCTTCTCTTAGAGACAAAATTGAGCCTTGTCTTGTATAGCTAGTAAAGTGTGAGACTAAATAAAATGTAATAGATTTTGTCATAAAGTTTTTTGAAGCTATGAAATTCCATTTTTGTAAGTAAACCATCGAATTACATGAATGTGACAAAATGTAATATCAATACATTGGAATCATTTTGTTTCCACATAATTTTCTAACTTACTATTTTTTTTCATGTTCATAGTTTCTTATTAGCATAAAATATATTTTAGTATTGATGCCAAAAGCTATCTCACTATCAATGTAGGAGCTAATTGACTGCTTTTTTTCAAGCTAGTTAATTGTCGATGTAAGAATCTTGTTTCTTATTAGTATAAGAATCTAGCTGATTGAGAATGTTGAAGATAACTGACTGTTAGTGTCGAAAGCTAGCTAACCATCAATGTCAAAGCTACCCAACTATAGATGTCAGAACCAGATCCCAAAAATGAGAAATTGGTAGTTTTAGCTATTTTTGGCTATGGTAGCGTTAGGATTGACTTGATTTTAGCACCTTACCTATGACCTTCACATAATGCCCAAGATGGTTATAGACTTGCATCCATCTTTAGACCAATGAAAATGTATATTATATGTGAGATATGAAAAGAGGTAAATGATGATTTACTTTAAGAAAATATTGGTCTTTATGTATAATTAAATCTTAGGGTCTCAAGGTGTTGATATCAAAGTTAGTTTTTTGTTAATGCTTTTACACTTAATTTTGTCCTAATACTTAATTAGGACCTCTAATTTTACTTTGTAGAAAATGTTGTTGAAAGTAACTCATTGCTTTTGGGTATTAGTGTGAAAGGAAAGTAAATGGATGTTCCTAGTTACTAGTGTGAAAGGAAATCATGTCATTATTTTTTAATTATTAGAGAGAAAGAAATGTACTTAGAGTTATATAGGTTTGTGAATTTTTTTTTATTAGAGTGAAAGGAAAGTACTTACGGTTATATAGGTTTGTGATATATATAGTCTCCATTATAAGTAAGAGCAAGTTCTTTTGGTTATAGGTCTATGAAGTGATTAGACACTTGAATACTATTCACAACATTTTCTAAGTGGGCACAAGGACTTGGGATCTTAATGAGAGTAGTAAATCTCATTTCTTCAACCTGATATAGTTTAAGATAAGAATCTCATTTTTAGAGTTTGAGCTTGATATTGTTTAAGAGAAGAATCTCATTTTTGGACTTTGAGCTTGATATTGTTTAATAGAAGAATCTAATTTTTGGAGGTACTGCTATGGAATTAAGATTAAGAGTGAAGAGAGTTCTTATATATCGAAGCCTTGAGAATAAATCTAGTGTTGTAATTAGAGGCCTGAAATATGGAGTTGCAACCAGAGGCCTCACATTACACAATTATTGGTATCAATGCCATTTTCACAATTGTTATAGTTACTTGTGCAAAAGCTTTTTCTTGTTGAGTTGAGGCTTAGGTGAGTGAGCCACTCAATATTCTGAGTGGGTTGGAGTCCTTCACAAATAGTATTATTGGTTTCTTATTGTTTACATTGGTTAGGAAAAAAATCATCCCTACAGTGTGATACACTTGTACTACGATTAAAATTTAATACTAATATATAACAATTGGTTGGAAATTATTAAAAAATAGTTTTCTTTTTCCTCTATTTACTTTAATAATATTTATAATGAAAATAATTACTAAAGTGTTATAATGAATTGAAAGCCAAAAATCCTTTGAGTAACAACTTTTAGGAAATGTTGATATTAATGTTATTTTCATATTACATATATATTAAAAATGGCTACTAAAATTTTATCAAAATATTTTGTATTTCTTTTTTCCTTACATAAAAAACCAAAAGAATGGCTTACATTTACAAAATTTAGATTTTTAAGAAAATATTTGTGTTTTGTTTTTGTATTAATCCTCAGTGGATATAATAATGGCTTGACTGCCATTTCAACCTATCTCAAGTTCGAGGCATTACATTTAATGTAATGGACCAGAACACATTCATTGTATTTATTATTCTGAAATGGAAACAAAACTAAAGGAGACTATGAATGAATAGGTAGTTTTTGCAGACAACGATTAAATATTTGATAAAAAAATTCCTGTAAACTCGTTAAGTCAACTGTTTCCATAATTCAAGTCTCGTGTTCAATTATCTTCCTCTCCCAAAGTCAAAATTATCCAATTCACAATGCATTTATCTTCCTCCTTGCAATCTGAGCAACGAGAGTGCCTTCGCAGTGAAATGGGTTGTTGTTAATTACCTCCGCTCAGGTGATAATGTGATCCTTCTCCATGTTAGGATGACTAGGCTCAACACCATTATCATGGGAAGTTGAGGTTTTGGGGCCTCCTAGCGGACCTACAAGGGCTAGGGTTTTGGGGCCTCTAGGCAGACCTACAAGGGTTGCCTGTTGAAATTTCTGAATGCAATAAACAAAGGAAATGAGTTTCCCCACAACATAGAGACTACAAAATGTTTTGGAAATTAAAAATCATACACACAGGCAATGTAATGCACAGGAGAGGAACAAACTTCAGTTTTCTATTCCTTTACACTCTCTTAATGAAATTATATTCTCCTTATAACAAAATGGTTGAATCCTATAAAACATAAATATAATCAATTAAATTCAATTGCTGATTGGACATTCAACAACCATTTTTCCTTGGGTTGTCATAAGACCCATATCTTCATTAAAAACGGTACGCAGACCATATTCTGAATTACATAGGAAAACACCTAAAAACGCGTTCAAAAACACAAAAGGGCGGACTTCAAATAATATGCAATGTGGTATAATTTGAGTTCACATTGCATCTGTGCAATTTGGCAATTTCAAACTTTAACTTTCGGCACTGTCCTTTAAAATTTGTGGGTTGCGATGTGCGATAGTGTCGTGGCACTTATTCGCATCACACCCAAAATAACATAGCCTGTGTGCGGTTCGATAGAAAACTTAAATATTGCAATTGTGATATGCGACAATGATATCGCATCGCAAAACAAATAACATATCTTGTGAAGTGGGAGAAGGGTAAAAGGTAAAACTTGCAAAGGGCGCACGGTGGGTGGATTTAAAAGGTAAGTGGGAAATATTGCGAAGTGTGATGAGGTTGTGGGTCTCACCAATATCACATTGGTGGAAACTTAACATACGATGAAGGGCTTAAGGTTAAGAACTAAATCTTGCGAAGTGCGGGTGGCAACGCGGTAAGTTGTGGTAAGTGTGAAATGCATGAATCATATTTTTGCATAAATACAAAGGGTTTATGGGTTATGCAATGCAATGGATGGTATATGTAGGTCTCACCGATATCACATCGGCGAGGATTTAACTTAACAACAGAAAGGCTTATGGGTAAACTATAAAAGTTGCGGGCGGCGAAGTGCAGCCAAATGGTAAGTTGAATGCGGTGCTTGAGAAATAAATGCAGAGGATGGGCATGGGTACTTTGTTCTGATCTTTTGTGTGAAATGCCTCCGGCTCTATGGATCCGTGCTCGTCCTTCTCTGCAATAAAAATTGATGGAATTGTGGGTTTCTACCACTGTTATTCATGGCGGTGGTTGGGAGTAAAATTCCAAAACTCCCCCTTAATCACACTGTTGCCATTGATCATTCCCAAAAATTTTATGAGATGCTCAAAAATCTTCTGTGCTAATGGCTTTGTGAGGATATCAGCAAACTATTCCTCTGTCTTGCAATGTTGCAAAACAATCTCACCATTGTTAACCAATTCTCTTATAAAATAATATTTTGCATCAATATGCTTTTTTCTCTTGTGGAAAAAATAATTCTTTGACAATGCTATTGCTGAGATATTATCAAAATAAATTGTGGTTCCTTTGTCTTTCTCATGACACAAATCTCTTAGCATCCTTCTCATCCAAATAGCTTGACAGACTGCTGCTGTTGCTGCTACATACTCTGCTTCTATTGTTGATAAAGCAACTATTGGTTGCTTCTTGGAAGCCCATGAAATGGCTCCCAATCCCAAATGAAAAACATACCTTGATGTGCTCTTTCTGTCATCTACACTTCTAGCCAAGTCACTGCTAGTGTAACCAATCAACTTAAAATCATCAATTGAGGAGTATAGAACACCATACTCCTTTGTTCCATTTACATACCTCAATATTCTCTTGGCTGCTTGCCAATGTGTCTCCTTTGGTGTCTCTATGAATCTGAAAATTAAACTTACAACATATATAATATTAGGCCTAGTTGTAGTCAAATACATTAGACTGCCAACTATGCTCTTGTACAATGTCAGATCAACATTCTTGTTGCAATCTTCCTTGATTACCTTCAACCTCATGACATTTGGAGTTACTGCTGGTTTACAGTTCTTCATGTTAAACCTCTTCAAAAATTCTGCAACATATTTTTCTTGGGAAATAAAAATTCCTTTTTCATTTTTCTTTACCTCTATGCCCAAGAAGTATCTCAATAAACCCAAATCATTCATTTCAAATTCACTCTTCATGATTGCTTTAAAATCATGAATGAGAGAAAATTCATTGCTAGTAAAGATTAAATCATCTACATAATAAACAATAATAAGGATCTTACCATCATTTTCTTTAATGTAGAGTGTGGGTTCACCATCACATTTTTCAAACCCATTTTTTGTCAGGTAAGCATCAATTCTGCTGTACCATTCTCTTGGTGCTTGCTTCAGCCCATAAAGAGCTTTCTTCAACTTTCACACTTTGTGCTCTTACCCTTCAATTTCATAGCGAGGAGGTTGTTCAACATATACCTCCTCTTTCAACACTCCATTCAAGAATTCCAACTTTACATCCATTTGGCAGACTTTCCATTTTTGTTGTGCTACTATGGACAACACTGTCTGCACTGTCTCCATCCTTGCAACTGGTACAAACTTGGTTTCTTCATAATCTCTTCCTTGTTGCTGCTTGTAGCCTTTAAGAACAAGTCTTGCTTTATGCCTTTCTATTTTGCCTTCAGCATTGCTCTTGGTCTTATAGACCCATTTTACTCCAATAACTTCTTTACCTTGTGGGAGGTCCACTAACTCCCATGTATTATTCTTTTATATTGCACCAATCTCTTCATTCATTGCTTCAATCCATTTTTCTTCTTTTATTACATCTTCAAAATGAATTGGGTCATCAACATGTAAAAATACAAAGAAAATAAATAATTCAAACCATTTTTCTTCTTTGTGTGCTTAGAGTTCCACTTGAACTCGAGGGAGTTTGTAATCCCTATGGTGTGCTTGGAGAAGTACTTCCTTGGTTTCTCAAGGATGTTTTGTTTCCTACTTGCAGTGTGCTCTACTAATCTTGTGTAGGTGGAGGAGGAGCCATCGTTGAGTAATTATTTTGAGCAATCAATTCCTCTTTCTCTTCGTGAGACACACATGTCTTCACGTTCATTGTTTTCTCTAAGCTTCCATCCCAAGCTTATTCTTAAATGAACTATACATCTCTGCTAATTATAACCTTCTCGGTTGTTGGATTATAGAGTTTGCAGGCCTTGGTCTCATCACTGTATCCAACAAATATACACTTCTCCCCCTTGTTGTCCAACTTCTTTCTTAGTTGATCTAGGACATGTGCATATGCCACACATCCAAATACTTTCATGTGAGTGACAAATTGCTTTGTTCCACTCCATGCTTCTTCTGGAAGTCTGTTCATAACAACTTTGGTTGGGCATCTATTCAAAATATACAGTGCACAATTGACAGCTTCAGCCAATACTCATTTGAATTTTTTTTTTTCCTTCAGCATACTTCTGACCATGTCCATGATGGTCCTATTCTTCCCTTTTTCAACACCATTTGGCTATGGTGTGTACCTTCTGGTAAACTGCTTGTGTATGCCATTCTCCGTACAAAAATATAGGAAATGTTTGGAGATATATTCCCCACCTCTGTCAGTTCTTAGCACTTTTATGTAGTGCCCACTCTTCTTCTCAACAAGAGCTTTGAAGTGGTAGAACTGTTCAAACACTTCACTCTTCTGTTTCAAGAAATATGCCCATGTATTTCTTGTATAATCATCTATAAATGTCAAGACATAATGGCTGCCAGCTAAAGATGGTGTTTGCATTGGTCCACACAAATATGAGTGGATAATATTTAAGGGTGCCTTGCCCTTATACACTTTCCTGTTGGAAATGATTCTCTGCGTTGTTTTCCCAAGCTGCATCCTTCACATAGGTTGTCTAGTTCCTCTATGAGTGGTAATCCTCTTACCATTCCTTTTCTATGCAAGAGGTTCAAACCTCCAAAATTGAGATGTCCAAATCTCAAATGCCATAATCAGTTTTTGTTTTTCACTTCTTCTTGAAAGACCTCTTGTGTGATTGCTGCTACCACACCTCCTTCCTTCAAGTCTGTTCTAAGATTGAGAGGAAAAATCCTATTCTTTGTCATATGTACTTCTGGAATGACCCTTTTACTTGGAGGTATGTCCATGATTGTACATGGATTATTTAAAAAAAATACATTGTATCCCTTGTTCATGAGCTATCCAATGCTCAGAAGGTTACATTTCAGGCGAGGTACATAATATACATCTGGCACAAAATTATTTTCTCCCTTCCTTGTGAGTATTGATAATCTTCCTTTTCCCATGACAAAGACTTTGATTTCAGTACCCATTGTCACTTCAGACTTGACTTTTTCATCTAGATTGGTAAACATTGATATGTTTCCAGTCATGTGTTTACTACAACCTGAGTCTAAGAGCCATACATCTTCTTGTTTTTCTTGTGCTACATTACATGTTAGAAGCACATTACTCTGGTTCTGACTTTCTTTTGCAAAATTAACATTTTGCCTATTATTCATGTCATTTTTTTTCTTTCTAAATTAATTGGCATAATTCCCATACTTTTTACAATAATGACATTGGACTTGGGATATGTCATACCTTTGTCCTTGTGATTGACTCTGGCTTGAGCCTTCACTTTTATTCTCATTGCTGCCCCTTCCACTTGTGCTTGCAGGGCTGTTTCTTCCACTTGTCTGTGGGCTTATTCATTTTCCTCGGTAGTTCGATCTTCCTCGACCTCTACCTTGGCCAAAATTAATTAATGTCTTGAAAGTATGCTCCAATGAGGAGTTCGCTGTTCTGTTCAGTCTATGTTCATGAGACATCAGGGATGCACAAAGCTCATCCACTGAAAATTGTCAGAGATCCTTTGTCTCTTCTATTGCCACTACTATGGCATCAAATATTGAGGGTAGACTTCTCAAGGTTTTCTCCACTATTCTTCCTTCCTCAAGTGTCTCTCCATGAGACCTTATCTGGGTAACCAACCCAATCACATGTGTGAAGAATGAGTCTATGTTATCAGACTCTTTCATACAAAGAGTTTCAAAATCTCTCCTCAGCATGTGTAGCTTTGCTGTGTTCACCTTCTCCATGCCTTGATAGGTTGTCTTGAGAATATCCTATGCCTCCTTATACTTTGTTGTTGCTGTAATCCTTGGGAAAATACTCTCATGTACTGCCTGAAAGAGATAGAACAGGGCTTTGGAGTCCTTCTTCCTATTATCTTTCAACAAGTCTCTTTCTGCTACTGTCAAAGCAGCCAACGCTGTTGTGTTTGCTAGTTCTTGGAAACCTTGTTCCACCAGCTCCCATATATCTTGTGAAGAAAACAAGGCCATCCTTGTAATGGTCCAATAATCATAATTATTTACCGTTGAATTTTTGTAATTGTGGATTTGTTAGGCTTGTGCCTGCTGCTGCCATTCTGACTATGTAAACAAACAATCAAATTGACTGTGTAAAACAAAAAATTTCTCACTGCTGGAGAAATCTGCTTCTCAAATCAATCTTACAACTTCTTCAATAAAGAGAGCTTGTTATTTTACTGAGAGCCTAGACCTACTCTAATACCATGTTGAAATTTATAAATGTAATAAACAGAGGAAATGTGTTTCCCCACAACATAGAGACTACAAAAAATTGCAGAAATTAAACAGTCATACACACAGGCAGTGTAATACACAGGAGAGGAACAAACTTCAATTTTCTATTCCTTTACACTCTCTTAATAAAATTACATTCTTCTTATATCAAAATGGCCAAAGCCTATAAAACCTAAATCTAATCAATGCAATTCAATTGCTGAATGGACGTTCAACAACCATTTGTCCTTGGGCTGCCATAAGACCCATATCTTCATTAAAAATGGTACGCAGATCATATTTTGAATTACATAGGAAAACACGTAAAAATGCGTTCAAAAACACAAAAGGGCAGACTTCAAATAATATTAAATGCGGTACTAATTCCACATCGCATCCATGTAATTTGGTGATTTCAAAATTTAACTTTCAGCGCTATCCTTTAAGATTTTCTGGTTGCGATGTGTGATAGTGACGTGGCACTTATTCGCATTGCACCCAAAATAACATATCCAGCAGGTGATTCAGCGGAAAACTTAAAATATTTTGATTGCGAGATGCGTTAGCAATATCGCATTGCAAAACAAATAACATAACTTGTGAATTGGCGGAAGGGCAAAAGGTAAAACATGCGAAGTGCGCACTGTGGGCAGCTTTAAAAGGTAAGTGGGAAATCTTGCGAAGTGCGATGAGGTTGTCGGTCCTACCGATATCACATCGACGAAAACTTAACATACGGTGAAGGGTTTAAGGTTAAGAATTAAATCTTGCGAAGTGCGGGTGGCGATGTGGTAAGTTGTGGTAAGTGCGAAATGCACGAATTAAAGGTTTTGCGGAAATACAAAGGTTTTATAGGTTTTGCAATGCAGTGGATGGTATATGTGGGTCCCGTCGATATTGCATCAGCAGGGATTTAACTTAACAGCAGAAAGGCTTATGGGTAAACTATAAAAGTTGCAGGCGGTGAAGTGCAGGTAAACGGTAAGTTGAATGTGGTGGTTGAGAAATAAGCGCAGAGGATGGCCGGTACTCTGTTATGATATTTTGCTTGAAATGCCTCCGACTCTATGGATTTGTGTTCATCCTTCTCTGCAACAAAAGTTTATGGAATTGTGGGTTGCTACCACTTTTATTCATGGAGGTGGTTGGGAGTAAAATTACAACATTTCCTTGGTAGCTTCATCAATTACTATATACACCATTGCGTCTACCCCGTTGTAGCTATCATATATCCATACGATAAAGATGAAGGAGGAGCTGATGATCTTGACCAAGTTCCTGACAAAGAGTTCATAGTAAAACTCGTTTCAGAGATCAACGACGAGCCTCAGTCATAGGTATGTAGGCCATCGTTGTCATTATTATTGTCTAAAAAAATGATTTTTCTTGCTTCTCTTGCATTCCCTTGAAGTTCCTAGGTTTTTCCAGATCGATATCTTATGCTTGCCCTTATGGTTAGGGTTTCTAGGGTTTTGTGACTAGGTCTTCTCATTTTTCGCTATGGTTGTTGGTTCTGGTTCTTTCATTGACCTAATTTCTATTAATTCATTTACATTCCACTTAAATTCTTACTTTTTTCCCCTTTCCCTCATTTGTATTGAGATCAGGGTTTATAGGGTTTTGCAAACTTACGCATTCTTAGTATATGATTTCATTTCCGCAATATTGTCAAATGCTTGGTTTTTTTTCTATCTAGATCTGATGTTCATGCTTGGGGTTACATACCATAGGAATTTCCCATGTCAAGATGTTAGGATTTTAATTGGGATCAGGGTTTATGATGTTTTGTGTTACTTATCTTCTCTTCATTTAACTACATTCCAGTTATATTCCTAATTTTTCTGTATTGAGATATGATTTTTGTGATTAGGTGTCGGGTATGTAGGGTTTTTCAAATTTATGCATTGTTTGCATTTGTGTTCATTTCATCTAAATTATATTGCAATACTATTAAATCTCGACATTGAACATCTGTAAATCCCATCAAAGCATCCACTAGGACCTGGACATGGTTATTATCATTGCTAATGACTATTCTATGACTAATAATGCTTAGCTGATCAAAGTCGAGCCCTTTGGACAACTTTCGCCACTTATAATTCTGCAGCTCTAGTAATCCCAATCTTCTCTAATAACATAAAAAATTTAACACAATATCGCCAAGCCCATCCATGCTCTCTAGCAAACCCTTTTCCTTGTCTTCTGAAGCAATAAGCTCCAGATGATTATTATTTTGTTCATTATTGCTTCCACATATTTCTGTTATTCATAAAACTATGGTGATTGTTGCAGTCGGTTCGAAGGTGTCCTCAAAATCCAACGACTTCACGAGGTTGAATTATTCGTTTTCTGAGATAGTAATGTCCATCTGTGCTCTTCAGCAAATTTCGGTGATTTCCCTTTAAACAGATGCCCAGTGGAAGATTTTAGTATTTTGAAAAAAATTGGGAGGTACCTCTCTCATCATTTTTTAAAAAAAATCATCTGTTTAATTGTAATTGAAGGAAACAAAACTTGATTAATTTAGTCAAAAGCATATATTTTTCATGGTAGATTGGATTCAAATGCATTTAAAAAATCATTTATTTTCTAAAATTGATGTTGGAAAACTTCACATTCAGTACCTAAACGACTATTTTACATGCCAAAATTATGATATTTTGGGGACCTTGTTCCATTCAGCATAAGACAACGGTGAATGTCTGAAATTGATGAAAACTAAAATTTAAAATCTTCCATCAGTGTCGTTCATATATAGGTCAAAATGTTTTTGTTTCCATGGGATTGAGTGATTAAATTCTCCATCTCACATTAAAAAGGAAAATTCCAAACATTTTGGGCTAGAGAGGCTCTCGTTTTGTATGATATCAAGGATTCCTTCTATGATTGTCCTTAAATGTATTTAGTCTTAAAAATTTAAAAACAGTTCCTGTCATATTTTTATTTGGGGCCAATACATTACCAAATAGCACATGTAAAAGCATCACAATTTCATATAAATTGACCCTGCAATTTGTAACATGAACATGATTTTTCGAACCAAGCAAGGGGAGTAGGTAAGAGATCTCATCTCTAATGTTATAGAACAATATAGTTGATGACTGTAAATGTGGCATAATGTTTAATTGTTAGTAGTACAAGTGACAACACAAAGGAGCTATGTTCAACTATTGTCTAAAAGAAAATTGCTTGAACTTAATTAGTTATGGCATATACAATGATCCTCATGTTTTTCATAAACATTTGTCAATGCCATAGAGCTTTTCAATCCTCATATCTATTAAGTACCTGAGAATTAGAATTTTTTGCGGCATGAAATCCCCAATTTGTAAAATCTAATTAAAAATACATTTCTTCCTACAAAATTTGTACATTCTTCTCAAATCATTATGTCATGAAATCCCATTTGTAAAATCTAAGTAAAAATACATTTCTACTTGCAAAGTTTGTACATTCATCTCTTCCAACATGTTGTTTCCATTATCTCATACAATGGAGAGATTAATTTCCATTCAACTGATTGAATTTTCTTATATTTTTGTCACCATGCTATGAAATTGCTTCCTTCTCAGAAAACATCTGAAGAAATGGTGCATTAATCATCTTTGTCACATATTTTTCAAAATTTTCTAGACTTTCTTGAAAAATCTATATCTATCCATTAGAGTAGTGGATTGATTGTAGAAATTAGAAATGTAAATACTCGCAGGGAAACACTGAGAAGCCCCAACGTTTTATTCCACACTTGAAGAACAACGGGTCCAGTCGTTTGCTCGCCTGCAAAAGTTTTTTATTTTTATTTTCAATCATATTTGTATTATGCAGACTTAGTACTACTATCTTGATTTTTCTCACCACCAATTATATGAATCTTATTAGTATCATTTTTGGGAATGTTTGCAGTTGTTGCACCAAAAAAAAACACTTCGTGCTCCTATTAAATGGAAAACAAACCCATGAGATCATAAATTCTCAGGCTGGTGAAACATAGTTATGAGAGAATTTTCATCAATATTTTTTTATTTCATTTCTCACTCGTTTCAACAAAAATGTAAAAACCATTAATCACCAAAGAAATAATATTGAAGTTCACTTGTGCTGCACATGCAATTAGAATTGCAAAATATTTTCTGTGCAATCAATTGTGACATGTTTGTGTAGTTGTTTAAAAATTGTTCCATGCACATGAACATACATGTATGTATTTGTATGTCTACATGCTAATGTCCATGCATCAAAAGACATAATCTATCAATTGAGGCTCAATATTTCCCATCTAATAGTGAAAACAGGGAAAAGGGAAAACATAAATCAAGATAGGTATCTATTCTTTCTTTGCAGGCAATGATAAGTCTAGGACAAAATGTGTAATGTCCTCTAATAATTATAAGATAATAAATAATATAATATAATTAAATAAATAAGGAAATAAATAATAAGTCAAGAGAATAATAAAAATAATAAATAAAATAGTAAACAATAATTGGAGTTCTAAATAAAATAGTAAATAATAAATTGGAGTCCTAAACAGTAAATAAATAAGTGAAGTTAAGAGTTAATTAAGAAAGGGTTAATTAACGAAAGTAAAAATAGCAATAAATTATGAAAGAGTTAAAATAAATAAATAAGTGAAGTTAAGAATTAATTAACAAAGAGTTAATTAACAAAAGTAAAAATATAAATAAATTAAGAAAGAGTTAAACTAAGAAACTATAAAAATAAGTAAAGTTAACAAAAAGTGAAACTAAGAGAAACAGTAAATTAAGTAAAACTTAAAATAAAAAAATAAAAATTGCATGTTGACACAGTGAATGTGTGCATGTGGTTCCCATTCCACTGTTTGGTCTATTTAATAGATATTGAGGAAGATTCATGGATCATTATATCATCCATTCTCTGGAGAGAAAAGGTATTGTGAGGCAAAGGATACCCTAGCAGAAGTACATTGATTGAGGGCTCGAGGGTGGAAAACTGTGGAAAGATTACATACAACTGAGCCTATGGTTGGGTAGAGAGTTGTCCCCAAAATCTTATTGCAGTTATCAGGATTCAAACAACGTTCGACTTTGGAGTTGCAATTAAAGAATACCATTGTTACAGGTAAGTCGTCTTTGACCATTTATGAAATTTATATGATGATTAGTTAAATAGTTTTTGGGTTGATTATTAATTGTATATTTGATATAATCAATTGCATGTTAAATTTAGGGTTGTTACATATGGTATTAGAGCAGGTTTCATCTCTATATGACCTCTAAGTAAAAGCTTGAAAAAAAATATATTATTCAATAATTTATCTATAATTTTTATGTGGTTTTTTAAAATATATTAAAAATACAAATATTAAATTTTTAACAAAATATACATTCAAATTAATATGCATATTTTTAAATTGAATAATTACTTACATCGGTTATTAAATAAACACTATTATTTATTTAATTTTGATATCACTTCTCACTCGCATATATAATGCTCTACAAAATATTAATATGATTATATACATGCTACCTAAAATACTATTATAATATTATTTAAAATAATTAGATATGAACTCCACATACGTCTTGTTTACATGCATGGAGATTCCAAATATATTATCAATTTTTTTATTTGTTACATGCATGCGGATTCCCAAATATATTATTAATATTTTTATTTTATGATTTTTAAAAATAAAGAATTTACATGCATGTAGATTCCAAATATATTATCATTTTTTTTTAACTTGTTTACATGTATAGAGATTCCCAAATATTTTATCATTTTTTTTTAATGATTTTTAAAAATAAATGATTTACTTGCATGCAGATTCCAATTATATTATCAATTTTTTTATTTTTAACTTGTTTACATGCACACGGATTCCCAAATATATTATCAATTTTTATTTATTTTTAAAATTTTTATTTTATTTTATTTTATGATTTTAAAAAATAAAGGATTTACATGCATGCGGATTCCAAATATATTATCAATTTTTTTTAATTTTTAGCTTGTTTACATGCATGCGGATTCCCAAATATATTATCATTTTTTTTTAATGATTTTTAAAAATAAAGGATTTACATGCATGTGGATCCAAATTATTTAGTTACTTTATTTAATATAGTCAATTATTTGGTTAGTTTAAAACATACAACCCTGAAATTTATGCATGATGGTATTTTCTTAAAATTAAGAAAACTACTACATAAGAAAATGAATTATTTTAAAGTTTATGCATTTTTTCATTTAGAAAGTGTTAGTTTTATATTATATATAAAAGTTTAATTAATTATAAATAAGAATGTAGGAATAGGAAATTAGTTTATAAATATTATAAATGGTTATATATATTTTATTGATTAATAAAATGGTTAATACACAATTTAATATTAATTATTAATTAATTAAATATAAAATTATTAGAGAGACCTTTGGGTTATTGTTTCCATGATTAATTATTATAAATAAGTTTTCACAATTTTTTTTTAATATTTATAGAGAAAATTAAAAAAAAAAAATACTAATATTTACGGAATCTATAGATGGTAACCACTAAATCAATAAGCTATACATGTGGCCTCGGACTTACGGAACTGTTTGATGTAATCAAAATTCAACCAAGACTTACTTTCATATTTATTTTTTTAAACCTAGAATTAAATTTGCCAACCTCATTTTGAAAGTTAGGGTCTAACCGTTAGTTTATTCTAGTCGTATTAATCATAGCACACTAAAAAATATTCATTAAAACTCCATTAAATGCCTTTGGTGAAATGTATTTAAAAAAAAGAAATTAAGAAATCTTGCAGTAGTAGTGTTTGAATCATTTTTTTATGGTGGAAATGGGTTAAGCACCATAAAAAACCTCTAAAGCACCTAAAATATAAGTTGCATTTACAAAAATCCCTGCCAGATTTCTTAAAATCTTACCGGAATTTCCATGATTCTCGAGGCAAAAAAAACAGTCTATTTAGACTACGACATTTTGTTTAGGTATGAATTATACTTTATTTATTAAATATTATCATTGATTGATATTTCTTTTCGGATGTGTATATGAAAGAGAAAATAAGGATTTAAGGGTTTTAATATCATAAGAGATAATATTTATATTATTATATGGGTAATGAATATTCAACTATGAAATAAATTAATGTTGATATGAGGAGATTAATCTGAAATCAATATTGTAAGTGACATCAGATTTTATCTAGTCTTATATTATTTGAAAATGACACAACTTGATAAATTTATCTATTGGCACAACTTGACAATGGGATATGAAGAATATACAGGTATGAAGATCAATTGGTTCCTTAGCTCTAAAATTGTTGAGATCAAATTATAGATGTTTTGTGGTTGTACAAGGGCTATGAAATGCTTACTAGTGGTGAAGAGAAATATTACATCTATTTGGGATTAACTATAGAGAAATTAATGTTGTAGTGATATGTACAACAATGACCTAGTGTTTAAGAATGAGATTGTTCTTTGTGAATTATGGGTGACGTATTGAGATTGGTGGATGAAAGTATGGTCCATTGGTTGAATATCTTGCATGAATGAAGTATGTAATCAATACAACTCATGAGGGTTATGATCATTGGATAAACATTGATTGCGAAGAATATCCATATCAATTAGTGTGTTGTGTTATCCCATATACTAGAAAGAGGACCTACAAGCATAAAACATTGAGATCGAATCAAGATGAGTCAAGTAGTGATTATGACTTGATAGTTTTTAGATGATTGAATGACTAAGATTATGATGACACAAATTTAGAGGATTGTTTACTTATGGTGGTTGAAATCATTAACACCCATTGATTATCTTGCTTCAAGGATGTTTCTTCCCAAGAGGAAAGAATGGTAATAAAGGAACTATGTCAAACAACACTAAAAAAAAAGGGTGCTAGAAATATACTCAAGGGGGTTGAATATAAGTATCACAAGGGTAAGAAATAAATAATAAGGGGTAGCCTATTTTGGAACATAACGGAATATTTTGGAATAATCTTAACTTTGTACTATAAACTTATCCCTTGAATGAACAATTTAGTGGCAAATGGTTGGAATCATATACTTATTTCCATATAAGAATATGATAAGAATCACTATAAGTTTGATTTAAGAATGATGCATAGAAGGATGGAAACACTGGGGATAAACTATGAAGCTGAATAATAAAGAAGGTCATTTTCAAGAGCCCTGAAAGGTATGACCACATTGGATTAAAGAAGTGAATATACAATAAAATTTATCAATTGTAACAATTTTATGAATTTAAGATAAGAGGAAAAGAAACCATGATAATATTTCCATCTTTGAAGATAGTAGACATGGAATATTAGGAAATTGAGACTATTGCTGAAACCAAAATGATATATATGAATATTCAATATGAGGAAGTGAAGTAGTGATTCAATCGAGAAGAAAATTATCAGAAAAATATGATGAGTGGATTGATCAACATGATTGGTAAGGGTCAAAATGATGATCTATAAATTTAGAAACGTTAAGGTAGGAAAATCTGATTACTTGTGATAAACTAGGAAAGTATTTCAAGGATAATTATTGTTTAACTCTTGGAAAAAGAAAGGCACTATGTAAAGTAATAAAAGAAAAAATACTATTGGAAATTCTATAATGATACTTGAGAATGATTGCACATAAATTGGTGGAAGAAGTGAGAATCAACTAATAAAGGGCGTACTTGAACAACTTACTAGTGTGTGTTGTTAGTATTGAAATAATTTGGTGCCAAACACATTGAGCACACGAAATAATTCATGGATGATAATGGTGGTATTGGCTATAAGCATTTCAATTTCTAAACTTAACATTTAACAAGTGATAATTAAGGTGGATTCTAGGTGGAAGAATCCCTAGTCTAACTTGAAGATGAGTGAATCTACGATGAAAGAGATCAAGAGGGAATTTGATGAGATAAGAAATTATTTTTGGATGAACAATGAAAATTATACGAGTGATTGATAGATCACCAGGGGAAAACAAGCCCTCATGTGAGTGGATTAAGAATAACATAAGACTTAAATAAGGATGACCTTTTGTATACGTGTTATATGGATAAGAAAAATATGTATAGTGATCGTGGAATTTTAGTTTGATATTGTTGATTTAAATGATTGTACAATTAGTAATATCTTAACAATGAATTTAACTAAATTTTCCTTGGGGAAGGAAGAATATATGATGAGAGATTAAGGCCCAATATGATATATGATGATAGATTAAGGCCTAAGATGATGATGCTCATTTCAAATTTAATGATGTACTTAGATAAGTATACCTATGGTGTAAATGGTCAAATAGAAAGAACAAGAAATTATTATTGAAAAGTAATTGGTATCTTGATGAAAATATGATACTAATAGCTCTGATGAGATAACATAGATCCTAGATGGATGTTGAATAATATTAGTTCATAGTAGGTGTTCAATGTTTATACAAGCAAATGAAATTGATTTTTAGATGAAACATGATAAAAATTCTTATAATGTATTATTGTTATATATTTGATAAGTATTGAGATGATATGAGGATAATGATGAACACGTGGTTGTAATGATAATGCTGTTATATGCTCATGATGGATATGATATGCATAACGTGGCATAGGAATTATGATGTTATAATATGAGGTTATATTGACATGTGGTTAGTCTATTATGTAATTTCATATTTGATGCAAATATGTTGATGTTATTACTTATGATGGTATTTCCTAAGGTGAAGCATGTGGTAATTGCATGCAGATTTTATGACATGCATGAGCATGAAATTCCTTACTATTCATAATGTTGTGATTAACGATGATGTTATGTTATCATGATGGCATGCAAGAGTTGGCATGTGAATTATTTTTATGATTTTATGTTTATAACTAATGCATTGGATGCATGTTGAGATGTGGTGACTTATAGGAACTCTACAAATGGGCCGAGAGGGCTGAGTTATTTGATGATCTCGTGGGAGCCCATACCTACGAGGGAGAATAAGTAACACCATATGGGTTGGGGACAAACTCAATCAACACTACATATGCAAGTGGTTCCTTTGTATTATATAACTCTTGATGGATAGCTCTTGAAGGGTTGTGGGACAATCTTGAGGAGGCCAAGGGCCTAATATTGTAGGCCAAGTGCCTGGTATTGGATTGGGACGCCGAAGTCTGGAAGTGGGTGTAAGACTTCAATGCCTGGGGCTGTGCACTTTAGTGAGTGTGGAGGGATTGGGCCAGCCATGCGAGATGCATGGAGTACTGAGACAGGTTCATGCCTTGGGGCAGATGAGGTCTAAACCGGGTGCGAGCCTTGGTGCCAACCTTGGCTATGATACATATCTGGGAGGCTTATGCCTGGTTCGGAAAGTGTGAAAAAGGACAGAGATTCCTTGATATTTCTCAGGTGTTTTGGGAACTTTCGATACCTGCTGGTTATACTAGTTCAGCAGAGGGTGTTGGTCACACATGAAGTAATAAATAGCTAAATAAATAATATAATATAATTAAATACTTAACTTCATGATGAAGTTCCTTGAGGAGGGGGAGTATGTAATGTCCCCTAATAATTATAAAATAATAAATAATATAGAAATAATATAATATAATTAAATAAATAAGTAAATAAATAACAAGTCAAGAGAATAATAAAAATGGTAAATAAAATAGTAAACAATAACTGGAGTTCTAAATATAATAGTAAATAATAAACTAAAGTCCTAAATAATAAATAAATAAGTGAAGTTAAGAGTTAATTAAGAAAGAGTTAATTAACAAAAGTAAAAATAGAAATAAATTAAGAAAGAGTTAAACTAAATAAATAAGTGAAGTTAATAATTAATTAAAAAAGAGGTAATTAATAAAAGTGAAAATAGAAATAAATTAAGAAAAATTTAAACTAATAAACTATAAAAATAAGTAAAGTTAACAAAAAGTAAGTTAAACTAAGAGAAATTCTAAATTAAGTAAAACTTAAAATAAAGAAATAAAAATTGCATGTTGACACAGTGGATGTGTGCATGTGGTTCCCATTCCATTATTTGGTCTATTTAATAAACATTAACGAAGATTCATGGATCATTCTATCATCCATTCTCTGGAGAGAAAGGTATTGTGAGGCAAAGGATACCCTGGCAGTAGTACGTTGATTGAGGGCTTAGGGGTGGCTAAATGTGGAAATATTACATACAGCTGAGCCTACTGTTGGGTGGAGAGTTGTCCCCAAAACCTTGTTGCGGTTATCAGGATTCAAACAATGTTCGACTTTGGAGTTGCAAGTAAGGAATACCATTGTTACAGGTGAGTCATCTTTGCAGTTTATGAAATTTCTATGATGATTAGTTAAACAATTTTTGGGTTGAATATAATTAATAATCAACCCAATTTTTTTTTAACTAATCATCATATAAATTTCATAAACGGGCAAAGACGACTCACCTGTAACAACGGTATTCCTTACTTGCAACTCCAAAGTCGAATGTTGTTTGAATCCTGATAACCGCAACATGGTTTTGGGGACAACTCTCCACCCAACCATAGGCTCAGCTGTATGTAATATTTCCATAGTTGGCCACCCTCGAGCCCTCAATCAACGTACTACTGTTAGGGTATCCTTTGCCTCACAATACCTTTCTCTCCAAAGAATGGATGATAGAATGATCCATGGACATTCCACAATGTCTATTAAATAGACCAAACAATGGAATGGGAACCACATGCACACATTCACTATGTCAACATGCAACTTTTATTTATTTATTTTAAGTTTTACTTAATTTAGTGTTTCTCTTAGTTTAACTTACTTTACTTATTTTTATAGTTTCTTAGTTTAACTCTTTCTTAATTTATTTCTATTTTTACTTTTGTTAATTAATTCTTAACTTCACTTATTTATTTAGTTTAACTCTTTCTTAATTTATTTCTATTTTTACTTTTGTTAATTAAATCTTTCTTAATTAACTCTTAACTTCACTTATTTATTTACTATTTAGGACTCCTGTTTATTATTTACTATTTAGAACTCCAGTTATTGTTTACTATTTTATTTATTATTTTTATTATTCCCTTGACTTATTATTTATTTACTTATTTATTTATTTATATCATATTATTTATATATTATTTATTATTTTATAATTATGAGTCGACATTATTAGCATTTGACTTTGGAGTTGCAAGTAAGGAATACCGTTGTTACAGGTAAGCCGTCGTTGCCCGTTTATGAAATTTCTATAATGATTAGTTAAACAGTTTTTGGGTTGATTATTAATTGTATATTTGATATAATTAATTGCATGCTAAATTTGGGGTTGTTACAAAATGCATGCGATGTATTCTATAACAACAAGGTATAAACAATTCATAAAACATAAAGATTTCATACTTCACATAGTTTATTTAATATGCACTCTACACAAGTAGTCAATGCATGACGTTTTACAAATTTAAAACATGTGTATTGATATTTAACTTCCAAATCTTTTTTGTAAAAACTTTATGATAAATTTCTTCTCAGTCCCATAGATTCTACTAGGCCTTGCTATTCCTTAAAGATACTTCAATTATATTCTATAATTTTGATTTTTTTTGTGAAACTAGCAAGACATGAATGTTAAATGTAAGATAGCTACATATATGTTATTAGCTTTCATTAGAGGATTATAAGTCAAATTTAACTTAAGACAACATAGGATAAATAATAAGTATCAGTGTATGATTAGAGGAGAATGCTCATGATGCAAATATGCCAGAGCTTCGAAAATTCCTATAGAAATCTTGAACCTAGCTATCCAATCTAGAGGATTGAAAAGAAAATCCTTAGCATTATTTGGACCATTTTTATTGAGCATAACAGATTCAAGATCGCCATTAAGCATATACTTGTACATAAGAAACTTCTCATCTTTAATTTCTAAGAATTTCCTCTTCACCACCACTTGTGCTAGACCACCGTACATGAGCACCCCATTGTAAAAGTCTCCCAAGTGACCAATGTTGATCATGGAAGAAGGATCCAATTTTTTGGTTACTTCAAGCAACTGGGCATAATTGTTTTTTTCTCCAAGCCTGGTCATGTTGGGAAAACCTCCTCCAATCTGCTGTGTTTTTAATTTTGGGCAACTAGGTCCAAACTATGATGATATTTTTGTTGGATTCCTCTTTTAGAGAGGTGCAAGATTGATCTAAATATCATCTTGTTTGGATGAGCATAAATTATATTTTTATTTTATTTTCCAAGCATGTGCAATTTGTCAAGGTCGGCCTGAATTGTAATGTAGGCTCACAATCCCAACAAATGTGTCACACACCCTCATTGATGGATATAAATTGGAGAGTCTTGATGCTCATTTTATCATCATCTCACCACACACTCATGACCTAATTGGTTCATACAACCTAGAAGAAACTTCTCGCTCTCACACATGTGAATCTGGATGCCAGAAATATGGATGATGCCGAAAATGGACACAAAAAGTTGGATGTCGGAAATATGGATGCAGAAAATCTGGATGCCAGAAATATGTATGTCGGAAATATGGATGTCGGAAATGGATGCCGGAAATCTGGATGCTTGAAATATAGATGATGCCAGAAATGGATGCCGAAAAACTAGATGCCAGAAATGGATGCTAGGAATATGGATGTCAGAAATATGGATTCCTGAAATTTGGATGCCAGAAATCTGGATGAGGGATCCTTTTTTTGACTTGCATTGACTTTTTTGGGAGTTGTTTCACGAGGTGTGTGTGACATTGAAGGAAGGTTGATCTTGTATGTGTTTGATTGAACCTATGAGAGGTTTGAAGAGCTGGTTTGACCAGCCAAATTGTTTGTTGCCTAGGGCATCCTGTTAATTGATGTAAAAAACATTTCTCTCTATATTTTCTGGACAAGAAGAATTGTAAATTCTGCTTTATTATATTGTCTTATCTTATGTCGGTCTATTATTTGTTCTCTCAACATTGGCTTTCAATGATTATGTGATTGCTAATCTGAATTGGGCCTTTAAGAAATATTGAAGTACACTACTTTAAGCATAGAACATACCATGGTTATCTAAATTTAACATGGTATCAGAGCTAAGGTGAAGACAAAGCCCAAGCTAGTGTGAAAAGAAATCATAGAAGAAGTTGTCCTGTCAAGGACCAATGGCCTCCACATACAAGGGTTTCCAGGGTGATGATAAGCTGTTTGATAAGTCTAATTATCATGTCTGGAATATGTATTTGGATTTGGTATTGGAAGGTCAAGAAGTCATGGACTATGTGCAGGTGAAGATAAATGAGCCTCCATCAAATGCACTGGCTGCCACAAAGACGAAGTATATAAAAGGGGAAGTCAAGACAAAGGATTCTATTCATAATCACTTGGTTGCTTATATCTCTGAGTTGGGTACATATAAATAGATGTACGATAAGTTGGTTAGCATGTTCAGGGATAACAATGATAATCAAGTTATTTTATTCAAGAACAAGTTGAAGAATATCAATAAGGGGAAAGAAGAATCCATTCAATCCTATTTTATAAGGCTCACAGAAGTCAGGAATGATCTCTTAGTTATTGGAGAAGAATTAGTTGATCGAGAGCTCGTTCTCATTGATATTGGAGGACTCCCCCGTGATTGGTATGTATTCAATACTACTATTCTTAATAATAATTTGATTCTTGATTTTGATGAATTTTTGATGGGATGCACTCAAGAGGACAAAAGAATGATTGAGAGAGACCATCCCTCAAATGGGAATGGAGGTGACCTAACTAACTTTACCGCTCATGCAAAGAAGAGGAAGGCTCCCTCTGATTGAAGTGGAAATGGTCAACCTTTCAAGAGGTCAAGGAATTCTAGGTATGATGAATCCAATGTTGTTGATAATAAGAAAAATGAATATATTGTTATATCTGCCCTCTCTACTGCATCTCCTCCGAAAACCATGGATGTCTAGTTAATTGATAGTGGTGCTTCAAGGCACCTCACTAGATATAAAGAAGCTCTTTCTGATTTGATTAAGAAGGATACCAATTTTTAGATTATCATTGGAGACAATGCCACCTATCATGTGAAAGGAACATGGATTGTGACCCTTCATATAACTCAAGGTCAAGTCCTCTTCTTGCAATATGTGTTGTACGTACCTGATTTGAAGAAGAATATATTTTCCATTTTGGAAATTGAAGACCATGGATTCAAGGTGGAATTCATCAATGGAAAGGTACACATTTGGAGGGATAACTTAAATGAAGCTCTTACTATTGGTTTTAGAGTTGATATGCTCTATCAGGTTGGTGGAAGTCCATTAGGGACCATGATATGTGACACGACTTTTCAAACCGAGCTATGGCACCAGAGGTTTGCACACCTTCATTACAAGGCCCTTCCCGAAGAAAGTAAGGTGGTGACAGGGATGCCCGAGTTCAAATATGATCATGAAGGTGTTTTTCAGGGTTGTCCATACAAGGGGACCATTCCCCTCAACTGTTATGAAAACATATGATAGTTTGCAATTGGTACATTCCGATCTATGTGGTATAATGCTCATAATATCCTTGGGAGGATGCTTGTATTATATCACTTTGACGGATGAATTCTCCTGTAAGACTTGGATATACTTGTTGAAGGACTTGGTGGAAAATAAAATAGGGAAGAAAATCAAGATTTTGAGAACCGATAATGGCATCGAGTATGAGTCAAATGAATTCAATGACCTTTTTAGGGAATATGGCATTAAGAGGGATACCGCTACTATGTATAATCCCAAGAAAAATGGTGTTGTTGAAAGAAATAATAGAGCCATTGTGGAAGCTGCCCACGCCATGCTTTATGACCAAGGTCTTCCAAAGTTTCTATGGGGAGAAGCTACCAACACTACTGTGTACGTTCAAAATAGATGCCCACATTCTGGATTGGACTCCAAAACTCTCGAATAATTATTCTCTGGTAAGAAGCATGATGTATCCCATTTTAGAGTTTTTGGAAGTCCCATTTATTTTCATGTGATGAAGGAAAAGAGAAGAAAGTTGGATGCTTCTCAGAATAAATGAAAATTTGTGGGATATAGTGAAACTTCAAAGGCATATATAATCTATGTGCCTAGTCAAAGAGAAGTGGAGATAGCCACAATGTCACCTTCGATGAAGATGTTTCCCTCAGGAAAGTCAAGGATCTTCCTAGCTCAAAGGAAGACAAAGAAGAAGAAGAAGAAGAATCAGTAAGGAAGTTGGAAGAACCGAAGGACGAACCGATGCCTAATGTTGAAGGTCTGATGGATCCTATTGATCCACCTCCTTCAAATAAAAGGAGACCCTCATGGCTTAGAGACACTCTCCAAGATGTCAAGAGACATATTTCTTCAAGAGGAACATTCTGTGAAAGCAAGAAGTCGAATAGATACCAAGGGTACCTAGCATCCATGGGCACTATTGTACAATATAAACCTAGAAAATTTGAAGAAGCCGTAAAGCATAATGTTTGGAAGGATGCTACGCATGAAGAATGTGAGTATATTATGAAGAATGATTTCTGGGATGTGGTCCCAAGACCAAAGGACAAATTTTTTGTTGAGAAACAGGCTCCAAAAATAGAAGAAAAGAGATGTTAATGCCTTAGAATAAGCCACTTCGAGGGGGCAACCTCCAATACATTACATGAATGAAAAATTCTTGGATCATACAAATGACAAAACCTCATTTCTATATATAGGATTCCATGGGGCCACAATGTAATCCTAGCCGACCTAACACTAATAATTGAAGGGCACAATAATAATAATATGGGGGTTACAGGGGTACAACAATAACAATAAGGGGGTTACAGTAACAAAAATAAGGGAATATAATAGTAATATAGGGACCTAACATGCTCCTCTCCTTCAAAAAAGTGTTGTCCTCAATGCTTGAGTAGCTTCGGGTGCTTTTGTATGAAATTCTCATCCTCCCATGTAGAATCTTCAGTGGGTAAGCTCTTCCATTTGATGAGATACTCGGATATTGATCGATTTCGTAGTTGTCGAGTTCTTATTTCCGTGACTGCTTTAGGTTCCAATATGGTTTTTCCTTCCTCATCAAGTTATGGAAATATTGTTTGAACTGGAATTTTGTCCCCTATAACCTTTTTTAAGCATGGAACATGGAAAACTAGATGCACTTGCGAAGAAGTAGGAAGCTCCAATTTGTATGCCATAGTACCAATCTTTTGCAAAACCTTGTAAGGACCATAGTACTTTGGCAATAATTTATTATCCTTCTTAGCCTGCTTGAGGGACATTTGTTTGTATCGTTTTAGCCATAAAAATACCGAGTCTCCCACATCAAAACTTCTCTCACTGTGATGTTGATCTGCCTGTTGTTTCATTCGATTTTGTGCCAAATTTAAGTTATCCTTTAAGAGTTGGAGAACTTCTTGTTGATGCTCGATGTGATACTCCACTACTTGAACCCTAGCATTTTCCCTTAAAAAATATTTGATGGATGGTGGATGATATCCATAAAGTACCATAAATGGGGTCATTTTTGCTGCAGTATGGAAGGAAGTGTTATACCACCATTCAGCGAGAGGTAACCACTTGACCCATTGTGCTTTCTTATCAGATACAAAACAATGAAGATATCCTTCCAAACATTTATTCACTATCTTTGTTTGACCATCGGATTAAGGATGATAAGATGAGCTATGAGCTAGTTGAGAACCCAAACAAGAAAATAATTCCGTCCAAAAATTTCCTGTAAAAATGGGATCTCTGTCACTTACAATAATCTTCGGGTTTCCATGTATCTTTTGAATTGTTTCCATAAATGCAGTAGCAACTGTACTTTCTTTAAATGGATGAGATAATGCACAAAAGTGTGCATACTTGGTAATTATAGCAACTACCACCATGATGACACTCCTTCCTTCGGACTTAGGTAAACCTGTGATAAAATCCATTGAAATCTCCTCCCAAAGATGACTTGGAATGGATAAAGGTTGTAGAAGGCCAAACATTATTTTGTTGGCAAACTAAACATTTCGACACAAAATTTTGAATATCAGATTTAAGGCCATCCCAAAAAATTCTTTCTTCACCTTGTGGTAAGTTTTTAAAAATCCCGAGTGTCCTCCTAATGTGAAATTCCAAAAGAATCTTTTGTTTTAGTTGGGAATTCTTGCAAATATATAAGCGATCTTTGTACCATAAGGAATCATTTTTCCAACTAAATGTATCAGATGTACTCTTATCTTGCTACAACTTTTGAATGAGATTCCACACTTCTTCGTCATTCTTCCATTCATCCCTTGCTTGGGTTATCCAATCTGGTTGGATAATTGAAATGGGACAAAGCAATGCTTCCACCTCATCATCCTTTCTTGAGAGTGCATCTACAACAACATTTAGCTTCCCTTTTTTGTAGAAGATTTCAAAGTCATACCCCAACATCTTTGTGACCCATTTTTGCTACTCTTCTAAAGATAGTCTTTGTTCTAAAAAGTTTTTAAGACTATCATGATCAGTTTTTACCTTGAAGTGTCTTCCCATTAGGTAAGGCCTCCATTTCTTTAGTGCATGTAGTATTTCCAACATTTCCTTATCATAAATAGCCTTTTGTAAATACTTTCCTTTTATTGAACGGCTTTCAAAAGCAATGGGTCTTCCTTCTTGCATTAAAACAACACCAATTCCATTTCCTAAGGCATCACATTCCACAAAAAGGTTTTTGTGAAGTCTGGCATAGCTAAGACTGGTGCTAGGCACATTTCATCTTTAAGATGTTCAAAGGCCTTAGTTGCTTCAGGAGTCCATTAAAATGCATCTTTATTCAATAATGTTGTTAGAGGTGCTGCTATTCTCCCATAATTCTTAACAAACTTGCGATAATACCCTGTTAACCCAAGAAATCTTCATAACTTCTTTATGGTTGTGGGGACTTTCCATTCCTTAATGGCTTTAATTTTGTTAGGGTCTACCTTAACACCCTCATGAGATACAATATGACCCAGATATTCCACCTTGTGTACTCCAAAGAAACATTTGGATGTTTTTGCATATAATTGTTTCTCCTCCAATAGTTTTAGCACCCTGTCAACATGTTGAACATGATCCTTCCAAGACTTGTTGTAGATTAGCATATCATCAAAAAATACTAGCACAAATTTTCTAAGGAAGGGTTTGAAAATGGAATTCATCAACCCTTGAAATGTAGAAGGTGCATTGGTAAGGCCAAAAGGCATGACCAAAAATTCATAATGACCCTCATGAGTTCAAAACGCTATTTTCAGAATATCTTCAGTCTTCATTCTAATTTGATGATATCATGAATGAAGATCTAACTTGGTAAAATAAATTGTTCCATGTAATTCATCCAATAATTCATCAATCATAGGAATGGGAAATTTATCTTTAATAGTGACCTTATTGAGCTCCCTATAATCTGGACACATGCACGATGATCCATCTTTTTTGTGCACCAATACTACTTGAGCAGAGAAAGAACTTTGACTAGGTTGAATTATACCAGCCTCTAACATTTTTGCAATCATATGTTCAATTTCGCTTTTTTGGACATAAGGATATCTATAAGGCCTGATGTTTGGAGGAACACTTCCTGGAATCAAATGAATAGCATGATCATGATCATGAATAGGTGGGATTCTTTTGGGAGTATCAAACACCTTGGAATGATTGTCTAAGAATTTTTGGAGATTTGGTGAAATATATGAATTTGATGTTGGAACTTCCAGTGAGCATAATTGTGCAATTATGCCTTGTTGTTCTTTCTTCAGAAGCTTTGTCATGACATTAGAGCTTATTATCTTTCTTGGCTTCCCTACAATACCCCGTAATTCGATTTTCTTTCCTTCTGAAAAAATTTTCAAGAAAAGTTCTTGTAAATTAAAAGCTACCGTCCCCAAAGATTGTAACCATTGTACTCCTAGTACAACATCAGCACCTCCCATTGGGATGGAAAGAATTGGACTATTCAATACATATTCCCCCATGGATAGCTTGATATTATAACATTTTCCAGAGCAATTTATAGTTCCTCCATTCACAACCATCACTTGACATTCTGGTGCTAGGTATAGGAAACAATTCAATTCCTTGGCTACCTTACAATGAATAAAATTATGGGTACTACCCAAATCAATCAACACTATTACCTTTTTCTTATTGATATGTCCTTCTATCGTGAGAGTTTGAGGAGTGGTAATTCCTGAAAATGCATTACATGATATGGTCGGACTCATTTCTTCTTCTTCTTCACAATCTATGTAAAATAATTTCTTCTCAGCGCACTTATGACTTTTAGTGTATTTTCTATCACAATTGTAGCAAAGCCCTTTTGCTTTTTTTTCTTCCAATTGTTGTGGTGTCAACCTTGTAGGTTGTGGAAGTCTAGGAGTAGCAACACTTCCATCTTTATAGATGTGAGTAGTAGGTTTCCTTGTCACCATAATTTTACATTCAGTTTTTCTTGCCAACCTGAATGCCTTCTCCAATGAATCAAGTTCCCAAACGCGGACTTCATGTTGGATGTTATCCTTTAAATTCCCTATGAAGACATCAATCTTGTGTTCCTCTGGAATATTAGTTATCCTTATATTCAATTTTTGGAAGTCCTCAATGTGCTCCGGCACTGAACCCTTTTGTTTGAGATTTATCAATTGGCTAAAGAAGGTGTTTCTTTTTTTATCCTCAAAATGTGCTATCATTTCCTCCATAAAAATTGACCAAGCGACAATTTTTTTACAAGAGAAAAGTTATCGATACCATAAAAATGTATTTTTTTCTAAATTTAAAGTTGCAATGTGTACCTTTTGTGTGTTTTTCACATTATTGAGATCAAAATATTGCTTCATCTGTGGTATCCATGTTACGGGATCCTTGCCATCAAAATTCCTCGTATCCATATTTGGAATATGGTGGTTCTTCCATCCAACATTAGAGTTTATGAAATCACAATTAACATTTATTTTGTTCTCATCATGATTTTCCTCTACTATCTTTTCGCCATTAGGAAACATTTCTTGTATCAACTTTGTCAAACCTTCCATATCTACTTTTAGATCATTCTTCATGTTTTCCATGTTGTATTTCAATTTTTCTTCCATGTCATCCATCATAGCTTCCATGCTAGCTTCCATGCCATCCATATTAGCTTCCACGCCTTTCTTCAAACCATCCATCTTCGCTTCCACACCTTTCTTCAAAACTTCCATTTCATTTTTCGTTGCTCTCTGCAAGAGCGAAATTTGGTGCACTTGCTCTTGTAATTTTGATAGATCATGTTGCAATTCTTCATTTTCATGAGTCATAGTAGATTACTATGAGGGATTAATGGGTGTTGAATTATTTTTAGGAGGCATTTCAGAACCCAATATTTAAATATATGCTCAATAGGCCCTTGGAATCACTTCAAACTGATTTTTTTTACACAAGACTTATGCAATTCGGAAAAAAATACACACCTTTTTTTTTCTTTTGAGGAGCTCTATATTGAAACTGCATTATCTATGTGATTTTAGATCTTCAATATCTGAAATTTTTCACTGAGGTAGCCCTCTAAATTCTCTTTCGAATGCCACAGGTTTGACCTGATTCAGATTCTTGAAGACAAAGTTGTGCCCAATCTCCTATGATTTCAGTAGAGCGAACTTCTATGACTTGCCACATGTCATTTTTTCCTCCTTAGACTCTGGAATTGATAGACAAGAAACTATAGTCCGTGTACTTGTGGCCACTATTTATAGAATTCCAATCCGATGCTCAGAGAGAGAGTTATGAAGATTTTCCCACGATCACCTCTTTGAGATGAAATTCGGGAGCCTGCGAAATACCTAACTTCCACAGACCATATCTCCAAAAATATTATGCACAAAGATCTGAAATTTTGTGACGATGTTCCTTAGGATTTCAGATTCACGCTCTAAAAGTTTTAGCTTCTGAACATTTGTAGAAAAAAAGTTATAGCGAAAATTCCACGATGACCCGTTTGGAGTAGCGAAACCCTAGAATCTGAAGCTCTAATACCAAATGTTGAGAAACAAGCTCCAAAAATAAAAGAAAAGAGATATCAACACCTTAGAAATAAGCCACTTAGAGGGGGAAACCTCAAATACATTACATGAATGAACAATTCTTGGATCATACAAATGACAAAACCTCCTTTCTATATATTGGAGTCCATGGGGCCACAACGTAATCCTAGCCGACCTAACAATAATAATTGAAGGGCACAATAATAACAATATAGGGGTTACAGGGGTGCAACAATAACAATAAGGGGGTTACACTAACAACAATAAGGGAATATACTAGTAATATAGTGACCTAACATTTGTTGTCACCTCGAAATGCCTCTACAAGATCAAGCATGGAGCTGAAGGAAGTGATGAAAAGTACAAGGCAATATTTGTTTCCCAAGGCTTCTCTCAAAAGGAAGGTATATATTATGATGATATATTTACACATGTTTCCCGCTACACCACCACGCAATCGGTCATTGTCCTTGCCGCAACGCAAGGACAGAGTCTCCATCAGATGGATGGGAATACTACTTTCTTACATGGTTCAATCAAGGAAGAGGTTTATGTGGAGAAAATTTTGTGTTCGAAGTCCAAGATAGAGACACCTATGTATGCGGGTTGAATAAAGTCTTATATGTGTTGAAGTAATCCCCCCAGGCTTGGTATGAGAGGATTGATAGCTACTTGATGAAGTTGGGCTTCACTCGAAGTGATGCTGATCCAAACCTTTATTTTATGGTTGATAA
This sequence comes from Pinus albicaulis, assembly GCA_034641835.2. Lineage (NCBI taxonomy): Eukaryota > Viridiplantae > Streptophyta > Pinopsida > Pinales > Pinaceae > Pinus > Pinus albicaulis. Next base: position 58,372 of record JAXQQM020078979.1, read on the forward strand.
ATATAATACTCTCATTCATGTTATCTATGCGCATAATACCTTCTTGACATGTGCTAACCCTCTTATTCATCAATGTAAGAGTGAGCCATCTTTTGAGTTCGAGATGAAGGACCTAGGACTAATGCACTATTTCCTAGGCTTGGAGGTCTGACAAAATCTAGGTGAGATTTTCCTTTATCAAGGAAAATACGTTGTGAAGTTGTGGAATGTAAGTCCATGTCGACACCGATGGAACTCAACTTTAAGAAGTTATGTGGAAGCACTGCTAGGCTCGAGCTGGTAAATCCCACCAAGTATCGACAACTCGTAGGGTCCTTTATGTTCTTAGTGAACTCACATCCGGACGTATGTTTTTCCATGAACACTTTGAGTAAGAATATTGTTGAGCCTCATCACATTCAGTAGATTGGTGCCAAGAACCTATTGAGATATCTTCGGGGCACAATCAACCATGGTTGAGATACATTGCTGGGAGTATGATGCTCTTTGGATATACTGATGCCGATTGGGTAGGAAGTGTGGTTGATTGTAAGAGCACATCTAGTTGTTGCTTCACCCTGGGTTCTGCTTCAATCTATTGGATGACCATGAATTAGAAATCGATTTGTTTGAGCACCGCTGAGGATGAATACATTGCAGCAAGTATGGCATGTTGTGAAGTTGTTTGTTTGAGAAGGCCCTTCAATGAGATGTTTGGGCATGTGCTAGATCGCACCATTATCCTTTGTGATAACCAGAGTGGGATTAGTCTTTCTGAGAATCCCTTGTTCCATGACTGATCCAAGCATATTGATATTAGGTACCACTTTGTTTGGGACATGGTACAATGAGGCACTGTAAGGCTCGATCACATTAAGATTGATGAGTAGGTCACATATATTCTCATGAAGCCCCTGGGAAGGTCAAATTCTTAACCTCCCATGAGAAGCTTGGAATCGTGGACATACCCTATTGTGAGGGTCTCGCTTGAGTTGGACGATTGGCTCTGGGATCTCCAGGGGGCTTGGGGATAGCTTCTTGAAGCTATAAGAAACCATAGGGCTAGATTCATTGAACCTTATTGTTGTGCTACTTCCACACCATTATGATATTGAGTTGTTTCACCCTCTCTTTCATATACGCCCCGTATGCATCCTACCCATGGAGTTTTGGACTCATGGGAAGTACATCTCATTTGGCCAATGAGGTGGGAAATGTGGATAGAGGCCAATATCATGACAGATGGACACATCAGGGATTGTCGTACTCTCTATGTCTAGGATGGTATGTGTCCAACCACTTGATCTGGGATCAAGTATGAATGAGGTTCTTATCTATAAACTGAATTCAGGTTAGTATGTGACTCTCTTGAGTCCCATTGAGGTTTTAACCTATAAGATGACTTCGGGTCAGCGGAGTGTGATGTTTTTGTGACTCATTCTCGTTGTACAAAGAAGAGATAGAAAAGCATGTTACAGTAGGATGACACAGGAGTGCATGATGATATATGATAGTACACTATGGTACTGTATGACTGGATGGCACAGGTGGATAGATGGAGTTCTTCCTAGTTGAGAGGGAGTGTTAATTCTGGGCAACTAGGTCCAAACTCCATGTTGCATTATCGTATGATGATGATGATATTTTTTTTTGGATTCCTCTTTCGGCAAGGTGCAAGGTTGATTTAAAAATCATCTTGTTTGGATGAGAAAAAATAATATTTTGATTTTACTTCCACACATTTGAAATTTTTCAAGGTCAGCCTCAATTATAATGTAGGCTCACAAGCCCAACAGATGTGTCACACACCCTCATTGATGGATATAAATTGGAGAGACTTGATGCTCATTTTCTCATCATCTCATCACACACATTGCTCATAATATGATTGGTTCATACATCCTAGAATATTCTTCTATCTCTCCCATGTGTGAATCTGGATGTCAGAAATATGGATTATTTCAGAAATGGATGCCAGAAATTTGGATGTCAGAAATATGGATGCTGGAAATATGGATGTTAGAAATATGGATGTCGGAAATATGGATGTTGAAAATATGGTTGCTGGAAATATGTATGCCGAAAATATGGATGCCAGAAATGGATACCAAAAATCTGGATGCCTGAAATATGGATGATGCCATAAATGGATGTCAAAAATTTGGATGTCGGAAATATGGATTCAGGAAATCTGGATGCCGGAAATCCAGATGAGGGATCCCTTTGTTGACTTGCATTGATTATTTTGGGAGTTTTCTTAAGAGGTGTCTCTGACACTGAAGGAAGGTTGATCATTTATGTGTTTAACTGAACCTCCAAGACATTTCTCTCTATCTTTGCTGGACAAGAAAAATTATAAATTCTAATTTATTATATTTGTTTGTCTTTTTTCGATCTATTATTATGTTCTATCAACATTTACTTTCAATGATAATGTGATGCTAATTATAATTGGGCCTATAAGAAATATGGAATTAAACTGCTTTAAGCATAGAAATTACCATGGTTATCTAAATTTTACATGGTATTAGAGCTAAGGTGAAGACAAAGCCCAAACTAGTGTGAAAATAAATCATCAAAGAAGTTTTCCTATCAAGGAACAATGGCCTCCACATACAAGGGTTTCAAGAGTGATGATAAGTTGTCTGATAAGTTTGATTATCATGCCTGGAAGATGTCTTTGGATTTGGTATTGGAAGGTTAAGAAGTTATGGACTATGTGCAAGGGAAGATAAATGTGCCTCCATCAAATCCACTGGCTGCCACAAAGACGAAGTATAGAAAATGGGAAGCCAAGGTGAAGGATTCTATTCATAAGAACTTGGTTTCTTATATCTCCGAGCTGGGTACATATAAAGAGATGTACAATAAGTTGCTTAGCATGTTCAGGGCTAGCAATGTTAATCAAGTTATTTTATTCAAGAACAAGTTGAAGAATATCAAGAAGGGAAAAGAAGAATCCATTCAATCCTATTTTATGAGGCTCATAGCAATCAGGAATGATCTATTAGTTATTGGAGAAGTAGTTGACCGAGAGCTCATTCTCATTACTCTTGGAGGAATCCCCCACGATTAGTATGTATTTAATACTACTATTCTGAATAATAATGTGATTCCTAATTTTGATGAATTGTTGATGATATGCACTCAAGAGGAGACAAGAATGATGGAGAGAGACCATCCCTCAAATGGGAATGGAGGTGACCCTACTTCCTTTACCGCTCATGAAAATAAGATGAAGGATCCCTCTGATCGAAGTGAAAATGGTCAAACTTTCAAGAGGTCACAGAATTATAGGTATGATGAATCCAATGTTGTTGATAATAAGAAAAATGAATATATTCCTATATCTGCCCTCTTTGCTGCATCATCTCCCAAAACCATGGATGTTTGGTTGATTGATAGTGGTGCTTCAAGGCACCTCACTGGACATAAAGAAGCCCTTTTTGATTTGATTGAGAAGGATAATAATTTTTATATTATCCTTGGAGACAATGCCACCTATCCCATGAAAGGGATGGGGAATCTGAACCTTCATCTAACTCAAGGTCAAATCCTCTTCTTGTGAGATGTGTTGTACGTACCTGATTTGAAGAAAAATCTACTTTCCATTTCGGCAATGGAAGAAAAAGGATTCAAGGTGGCATTCATTGATGAAAAGGTATCCATTTGGAAGGAGAGCTTAAATGAATCTCTTACTATTGGTTTAAGAGTTTATACACTCTATCAGGTTGGTGGAAGTCCCCTAGGGGCGATGACATGTGACACAACTCTTCAAACCGACCTTCATTACAAGGCCCTTCCCGAGGCAAGGAAGGTGGTGACAGGGACACCCAAGTTCAAATATGATCATGAGGGTGTTTTTCGGGGTTGTGCTGAAGGAAAGCATACAAGGGGACCATACCCCTCAACTGCCATGAAGACATATGATATTTTCCATTTGGTACATTCTGATCTATCTATTATGAGGCTCGTAACATCCTTGGGAGGATGCTTGTATTATATCACTTCTATATATGACTTCTCCCACAAGACTTAGATATACTTGTTGAAAAGAAGGATGAAGAATTCAAGTGGTTCCGTACCTTCAAGGACTTGGTGGAAAATCAAATAGGGAAGAAGATCAATATTTTGAGGACCGATAATGGCACCAAGTATGAGTCGAATGAATTCAATGAATTTTGCAGGAAATTTGGCATTAAGAGGGATACCACTACTGTGTATAATCCCAAGAAAAATGGTGTTGCTGAAAGAAAGAATAGAACCATTGTGGATGCTGCCCGTGCCATGATTTATGACCAAGGTGTTACAAATTTTCTATGGGGAGAAGCTACCAACACTACTGTGTACGTTCAAAATAGGTGCCCACATTTCGCATTGGAATTCAAAACTCTCGAAGAAGTATTATTTGGTAAGAAGCCTGATATCTCCCATTTTAGAGTTTTTTGAAGTCCTGTTTATTTTCATGTGCCGAAGGAAAAGAGAAGCAAGTTGGATGCTTCTCAGAATAAAGGAATGTTTGTGGGCTATAGTGAAACTTTGAAGGAAAATAGAATCTATGTGCCTGGTCAAAGAGAAGTGGAGATATGACACGATGTCACCTTCGATGAAGATGTTTCCCTCAGGAAAGTTAGGGATATTCCTAGTTCAAAGGAAGACAAAGAAGAAGAAGAAGAAGACGACACATGGAATATTGAAGAACCAAAGGATGAACCGATGCATGGTGTTGAAGATCTGCTGGATCCTATTTATCCACCTCCTTCAAATAAAAGGAGACCCTCAGGGCTTAGAGACACTCTCCAACATGTCGAGAGACATATTTCTCCAACATGAACATTCCGTGAAAGCAAGAAGCCGAATAGGTACCAAGGTTACCTAGTAGCTGTGAGCACTATTGTAGAATATGAGCTTGGAACAATTGAAGAAGTCGTAAAGCATCAAGTTTGGAAGGATGCTATGCACGAAGAATATGAGTCTGTTATGAAGAATTATGTGCAGGATGTGGTCGCAAGACCAAAGGAAAAATATTTTGTCACCTCAAATGGCTCTACAAGATCAAGCATGGAGCCAATGGAAGTGTTGAAAAATACAAGGCAAGATTTGTTGCCCGAGGCTTCTCTCAAAAGGAAGGTATATATTATGATGATATATTTACACCTGTTTCCTGATACACCACCATCTGATTGATCATTGTCCTTTCTGAAACGCAAGGATGGAGTCTCCATCAGATGGATGTGAGGACTACATTCTTACGTGGTTCAATCAAGGAAGAGGTTTATGTAGAGCAACCTTTGGGGTTAGAAGTCCAAGATAGAGACACATATATATGCAGGTTGAAGAAAGCCCTCTATGGGTTGAAGCAAGCCCCTAGGTCTTGGTATGAGAGGATTGATAGCTACTTGATAAAGCTGGGCTTCACTCGAAGTGATGTTGATCCAAACATTTATTTTAATGTTGATAAAGATAGGCCTCTCATTCTGGTTATCTATGTGGAAAATCTCTTCTTGACAGGTGCTAACCCTCTTACTCATAAATGCAAGAGGGAGCCAGCTTCTAAGTTCGAGATGAAGGACCTAGGACTGATGCACTATTTCCTAGGCTTGGAGGTCTGGTAAAAGCTAGGTGAGATTTTCCTTTCTCAAGGAAAATAAGTTGTGAAGCTGCTAGAGAGATTTGGTATGGTGGAATGTAAGTCTGTGTCGACACCGATGGAACTCAACTTTAAGAATTTATATGAAAGTACTGTTGGACCTGAGCTGGGAAATCCTGTTGAGTATCAACAACTCATAGGGGCCTTGATGTTCTTAGTGAACTCACGTCCAGACATATGTTTTGCAGTGAACACTTTGTGTCAACAAATGGTTGAGCCTCATCACATTCATTGGATTGGTGCCAAGAATCTATTGATATATCTTCAGACCACAATCAACCATGGGCTGAGATACACTCCTGGTTGTATGAGGCACCTTGGATATACCGATTCCGATTGGGCAGGAAGTGTGGTTGATCGTAAGAGCACATCTGCATGTTGCTTCACCTTGGGTTCTATTTAGGTCTCTTGGATGAGCAGGAAGTAGAAATCGGCTGCTTTGAACACCGCTGAGGCCGAATACATTACAACGAGTATGGTCTGTTGTGAAGCTGTTTGTTTGAGAAGGCCCTTCAATGAGCTATTTGGGCATGTGCTAGATACCACCATTATCCTTTGTCATAGCTAGAGTGGGATTCGTCTTTCTGAGAATCCCCTGTTCCATGACTAATCCAAGTATATTGATATTAGCTACCACTTTGTCCGAGACATGGTACAATGAGGCGCCGTAAGGCTCGATCACATTGGGACTGATGAACAGGCCACAAATATTCTCACGAAGCCCCTGGGAAGGTCAAATTATTAACCCTCCATGAGAAGCTTGGAACCATGGACAAACCCTATTGTGAGGGTCCCACTTGAGTTGGACTATGAGCTCTGGGAGCTCCAGCTATAAGTAACCACAGGGCTAGGTTTGCTGAACCTTGTTGGTGTGCTACTTCCCCACCATTATGATATTGAGTTGGTTCACCCTCTCTTTGATCTACACCCCGCATGCATCTCACCCATGGAGTTTTGGACTCATGGGAAGTACCTCTCTTTTGGCCAATGAGGTGGGAAATGTGGATAGAGACCAATAGCATGACCGATGGACACATTAGGGATTGTTGTACTCTCTATGTCTAGGATGGGATGTATCCAACAACTTGATCTGGGATCAATTCTAGATGAGTTTATTACCTCTAAAGTGACTTCGAGCCAATATGTGACTCTCTTGAGTCCCATTGAGGTTTAAACCTCTAAGCTAACTTCAGTCAACAAAGTGTGATGTCTTTATGACTCACTCTCGTTGTGCGAGAAGAGCCATCAAAGCATGTTAAAGTGGGATGACACAGGTGTGTAGGATGATATATGATAGTACACTATGGTACATTATGATAGGATGGCATAGGTGGACAGATGGAGTTCTCCCAAGTTGAGAGGGAGTGTTAATTTTGGGCAAATAGGTCCAAACTCCATGTTGCATTTCTCATATGATGATGATGATATTTTTTTTTTGGATTCTTCTTTCGGAGAGGTGCAATATTGATTTACAAATCATCTTGTTTGGATGAGAAAAACTGATATTTTGATTTTGTTTCCACAAATGTGCAATTTTTCAAGGTCACCCTAAATTATAATGTGGGCTTACTAGCCCAACAGATGTGTCACACACCCTCATTGATGGATATAAATTGGAGAGACTTGATGCTCATTTTCTCATCATCTGATCACACACATTCCTCACAATTTGATTGGTTCGTACAACCTATGAGAGGCTTCTCTCTCTCCCACGTGTGAATCTCAATGCCAAAAATATGGATGATGCTGAAAATGGATGCCGGAAATATGGATGCTGGAAATGGATGCAGGAAATGGATGTCAGAAATATGGATGTCGGAAATGGATGCTGGAAATCTGGATGCCGGAAATATAGATGATGCCGTAAATGGATGCCAAAAATTTGGATTTTGGAAATGGATGCCAGAAATCTGTATGAGGGATCCTTTTGTTGACTTGCATTGATTTTTTTGGGAGCTGTCTCATGAGGTGTGTGTGACACTAAAGGAAGGTTGATCTTGTATGTGCTTGACTGAACCTTCGGGAGGTTGGAAGAGCTGGTTTTACCAACCAAAGCCTTTGCTGCCTAGGTAATCCTATAAACTATTGTAACAAACATTTCTCTCTATCTTTCCTGGAAAAGAAGAATTGTGAATTTTGATTTATTATACTGGCTTTTCATCAGTCGATTTATTATTATGTTCTATCAACATTTACTTTCAATGATTATGTGATTGCTAATATAAATTTGGCCTACAAGAAAGATTGAAGTAATCTACTTTAAGCATAGAACATACCATGGTTATCTAAATTTAATATATGTACATTCTCCTAACTCATTTGTCTTTGAATTTCTTATTTTGTGTCTTTGAATGCAGTGGACTGCTACTCCTAGTACAAGAACAAGGAGTACTCCTCCCACTGAACCACCAATAATGGTTGCAAAATTCTTTACCCCTTTCTTCTTATTCATTTTGCCTACTATATTATTATTATGACGAGACTCGAGAGGTAATCCATAGCATATTAGTATCTCTTTAGAAGATTACATAGGATCTTTCCATGTGTTTCTTCTGAACAAAGTGAAGACAATTCCTTCAGATTTTCACTTTGGGCATCAATGTTCTCGGAACAGAACCATTCAAGAAATTGTGTGCAACTTCGAAGAGTAGCAGAGAATTCATATTTTTACTTATTTTGATTAATAAATTATTATTTTCTTTGGTCTCTATAGCGACAACAATGTTATTTTTTATTAGCACTGAAATGCAGTTTTATGACAGGGAATTTCCATTTCCCATTCCATGCCTTTATTTTTTCTTAGCATTGAAATGCAGTTTGTGAAGAATCTAGATTATGGATATATATTATATTGTGCATTGTTGGATTCTGTTGTTTAATACAGTTTAGACATTTCTTCTTTGGATGTGATTTATTGTGGCCTTTTCAAATTTAAAATTTAGAGAGGAAAACAAGGTAGATAGATTTTATCTGGAAAATATTTTGTATTCATGAAGAAAAATTCTACAATATTGGTAATTTTTGAGTTTGTGTTGTTTGAAAAAGAAATTTGAAGAAGACTTTTGAGGGTAACTATGTTGTCCTTATGCATTGTTGCCTTTCATTATAAGTGTCGTCTAGACATTTTAAGTTATTGCCCCCAATATTCTATTTGGACAAAAAGGAATTTCTGATCCCTGAGAATGAAAATGTAGAAATGACACACACACACACACACACACACACACACACACACACATATAATGAATCTTATTTTTTTGTAAAAGCTTAAAAATTTGACAACATTCGCTGAGTTTTCATCTATTTTTGTGCCATTAACAAGATTTTAAGGCCACACTTGCCAAAAAACTCACAAGGTAAGTCTTTATTGTCAATTCCTTTTCTCATTTCAGATTTTATATTATCAGGTACAAATATTATGTGAAGGTTCTAACTGAAATATTTTATTGTTATAGGTTGACTTACAACGAAAGGTTCATTCACTTTGCCACCATTTTTTCATGATAGTTGTTTATCTCCTCCACTAAATTATGGTTTCGATGGTTTAAGGGAGAAGGATGGTACCTCATCCTCAATTATTTCAAGCCTCATGTGAAATCTAGCCCTTTTTCTTTCCTATCACCTTTAGGATGCCTGGGAACTCTCTTCCTCTTGCTTATTTAAGAATTTTTTTTGTTTTTTCTATTCAATGCACATAGCAAAAAGAGCTACAAGATAAGATGAATTTCTTGCACTCTTTGATCTTTGATGGAAAACAATAACTAAAATTTTAAACGTTGCTTTTTTTTTTGTAATTTTACAAATAATATAAGCTTGACAACATTATTGATTATTGTTGTGATATCCTTGACAACATATTTGCATTTTTGTTCGATTTAATCAATGTTTTATGCTATAGGTTCTGGGTAATATGGTAGGTAATAATGAAAATGTTGATTGAAAATCACAAGTGTTGCTTCTGAAAAACTTGTATTATTTCTCATATCCGATTCTTCACTTTAAATAGCAAGCCCCAAAATCTGATCCCATTGGGAGTGCAAAGCTAATCTGGACTAAAATAAACATGGGAATGTCTTATACATTACGGTTATTTGATGCTCCATCTACCTTCAAAACCAACAACAATTATACTTTGTTTCCCATTTACAGTCGTTTTAATGAAGCGAAAGGAAAATGCAAGTATTTTTTAACATAGGCTTCAACTATGCCTTCCGATCCAAACCTAAGATATATGATCTAGAATGAGTTCTATTTTTTAAACGGGGATTGGAAGCAAGGAAAGGGTTCTTCTCCTATTATGCCATTTATTAATTCTAATAACACCCTCCCCCCAAAACCTTTCGTCTATTAGTTTGTCATCTTTCTGGATCACAGATATAGATCCAAACACGGATTTTGGAAAAATGGTCGATGTGAGAGGCATTTTAAAGTTGGACATAGCCCTAGATAGATGCATATCTTTCATAGGTACCAACCTTGAGGGATTTTAGATTTATCCTGGATTCTCTTCTCTCAACATTCGTTTTGAAGGAGTATTCTTACAATTGGAAAACCCACAAAAAGAGTGGTTCCTATGTATGCTGGGCAGTCCATCCCATCGGAAGAATTTTGGAAGTCCTTGGGACTGGTTAGAGTCGTTGTCGCCAAATCTGCTAAAATATGCTAACATTTTGCTACTATTGCACTATCCAAGCAAAATTTCTCTGACTACCACAGAAATTTAAGGAAAGATGACAATATTCAACCAACACTCCAATCTCAGGTACTTTGATATAATTGACATCTATTCACAATTGGCTTCTTATTCATCTTATGGATTTGATTTTGGGATCCTGGTGGCAAACGCTTCTGATTCTCACCCATATGTTGGCAATTTCTAGTCAAAAGGTATTGAATTAGAAGGTCTTGAAATATATAGAGGGGAACAATTATGTTCAAATCCACTACATCTCATGTCTACCCATATTTTGGATGTGGTTCCCAATTGGTAGTGTAATGGCACAGAGAAATTCTGTATCAAGTTCGGGCCATTCATGAGGGATGACAAAATTCAATCTACACCAATGAATTACCTGGTTTCCATTTATCATCATCACCATGTTCATTCCTGGTTTCCATTTATCATGATCATAAAATTATGGGATCATCTGGTCCATCTATAATGTATGTGTTATCACTCAGAAAAAGTGAAACATTATTTGACATGGTCATAGAGTTCATTTGTCACAAGTTATTATAGGAAAATTTAAATTTTTTCATATTTTACCTATCCTAAGGTTCAAACCCACCTCCATTTAGGTCATATCATGTCCTATCAGTCATAATTAGGTCAAAAAGGACACTTAAGCTACTTTTACATCTTTTCGTAGTGTTTTACACTATGAAACAATAGTTTTCGCTACAAAACTGCCTAATAGTTTCGTAGTGAAACTGTCAGAAATTGAACTAGATTCACTGCGAAAATATGTTTTTTCTGTTTGTCTTGTCAAACCTGAGGTGAAGCTTCAGGTCATCATTGAAGGAGTTAGGGTGGATGTCATTCGAGTCTGTTAGGGTTAAATCAAGGTACAAAGGTCATGTATGAGGTCATCATTACTGTTTTTAGCATGCATGTGTCATGATTTAGGCATGAGTTGTCATCGAAACCATAAAAAATTACCCAATTGAGTCTTTTTGTCATTCTCCACTTCATCTTTGCATGTTATTAAGTTTCTGGAGAGTTTCTTCACTGAGCCAAGATGGTTTCTAGCATTTTCAAAGGTTGCAGGTGTCACTAATCAAGCGAGCCTGAGAAGATATAAAATCACCATGGTTGCAAGAAGGAAGACTAATAAAGATGGTCAATACCTTAGATATGAGCCCATGGACATGAATTTTTTAAATTAAGACCCAATTTCCTTGGAGATATTCAGAAGAATAGGTTTTTTGCAATTTTTCCAAAGGTTGCACGGTTGTCATCTACATGTTTCTAAGGAGTTTGCTATTAGTTTCAATGGGAGAACTTCAAAGGTGGGAATTTTATACCTCACAGTAACACCAGAAACCATTGCAACAACAATAGGAATCCCTAGAGGAGGGGAACAATGGTTTAAAGGCATCAAGTTCACCATGAAGGACTGCAAAGAATTCATCAAGCCAGAGCATAGTGAAATTGATCTCACAAATGCTATCCCAAGGAGCTACATGAAGGAAAACTACTCAAAGCTTATGCTGATCATTTAGAAGTACTTCACATGTGAAGGGAGGTTTCACATGGTCTATTCATACCACCTTAGGCTTCTGCTGCATTTTGTGGTGGAAGAGCAGCTAGAACCAGTGAGCATGGAGACAGACCCTTTGCAAAATATTGACACACCCAAAGCTACACCTGCAAAACAGAAGCCAACAGTTAGCAAACATGGCAACAAGAGAGTTACTAGGATCCAAATAGTGGTCAAGGGTAACTTAGAAGACATCTTGAATGCCATTTATATTGAAGAAAGTCCCATTGTCCAAGTTAAAGATGTTGAAGAGGGAGGAAGGAAGCTTAAGAAAGGAAAAACAACTAAAAAATTGGAGTTTGCAGGTGATGATGATGGATTCATGTTTCAACTTAGAAAATCAATGACTAGACATGCAAGAAAGGTCTTGGAAAGTAGTAAAGAGGCTCAAAAGGTCAGTGAAACTACTCAGCCACCACCAAGCATCATAGACCTCTCCTCACCTTTAAAAGAAGATTTGGTCATCAAACAAAATAAGGGCAAAAAGAAAATCACTGAAAAGCCAGAGGTAGAAACCCTTAAGGAGAAGTTGAAAGAGGCAAGGGAACATATATCAATCCTGAAGAAATATGCAAATAAACATAGAGCTGAAAGTGTCTAGTTTGAAAAAATGAGCAAGATTTGGGAGGATCAAGTCACAAGTGTCTCAAAGACCTTGGACAATTCAAAAAAACTAATAAAGTGGACTCAGCCACTAAGAGGAGAGGTAAAGCACATCAAAAAGATAAATCTACACTTGCAATCCAAGAACATGACACTGAAGGACCAAGTGAAATACCTAGCAGCAATTGGAGTTGATTCATGAAGAGTTGGAAAATAAAGGTTTGAAGATGACTGTGGTTGATGAGCCCATTGCTCAACTGATAATAAATGAGAAGGAAACACAAAAAGAGCCATAAGTTGAGATTTCATATGCTTTAGAGGGTTCATTACATGCAAAAAATCAATTTTTTGTAGCTAGAGGTCAGTTTGTGAAGACAATCTTGAAATGTGAAATTTCTGCACTTCTACACAATTTCGTAGCGTTCCCTAGGCTTAAAGTGAGGAAAACGCTATGAAAAAACCTGTAGTAGCATTTTTTCCTCTAAAGTCACTTTTTGTGGTGTTCAAGGAGGGAGATTGATGGTGGTGATGTTTTATAACTTGATTGACACCATGGAATAGCAAAGGAACGAAGTTATTGGGTGCAGAAGCCACTTTTTCAACCCTACCAAAACTCACTACGAAACTGTCCTGTTTTCATAGTGAGCAATTATTAGAGGTTTTGGAGCATCTTAATGGCAGTTTTGGACAATTGGACTCCTCCAACATGTCAAGGGAGCTTATCATCAAATACTTATGACTCAAAGGAAGTGCTGTGGAGACAGGTCATCAGCCAAAGCAACTTTGAAGATAAGGGCTATGCATTCCTGAAAAATAGGGTTATGTTCCACAAGTCTAGGAGGGTTTTTAATATGTAAAGTGGTGATGAACTATGTCATGGTTTTTTCGAGCACGTGATACTTATTTTGTAACTATCATGTAACTGTTTCACAAATAAGGTAGAGCTATGTAATAAATAAGAGTTAGAGTCCTATTAGGAGATGATTTCTTTAAGGTGTAGCTGTCAATTTTCTATTAGAAGTCATGTATTTCAGTTATGTGATGTGTCATAAGAGAATTCGATGGTCTAGCCACCAGACAGATCATCCTTGTTGTAAAGAATGTCTATTTAAAGAAAAAGCATTGAAGTAGTCAGGGGTTGGAGATTTTTTGCACCAAACTGTTGCTTTTATGTATTTGACATATATCAGTAATACAGGGTGACTTTATTCTTGACATACCTGAGATTCTCATGAGGTTTTTAATGTCTTATTGATCTATATCTTTGTGTTTACCACTTGCAGTAGATTTCATCTCTATTACTCAGAATTCATAATTTTATGCTATGACTTCCTTTAGTGATGAAATGACTGTGTTTTCCTATGTTTTATATGTGAGTTACCTTTGTTAGAGACCTTTATCTACCTTAGCTTCCATGTCAAGAAACCTTGCCACTGAAACTACTAATTGTTGACTCCATAAGCCCAATAGTAGCAAGCCTGCATTATTTAAACCTGCAAACATAAAAACAAGTTACATTTCCCATAGAGTTAGTGATCTAGTACTATCATTATTCAATATCATAAAACCACCTTGAGAGAGCCCTCTCAAACTGAAGAGGCTAATCTTCAGTTAGAAGTGGTTTGAAACAGTTACACTGAGTTGTTTGATAAGCAGCCAATCAAGAACAATTTTGTGATAACAGTGTGTATGGGCTATGGGGTCTGCCACACAAATTTCACTCCCTTAATCCATGTATGCATCGTGAGGGAAGGATAGATGGATATATGTGGACGTCAAAAGGATTTTGTTGTACACGTAGTGTTTGGATGTGAAGAATTTGTTGTGATTTCAATTCCAACTATGTTTTTGGGTGTGAAGAATTTGATATCAACTATATATCAGCAACTATTTCAATTTCAACTATGTTTGTGGGTGTGAATATTTTTTATTTCAACTATATCAACAGTAATTTCAATTTAAACTATGTTTTTGGGTTTGAAGAATTTGAATAATGTATCTCACAGCAGCGATAATTAAACTATGGCTTGACTTTACAAAAGAAGTGATGCCGTGTATGTATACCAAAGTCATTAATAACATGAGAATCATGTAGGAAAAAGTGATGTCATGTATTTCATTAACAACAACAACAAAAACTCTGAAAATTTGTATTAGAAATGTGACGATGGGGGTGAGTACGTTTCTAGAGATTTTGTTCATCTCATAGTGAGTGAGATGATGAATTTTGGACTATACAGAGGATCAAATTCTTCTTCTTCTTCAACACGTATTAGTATGTTGATATGTTGCAAAAATAGGGTAGAATAGGGATGGGATTCCTCAGGGAGAGTGCAGGGTGTGTGCTCAAAAATATATATACAGTACTATGCCATATGATGGGACACCCACTGCAATATTGCAGAATAATGTTATGTTTGAAGATATGACACTGGGAATAAGCCAGGTGAAGCCAGGTGACAACTTTTGGTTGTAATTATGCATACACTACACACATTTCATTTTGGTTGAGAGGTGGAAGAAAGGTTGAGTGGTGATATTTGATTGATAATGACTTAGATTCCATGCTTATGACTCATTTTTTGCTGCAGCAAGGGTGATTGGACAGAGATCACCCCTGCCTACAGAGCATCATGCACAGTTCAGTTTAGTTCACAGGGAAGTTCGGACATGTGTTCAATATTAGAAAGAAATAAACACAATGGGTTTTCCTTTTTATTTTATTAGTTTTCCTGGTAATGGAATTTACAATGCTTGCAACCTCCTGATACAACAATTAAAATCGCAATATGACCAAGTCCTTCTTTTGTCTCGTAGGTTACCCATTGGTCTGAGTCTCAATCTCGGTTGCACTCAAATTCACTACTGAAAATAGTTGTCAATGGCTACCTTTAAAACTAGGAATTATGGTTACCCTATTTCTGCGTTTTCTCCCCCCCCAAATATATCAGTTGTACTCACATTCATTCTTCAAAATAACTGTTAATGGATCCTTTTAAAACTAGGAATTATGGAACCATGTTTCTGCATTTTCTCCTCTCCAAAAATATAGGGTTACTAGACTCAGTTTGGGAAAATGTAGCTGATGCTTTGAACATCATCCTAACCAGATGGGTTGACTTGATAGAAGAAGTGATGTCGTGTAGATATCCCAAAGTCATTGACAACATGAGAATCATGTAGGAAGAAGTGATGTCATGTATGTTATTAACAACAACAACATCTCTGAAAATTTAAATTAGAAATGTGACGATGGGGGTGAGTATGTTTCTAGATATTTTTTTCATCTCATAGTCAGTGAGATGATGAAAGTTGGACTATACAGTGCCAAATTCTTCTTCTTATTCAACATGTATCAGTATGCTGATATGTTGCGAAAAGATGGCAGAATAGGGATGGGGATTCCTCAGGGAGAGTTCAGGGTGCGTGCTAAAAAATATATACAATACTATTGTTGAACTTGTTTTGGGCAAAGGCAGATGATCCTCTGTTGTGCCATATGATGGGACACAAACTACAACATTGTGGAATAATGTTGTGTTTGAAGATTTGACACTGGGAATAAGCCAAGTGACAACTTTTGGCTATAACTGTGCATACACTACACACATTTCATTTTGGGCGAGAGGTGGAGGAAAGGTTTAGTGGTGATATTTGATTGGTAATGATTTAGATTCTGTGATTTGATTCATTTTTCACTGAAGCAAGGGTGATTGGACAAATATCATCCCTTCCTATAGAAAATCACACACAGTTCAGTTCAGTTCACAAGGAAGTTGGGACATGTGCTAAATATTAGAAATAAATGAACAAAATGGGTTTTCCTTGTTATTTTATCAGTTATCCTGGTAATGGAATTTACAATGCTTGCAACCTCCAATGGCTATTGCTGTTACAAAAATTAAAACCGAAACATGACCAAGTCCTTTTTTTGTCTCGTACGTTACCCATTGGTGCGAGTCTCAGTCTCGATTACAGTCACACTCACTATTCAAAATAGCTGTCAATGGATCCTTTTAAAACTAGGAATTATGGTTACCATGATTTCTATGTTTTCTCCTCCCCACAAATATCTCGGTTGCACTCAAATTCATTCTTCAAAATAACTGTCAATTGATCCTTTTAAAGCTAGGAATTATGGAATTCTGTTTCTACATTTTCTCCTCTCCACAAATATAGGATTACTGGACTCGGTTTGGGAAAAGGAAAATGGCACTTCGAACATCATCCTAACCTGATGGCTTGACTTTACAAAAGAAGTGATGTCGTGTATATATCCCAAAGCCATTAACAACATGAGAATGATGCAGGAATAAGTGATGTCATGCATGTCATTATCAACAACAAAAACTCTGAAAATTTAAATTAGAAATGTAATGATGGGTGTGAATACATTTCTAGAGATGTTTTTCATCTCATAGTCAGTGAGATGATGAATTAATGTTGGACTATATAGAGTGTTCAATTCTTCTTCTTCTTCAACACATATCAGTATGCTGATATGTTGAGAAAAGAGGGAATAATAGGGATGGGGATTCCTCAGGGCGAGAGCAGGGAGCATGCTCAAAAATATATATACAGTACTATTGCTGAACTCATTTTGGGCAAACAAATATGACCCTGTGATGTGCCATATGATGGGACACCCATTGCAACATTGTGAAATAATGTTATGTTTGAAGATATGACACTGGGAATAATCCAGGTGAAAAATTTTGGCTATAACTATGCATACATTACACACATTTAATTTTGGCGAGAAGTGGAAGAAAGGTTGAGTGGTGATATTTGATTGGTAATGATTTAGATTCCGTGCTTATGACTCCTTTTTTGATGTAGAAAGGGTGATTGGACAAATATCACCCCTGCCTATAGAGCATCACGCACAGTTCAGTTCAGTTCACAGGGAATTTGGGACATGTGCTCAATATTAGAAAGAAATAAACACAATGGGTTTTCCATGTTATTTTATCAGATATCCTCGTAATGGATTTTAGAATGCTTGCAAACTCCAATGGATGTTGTTGTTATAAAAATTAAAACTGCAATATGACCAAGTCCTTTTTTGTCTCACATGTTACCCACTAGTTTGAGTATCAGTATCAGTTGCACTCACATTCACTGTTCCAAATAGTTGTCAATGTCTCCTTTTTAAAACTAGGAATTATGGTTACCATGTTTGTGCATTTTCTCCTCCCAACAAATATCTTGGTTGCACTCACATTCATTCTTCAAAATAACTGTCAATGACTCCTCTTAAAAATAGGAGTTATGGAAACATGTTTCTACATTTTCTCCTCTCCACAAATATAGGGTTACTAGACTCAGTTTGGGAAAAGGAAGATGACACTTTGAACATCATCCTGACCTGATGGAAAAATAGGAATGGGAATTTTCAACTTTGGCCTTTCCCCTTATTTCAAGGTAATAAAATCAATTTCGAAATTGGATTTCTTATTTCTAATACATTAGCTATTGGTGAGGCAAATATTTTCAAAAACGTTCTCTACTCTTCCACTGCTTCCCTTGATGATAAAAAATAGAAAAAAGTTCTTCACTTGAACCATGTTGGCTCAAAAAGTATATGTTTCATGCTGTAAAAACCAGAAATCCAATGCCTATATGCCCAGTTGTGAAAGTATCCATTCTAATTACATCTTGATGGTTCCAAAAAATATATTACCTACCATTTCATTGGGTATTATAAAGGGATAATCACGATTTCCACGTTTAAGGATCAGGTAAAAACCAAGTTTGAGGTTCATCATTCCACAAAGCTCTTCTTTGCAGATTTGGTGTCCTCTGTGAATTATTCATTCTTGAATTCATTGGTTGCACATAATTGCAAGAATTTGTTATGAAAGTACACCAGAAGACATCATGCGAGTCCTTGGAAAATGATATTATCTACTCATTTTTTATCGATATTGGTATATCTCATAATTTTGACTATATATGAATATTTTTGGCGATTGAGGAGAGGTGTACTATTCTGAGACCTGATCATGGCATGGTTTGACATTTCCTTATACCATTTTCATTGAAACAATTGATTCAGGTGGTGGTGGATGCAATACTTCACCCAAAGACATGTGATTAACTTCGAGTAAACTATATCAACTCTCATGCCACCCCTTTTGCTAATATTAATTCTTGAAAAATTATGGTCATTTTGAATCCATAATACCCTAACCACCCTAGTACTTTGGCCTATGGTAGGCAACCTTCTTATTCATTTTCCATCCAGATAATTGGATACACAAGCTCCTTTTGGAATGTGTAACTTCTCATGAGTCATTGATGACTTTAGTATGTCAAGTACTTGGTTTAGTATCCTCACACTTTCAACACGATTCAAATCTAAATTTTGTTCCACAAATAGAAACACAATCATTTTCTTCAAAATAAGTAGTTTTAAGACCACCCAAAGTTACCCCACAAGATTGTGGGTAACATCTGGCTCCAACTTGGAGATATGTGTTCTTCTTGGGAGCACTTGAGAACCCTACAATCTCATTTTACCAAAATATTTCTATAGTACTGAGATATGTGATCCAATGTAGCCACCACAAGCTCTCAAAGAGGCATATATTTTTCTTGTGTTAGATTATCATACAAAATAGGGAAATGTTGAACTTTTATTACTTGTAGGTTGTAGCTTTGTTCTATATTGTCACATTTTCACCAAAAATATTTTCAATTTTGTATTTGCCTGAGTTGCCACATATGTTTTCTCCAGCAAGCCTTACACACCCTTCTAATAGTAAGGATTATGCTTTATAGGTATACTTATGGCTACTTCCTTTTGATGAATCAAAGAAAATACCTACATCTTCCCACAAAATATTGTATCTTTTGCTGACTATAAAAGGTTTATGTGTACAGTAGTATCTATCTTTCTTCATGTCTGGTTCATTAATATGAATTTCACATATATAAGTAGAGTAGGAACCTTCTCTTTTCGTTGGAGTAGACTCATCATCCTCAATGGTTATTCTTGAGACTGTGAAAATAAGAACACCATTTATGCTTCCGTCAGTGTCACTGATGACGTGTTTTTCTAGGACATTGTAGAAAATCCTTCAACAACTGGCTATCCTAATAACTGTGATGTATGGAGCATAATAGCAAAGAAAATTTAAAAAAGTATTCAACAGTTATAAACAACTTTGTAATGGGTTTAACAACCAAGGGGTCTACTTTAGACTTAGATTCTCATTCTCTTTGTAATTTTCAATTTTGTTTCTACAAGAGAATTCTGAGTTGGTTGTCACTAGATAATTGAATACTGAAACATCTATGTTCTCAAAGAATTTAGAGACACATATTTGTTGTGTACCTTTATCACCTTTGTGGCATGGGGTTATCCCATTTTCATTTCCTTTTTACTTGAAAGGGATGCCTCATTTTCATTACCTTTTTTCTTGAAAGGGATGCCCCATTTGCATTACCTTTTTGCTTGAAAGGGATGCCCCATTTTGATCTTTACAACATTTTTAGTCCTAGGGGTAATAGAGAAGGAACTTCTATTTGGATCTTTAAAAATTGTCCAAATTCATATTCCAAGAAACTAGAGATTTTATTATCAAGCCCATCATCGATTTCAACATAACCATTTTCCATTTTGGGCCTGAAAAAATCACCAATCCTTCGAATTACAAGCTTTTTCCACATCCTTTCTACCTGTGCATTTTGGGTGTTCTCTTTCCATAGCAACCACTTTATGTTCTTGATATTCGTTGTTGAAATTGCCAAGGCGAATCTCATTTTTTATTGTAGTAGTACTTTTATGCTCATATATGAAATAACAAATAGGTGTCTCTATGTGTTTCTAATTCTGAAAAACATATTTCAGGTCATCAATCTTTATAACCTCTTTGTCAATGGACCATTTACTTGTGCCCCATTCAACTCCTTGTGCATATTGTGTCATCCAGGACAAGGGTTCTCAGGACATGTTTTCCATAGTCATCATCAACCCTCATATTAATAATTTTTCCATTCCTCTCATTGCCCACTTCATAATAAGGTTCAAAATCAATGACTTTGGAATTCAATTTTTCTTCACTTCTTAATTCACCTTGGGGAAATCATAATTTCTCTTTATTTGCTCACTACTCCTCTCTATCCACATCACTTTTCTTGCCAATTTTTCAACATGGAGATATGTTACTAGAACCCTTGTTACCAATAGGAAGGGGGAGGATAGATTTATCCCTGGAATGAATAATATGGCTCAGTCCAAATTATGGTCATAAGTTTCCCTTTAGAGGAGTAAATTCATCATTATAACCTAAGTTATAAATCTGGGAAGCCTAATGTTTCTATTGCTATGTCCAATTCTCTTATATTTAAATTTTGTTTTTTATGTGAATTTCTCTTATTGTAAACTACTACGTCAACTAATCTTACTGTATCTTTTGTGTATTGCATAACAATATTGAGTAGGAATGCTCAACTATATTTCCATTGAAATTATTTAGAGACTTTATTTGTATTATATTATTAGTTTTTATTATTTATTATGGAACTCACGAACACCCAAATTTTTGTCCATAAATAATTTGTAGAATATCAATTCCTTTGTCAAGGATATAAGCCCACAAAGAAATCATTACAATAAGTCAAATTCAAAGTCTCCATAAGTCAACAATGGTTAATTCCCCCCAAAAATGGCCAAACTTCATATTTTGGCCCCTGCAACAGAATTTTGGCCTCCTCCAACATACCTGCAATTTTTGGCCCTTTCGTAACTCTGAAATTTCACACATGTGGGAGTTTTTAGGGAAAATTTCCTTCTCCTTTGACCTTTATTTCTCTCTCCTTGACTTTGACTTATTTTCTTTTTTTTTTTCTCTTATTTTACTCATCCTTTCTCAAGATATGAAACTTGCTTGATGTATATTCCAATTGATGTTGAGCTTCTCTTATATATACACATCTTAGGAGGCTGAATTACCCCAAACATGGTTGACTTGGTCTTGTAGGGACCAAAATTAACATTTTGGCTCAAAACAAAATTCCTTTTCCACTTTCTTATCAATGAAACAAATGGGACTTGACTTGTACACTTATGACAAATACTCTTTTTACTTGAAAAACCCTAGGAGCATGGAAAATTTTATGGGCTAATATTCGTAGGTGGGCTAATTTTCCATGATTTTTCCAAAAAAAAGAATCGCCAATTTCCATTTTTTCTAGAAATGATTCACCCAAATTTTAAAATATAAAATTATTTTACCTTAAAAACCGCCAACATTATATAGAGACTATATATAAAATCATTATAAATTTGAATAATTTTACAAATATATCAACAAAATTTTTATAGTTTGAATATTAGGGACTAGTGAGATTTTCCAAATTTTTAAACTTCGAGATAATTTTCCATCCTTAAAATTTTCCCTGCATAGGAGCATGAAGACCATGATTGACATAGAAGACAAATCAACTTGAGCATGAAGCCCATGCTAAAAATAATAACTCGTTTTATTTTTATTTTACAAAAATATACAGTCATAAGTATAAAGGTAATAATGAAGACCGAATCTAGTTACATCCTACAACACTCCCATTCTCTCTCTCTGTTTCTTAGCATAGAAATTACCTTGAAGGAGGAACAAAATTCTAAGATCATGTTTCTGTTTTTCGGGATAGAGGTTTTCTTGTTGGGAAAAAAAATTCCAGGGTTTTGGTTTTGAACAGGGTCCCATCTGAGGTAGTGAGGCATTTTTATTGGTATGTGAGGTGTTATTGTGGGACGAAGTATGGAAAGAAGCAGTGAGATTTTTTGTCCTCCTGACTCTAAGGAAGAGCGAGGTTCTGTCTGGGTGTAGGAATCTCTTGAAGAAGGTTTACAAAAATAGGCTAGGGATTTTATGGCACAGGAAGGAAATTTGAAAACCCAACAAAACTTATAGATTTTCTCTAATTATGGCACAAGAAATATCTCTAGAAGGCAGTGAATTTACTCAACTAGTTCTTGTCCTAGCAAGCGAGGTCCTTGCATGTCTCTTTGGTGTTACCTATCATAGAATGAGAATTTTTATTATCTCAGCAAGCTCGACCCAAAGTGGATGGTTAGTTGGAGGTTTATAATGTAGTGGAGTAGTGACTCAACACTCAGCGAAGGGTTCTAAAGCCTAAATACTCTCTGAATCAGAGTTGCCTGAAGCAAGACCTATTCGGGTTGAGCATCAAGGAGGGTTTCCAAGTTGCAGGGATTTGATTCTTGTCTCTAGATCCAAATAAAAATACTGAGTTTGTATTCCATTCAATCTGTGGAGAAGAAGTCCTATATAGGCCAACAAAGAAATTTCCTGTAATTCGTGATTGCTAGTAATTCAAATAGTCTTACAGAAGGATGTATTCTGGAAGAAGGATGCATATTGTTGTGAAGCCAACTCTGTAACAGGTTCAGAAATGAATTCTTAGATAGTGTAAGGCATAGGAAGCGTAGAAAACATAACTCATTTAAGTTGTGACTCCTGGTTAGAGTAACTGATATTGTGGAGTTTGGATTTAACTTGTGGTTCATATTTCTCATCAGTGAGGAACTAAATTTGTTTGAATTGAATTCCGTGTTGTGACTCAGGGTTTATATGATATTGAGTAGTGTATTGCCAAAGACTGTTGTATTGTTGTTTATTTTTCTAGATACTTTTGTTCACTGTAATCACTGAAGACATAGTGGCAATTCTAAATTAAAAATTAACCACTGTAATAGAAAAAGAAAGGTTAATTATCAAGAAATTCTAGGGTGAATTATCATAACATTGTATAGTAGTATCAATGATAGGGTTATACGGTTGGATTTATCGTGTTAAAATTTTGTAAAAGAAGGATAAATTTTGTTGAAAAATAGGGAAAAAAATACCCTAGCACATTACATAGAGGTCAAAAATTCAAATTGAAAAATGTGCAACCTGGAGGCCTACAATAGAAACTAGCTTAGATTGTTTTGTGCTAGTATTAATATAGATGGGGTTTATTTGTATTAGCTTAATGTTGTTTTGTGCTAGTATTAATATAGATTGGGTTTCTTTGTATTATCTTAATGTTGTTCTGTGCTAGTATTAATATATATAGTTCTGTCTCATTAAAATGAGGATTGTGGTTGGATTTGTATTTGGTTGTTTCTTTCTTGAAGCTCCATAAGTTGCCTAGATTCTTGATAGCTATTTAGTTTTCCTTTTAACACTTATAAGTGCTTTTATGAAATGTCATTCATGTTTTTAAAACATAGATACTCATATGAAGATATCGTAATTTGTTCACAATATGAGAAGATGGCCTCTTCTTTAGGAAACATGACAAAATTTCCATTTCTAACTCTTTGGGCAACATTTGAAAGGAGAGAAAATTGGGCGCAATGTTTAATAATTATGGTAGAAAAATTTCTTCTCCTTTAGTTTTTTAGCCCATTTCTTTTAATCGCTAATGAAAAATATGGACTCTGAGATTACACACCAGAGAGTAGGTAGTTAATATAATAGCCATGGAAAAGGAGTTGTACTTCAACTGGGATAGCTCATCGACAAAAAACCTACACGCCAGAGAAAAATTATTGTTTAAAGGAAGGTCACCTGCACGTAAAACTTCATTGTGGATGATCTTTCTGTTGAGACTCAACAAGAAATTTTGATCCTAGTGAAAATTAAGCACCTACACTAGGTGGGGCCCTCGGGCTATTTTTAGGTGTATGTCTATTTATATATGCATGACTATTTATAGATGCATGTCTACCATTAATTTAGATGGACATTCAACTACAATATATTCTCAATGAGAACTTGAAAATAGTTAACTGAAATGGAAAATTAGTTAGCTAAGTGAATTTCGAGTTAAGTGGTTGGTTGGTGGGACATGCAGGTTGACTTTAGTTGTAATTGAGTGATTCATGTTGTAACTTAAGAGTTGGAAGTGCATTGGTGCATGATTTGTGAAAGTTGTAAGTAGTTTAACTCATTTAAGTGAGTTAAACTTAGTTGTGCTAGTTGTAACTGAAGATACACTAGTGAGATATCAAGCGAATTAATTATAATTAATTCACAATTAGTGGTCTCACATGCAACTGAATATTTACTATTATTAACTGCATGCATGTCATATCCAGTGGAGACCCAATTGAGTTCTAGGTGAAAGGGAGGTAAAATATCAGTTGTGACATTATCCTCTTACACACAAGCAAGCACACACACACACATTGGATTTTCCCATGAGGATTGCATAGTCAAGGCAGGCAAGAAGGCATGAATTCATGGATTGCGCAGTGGAGGGAGGTTGTCTGGAGATAGTAAATTGAGCAAGTGATTTGCCAATTTTCATATGAAAGTGTGATACAATTAGCTGATGTAATGAATGCTATGAAACCAGCTCCAAAAATAGAAGAAAAGAGAGATCAATGCCTTAGAAATCAGACATTTCGAGGGGGAAACCTCTAATACATTACATAAATGAAAAATTATTGGATGATACAAATGACAAAACCTCCTTTCTATATATAGGAGTCCATGAGGCCAAATTTTAATCCTAGTGGGGCCACAATGTAATCCTAGCCGACCTAACAATAATAATTTAAGGGCACAATAATAACAATATGGGGGTTACAGGGGTACAACAATAACAATAAGGGGGTTACACTAACAACAAAAAGGGACTATACTAGTAATATACAGACCTAACATTCTCCTCTCCTTCAAAAAAGTGTTGTCCTCAATGCTTTAGTAGCTTGGGGGATTTTGTATAAAATTATCATCCTCCCATGTAGAATCTTCAGTGGGTAAGTTCTTCCATTTGATGAGATACTCTTAAATTGATCGATTTCGTAGCTGTCGAGTTCTTGTTTCTGTGACTACATCAGGTTCCAATATGGTTTTTCCTTCCTCATCAGGTTCTGGAAATATTGTTTGAACTAGAAGTTTGTTCCCTATAACCTTTTTTAGGCACGAAACATGGAAAACTGGATGCACTCGGGAAGAAGCAGGAAGCTCCAATTTGTATGCCATAGTACCAATCTTTTGTAACACCTTTTAAGGACCATAGTACTTTTGCGATAATTTATTATCCTTCTTAGCTTGCTTGAGGGACATTTGTTTGTATGGTTGTAGCCGTAAAAATACCCAGTCTCCCACATCAAACATTCTCTCACTGCGATGTTGATCTACCTGTTGTTTCATTCGATTTTGTGCCAAATTTAGGTTATCCTTTAAGAGTTGGATAACTTCCTGTTGGTGCTCGATGTGATCCTCCACTACTTGAACCCTAGAATTTTCCTTTAAATAAGATACGATGGATGGTGGATGATATCCATAAAGTGCCATAAACGGGGTCATTTTTGCTGCAGCATGGAAGGAAGTGTTATACCACCATTCAACGAGAGGTAACCACTTGACCCATTGTGCTTGCTTATCAGATAAAAAACAACGAAGATATCCTTCCAAACATGTATTCACTATCTTTGTTTGGAATCGGATTGGGGAATGATAAGATGAGCTATGAGCTAGTTGAGTACCCAAACAAGAAAATAATTCCATCCAAAAATTTCCTGTTAAAATGGGCTCTCTGTCACTTACAATAATCTTTGGGTTTCCATGTAGCTTTTGAATCGTTTTCATAAATGCAGTAGCAACTGTATTTTCTTTAAATGGATGAGATAATGCATAAAAGTGTGCATACTTGGTAAGTCTATCAACTACCACCATGATGAAATTCCTTCCTTCAGACTTAGGTAAACCTGTGATAAAATCCATTGAAATCTCCTCCCAATGTTGACTTGGAATGGATAAAGGTTGTAGAAGACCCAGGGTCATAATTGTCTCAACTTTATTTTTTTGGCAAACCAAACATTCCGCCACAAACTTTTGAATATCAGATTTAAGGCCATCCCAGAAAAATTCTTTAAAAATCCCGATTGTCCTCCTAAAGGAGAAGTGTGCAATTCCAAAAGAATATTTTGTTTTAGTTGGGAATTCTTGCAAATATACAAGCGATATTTGTACCATAAGGAATCATTTTTCCAACTAAATGTATCAAATGTAATAGGATCTTGCTGCAACTTTTGAATGAGTGTCCACACTTCTTCGTCCTTCTTCCATTCATCCCTTACTTTGGTTATCCAATCTGGTTGGATAATAGAAATTGCACAAAGAAATGCTTCCACCTCTTCATCCTTTCTTGAGAGTGCATCTGCAACAAAATTTAGCTTCCCATTTTTGTAGATGTTTTCAAAGTCATAACCCAACATCTTTGTGACCCATTTTTGCTACTCTTCTGAAGATAATCTTTGTTCCAAAAAGTATTTAAGACTATCATGATCAATTTTTACCTTGAAGTGTCTTCCCATTAGGTAAGGTCTCCATTTCTTTAGTGCATGTAGTATTGCCAACATTTCCTTCTCATAAATAGCCTTTTGTAAATAATTTCCTTTGATTGGACGACTTTCCAAAGAAATGGGTCTTCCTTCTTGCATTAAAACAACACCAATTCCATTTCCTGAGGTATCACATTCCACAATAAAGGTTTTTGTGAAGTCTGGCATAGCTAAGACTGGTGCTAGGCACATTTCTTCTTTAAGATGTTCAAAAGCCTTAGTTGCTTCAGGAGTCCATGAAAATGCATATTTCTTAAATAATGTTGTTAGAGGTGCTGCTATTCTCCCATAATTATTAACAAACTTGCAATAATACCCTGTTAACCTGAGAAATCTGCGCAATTTATTTATGGTTGTGGGGACTTCCCATTCCTTAATGGATTTAACTTTGTTAGGGTCTACCTTAACACCCTCGTGAGATATAATATGACCAAGATATTCCACCTCTTTTACTCCAAAGAGACATTTCGATGTTTTTGCATATAATTGCTTCTCCTCTAATATTTTGAGCACCCTGTCAACATGTTGAACATGATCCTTCCAAGACCTGCTATAGGTTAGTATATCATCAAAAAATACTAGCACAAAGTTTCTAAGGAAGGGTTTTAAAATGGAATTCATCAACCCTTGAAATGTAGAAGGTGCATTGGTAAGCCCAAAAGGCATGCCCAACAAGTCATAATGACCCTCATGAGTTCAAAATGTTGTTTTCAGAATATCTTCAGTCTTCATTCTAATTTGATTATATACTAAACAAAGATCCAACTTGGTAAAATAAATTTCTCCATGTAATTCATCCAATAATTCATCAATCACAGGAATGGGAAATTTATCTTTAATAGTGAGCTTATTGAGCTCCCTATAATCTAGACACATGCACCATGATCCATCCTTCTTGTGAACCAATAATACTGGAGCAGAGAAAGAACTTTGACTAGGTTGAATTATACCAACCTCTAACATTTATGCAATCATACGTTCAATTTCAGTCTTTTGGACATAAGGATATCTATAAGGCCGGATGTTTGGAGGAACACTTCCTGAAATCAAATGAATAGCATGATCATGATCACGCATAGGTGGGAGTCCTTTGGGAGTATCAAACACCTTGGAATGATTGTCCAAGACTTTTTGGAGATCTCGAGAAATAGATAATTTTGATGTTGGAACTTCTAGTGAGCATAATTGTGAAATTACGCCTCATTGTTCTTTCTTCAGAAGATTTGTTATGACATTAGAGCTTATTGTCTTTCCTGTCTTCCTTGCAATACCCTCAAAGATTGTAACCATTGTACTCCTAACACAACATCAACACCTCCCATTGGGATGGAAAGCATTGGACTATTCAATACATATTCCCCCATGGATAGCTTGATATTATGGCATTTTCCAGAGCAATTTATAGTTCCTCCATTTGCAACCATCAATTGACATTCTGGTGCTGGGTATAGGAAACAATTCAATTCCTTGGATACCTTACAATCAATAAAATTATGGGTACTATCTGAATCAATCAACACTATTACCTTTTTCTTCTTGATATGTCCTTCTATCTTGAGAGTTTGAGGAGTGGTATTTCCTGCCAATGTATTACATGATATGGTCAGACTCATTTCTTCTTCTTCTAGGGTTGCTTCCTAGTGTATATCCTCTTCTTTTGAAGTTTCTTGTTCATTTTCTTCCTCCTGTTCACAATCTATGTAAAATAATTTCTTCTTAGCACACTTATGACCTTTAGTGTATTTTCTATCACAACTGTAGAAAAGCCCTTTTGCTCTTTTTTCGTCCAAATTTTGTGGTGTCAAACTTGTAGGTTGTGGAAGTCTAGGAGTAGCAACACTTCCATATTTATAGATGTGAGTGGTAGGCTTCCTTTTCGCCATAATTTTACATTCAATTTTCCTTGCCAACCTGAATGCCTTCTCTAATGAATCAGGTTCGCAAACACGAACTTCATGTTGGATATTATCCTTTAAAGTCACTATGAAGACATCAATATTGTGTTCCTTTGGAATATCAATTACCCTTATATTCAATTTTTGGAATTCCTCAATGTGCTCCACCACTAAACCCTTTTGTTTGAGATTGATCAATTGGCTAAAGAAGGTATTGCTCTTTGTATCCTCATATTGTGCTATCATTTCCTCCATAAAAATTGATCAAGTGACAATTTTTTTATGGGAGAAAAGCCATCGATACCATACAAATGTATTTTGTTCTAAATGTTAAGTTGCAATGTGTACCTTTTGTGTGTTTTGCACATTATTGAGATCAAAATATTGCTCCATCTGTAGTATCCATGTTACGGGATCCTTGCCATAAAACTTCCTCATATCCATCTTTGGAATATGGTGGTTCTTTAATCCAACATTAGTGTTTATGAAATCACAATTAAAATTTATTTTGTTCTCATCATGAGTTTCCTCTACTATCTTTTCGCCATTAGAAATCATTTCTTGTGTCAACTTTGACAAACCTTCCTTCAAACCTTCCATGTCTTCCTTCAAACCTTCCATTTTTTCTTCCATACCATCCATTTTTTCTTCCATACCATTCTTCAAACCATCCATCATAGCTTCCACGCCTTTCTTCAAACCATCCATCTTAGCTTCCACGCTTTTCTTCAAAATTTCCATTTCATGCTCTTTGCGAGGGCAAAATTTGATGCACTTGCTCTTGTAATTTTGATAGATCATGTTGCAATTCTTCATCTTCATGCGTCATAGTAGAGTACCGTGAGGGCTTAATGGGTGTTGAATTATTTTTAGAGGCATTTTAGAACCCAATACTGATATCTATGCTTAATAGGCCTTTGGAATCACTTAAGCTGATTTTTCAAACAAGACTTATGCAATTTGGAAAAAAAATACACAACTTTTTCTTGATTTTGAGGAGCTCGATATTGAGACTGAATTATCTCTATGATTTTAGATCTTCAATATCTGCAATTTGGCCCTGAAGTATCCCTATAAATATTCTTTCGAATGCCACAGGTCTGACCTGATTTTCATTCCTGAAGTCAAAGTTATTCCCAATCTCCTACGATGACCTAATTTTGGACTGGTTCAGTAGAGCGAACTTGTACAACTTTCCACGTGTTACTGTTTCTTCCTTCGGCTCTGAAATTGATATAGGAGAAACTAAAATCTGTGTACTTGCATCCAATTTTTATAGAATTCCAATCCAATTCTCAAAGAGAGAGTTATGACAATTTTCTCACAGTCACCTCTTTGAGATGAAATTTGGGAGCCTGAAAATTCGCTAACTTCCACAGACCATATATTCGAAAAATATTGCGAATCAAGCTCTAAAATTTTCCACAATGTTCCTTAGGATTTTCGCTTCCCTATGTGAAAATTTAAGCATTTGAACCCTCGTAGAAAAAAATTTATAGAGAAAATTCCATGATGAACTGTTTAGCTTAAATTCAAGAACCTGTAAAAATCCACTTGCACAGATCATATCTCCGAAAATATTACGAACCAAGATCTGAAATTTTTCCACGGCACTCCTCAGGATTTTGGGTTCGCTCTATAAAAATTTCAGCTTCTGAACCTTCGTAGAAAATAATTTATATCGAAAATTCCACGATGACCTGTTTGGAGCAGCGAAACCCTAGAATCCAAAGCTCTGATACCAAATGTTATGAAACCAACTCCAAAAATAGAAGAAAAGAGAGACCAACACCCTTAGAAATCAGCCACTTTGAGAGGGAAACTCTCCAATACATTACATAAATATGAGCTAAATTCTTGGATGATACAAATGAAAAAAAACCTCCTTTCTATATATAGGAGTCCATGGGGCCACAATGTAATCCTAGCCGACCTAACAATAATAATGTAAGGGGCACAATAATAACAATATGGGGGTTACAGGGGTACAACACTAACAATAAGGGGGTTACACTAACAACAATAAGGGACTATACTAGTAATATAAGGAACTAACAATGAGGGCTCTTGTGATTGGAGTTTTGTATGTAATTGTTTCATGATCCATGATATAATATACAATAGATGATAGTGGGGTTTTAGCTGTAAGCTTTCCCCAGGAAATTATCTGTGTTGTGTGTGATTGATCTTTCTTCATGATATTGCAATTGGAGACTGTGTTTTTATTTCCGCAAATATTTTTAGAAGCAATTCAGTATTTAACTTTAGCATATTGTTAGATTCGGTGAATCCAAGATATACATGCATATTGTATAATTTCTACTTGGTATCAGAGCACATCAAATTGCAGAAGTGAAGTAGGAGATGAGTTTGTTGTTGGATAGAATTCATATTTGCAGAAAAAATTTCTTGTTGTACAACTGATTCAAGATCGAAATGGCTTTCAATGGATTGAGGTTAGAGTATGCACTCGAGGGCAGCTCGAACTAAATTTCTTGGAAGGATAGGATGGAGGCCATACTCGAAGACAATGGATTGAAGGAATTCATTGAAAAATATGTTCCTAAGCTAGATGCTACAGATGCTGCCAATACTGATGCATGGAAAAAGAAAGAGGAAAAGGTGAGGAGGATCCTATTGGAGGGAGTACGAGACCAAATTTTCTCAAGCCTCCATGGGAAAGCCACAACATATGCTATGTGGAAGGCTTTGATGGATCTATTCCAAAGCAATAGTGACCATAGGAAATTGGCGCTCAAAGATAAACTTAGGAAGATCAAGATGGAAAGGGGTGACACCATTTCAAAGTATCTCACAAAGTTTGTCCAATGTCAGGATGAACTAGGGAGGGTGGGAATAACATCCACTGATGATGATTTGGTGAGTTTGGCTCTCCTAGGGCTTCTTAAGAGTTGGCATAGTTATGAAGACTCTATCAACAGATGGGAAAAATTTTCGGATTAGGAATGACTATGGTCGGATCTGGTGTAGGAGAAGCTCAGGAAGAACACCAGAGATGGCTCTTCATCAAATCATCATGATGAAGAAGATTGTGGTTTGGATGCCAGGACAAATAAGGGGTAGGGGAAGAAATTCCATTCTAAATCCGAGTCTAAAGGCAAGAAGTAGGACATGTCCAAGGTGAAGTGTTTTCATTGTCACGAACATGGGATTTTTGCTATTAACTATCCAAAAAAGAAGAAGAACAAGGAGGCTGCTGGAGCTGCAGATGGTGAGGCCCTTGCCTCAAAATTTGAGCTTGACTTCTCCTTGATTGCATGCATGGTGTCAAGTGCATTGGGATCAGTGTGGTATTTGGATAGTGGCGCTTCCTTTCTCATGATAGGAGATAAGGAAATTTTCAGTGACTTGGGGGAGAAATATCTCCAGATGCATATTGATATGGGCGAAGACGGATGGTACAGTGCTATTGATATTGGTACCATTACCTTTCAGAGGGAGTAGGGTAAAAAATTTCAATTAAAATATTTAATGCATGTTCCAGGTCTGAAGAAAAATTTGGTCTCAGTCGCAATGTTGGAGGACAAAGGCTATGACGTTTTTTTTTAGTGATTGAAAAGCTTTCCTATGACATAAAACAATTGGTCAAGCCAAGAGGATAGGGATTCGAGTTAAAAATATCTACAAGATGGAGGTAGATGGCTTCATTGTAATGGTGGGTGCAACACGAGCGATGTTGCATGATCAGGGCCTACCAATGCATTTGTGGGTGGAAGCATGCAACACTACGGTTTATGTGTAGAACCATTGTCCTCATAGAGTAATTTCCATGAGTACACCTGAAGAAGCTTTCACTGGTAAGAAACAAGATGTTTCAAACTTTAAGATTTTTGGCTCATCTGTTTATGTGCATGTGACCAAGGATGCTAGGAAGAAGCTGTAGCCGACTGCTGAAGTTGGGATTTTTGTGGGGTACACAACAACACCCCATAATTATCATGTGTATTTTTAAAACATCAAAATGAATATTGTGTGATGGGATATAAAATTTGATGAGGGGAAATCCATGCGTTTGTCACTTGAGAGGGAGTTGGAACTGCATGTAGAGGAGGAAATGCTGGTTCTCAAATATGAGTCTCTAGATGTGGATCAGCCACATGAGGAGGTTCATGGAGTGGAGGAAGCCACTCATTCAGAGCCATCCATTAGAAATGGCAGAAAGCACACCACAGAAGCTGATAGGCTGAGACTTGATGTTGTAGAGAATGTAGGAGCCCCTACTTCACAGCACAGACAGAGACAGTCTCCCTACCAATTTACTAGATACATGGTTCTTATGAGCAAATGTATTATGACTGAACCATATTCCTTTGAGGAATCAGTGCAGCAACCTCCTAGGGTTGATGCAATGGTGGAGGAGTATGACTTCATTGTCAAAAATAGTGCTTGGGAAATTGTTCCAAGACTGGTTGATAAATCAGTGGTAGATTCGAGATGGATCTACAAGGTAAAGCAACCTGCTGATGGGAGTGTAGAGAAATAAAAGGCCAGATTTGTGTCCTAGGGCTTCTCACAGATCGAGGGGATGGATTATGATGAGAATTTTTCACCTGTCGCAAGGTACTCTTCAATAATGACCATCTTTATAGTCTCAGTGTAGATGGGCTGGCACATTCATTAGATGGATGTGAAAACTACATTTCTCAATGGGATCATTGAGGAAGAGGTGTACATAGAGCAGCCTGAAGATTTCGATATCTTCAACAACGAGTCGCATGTGTGAAGACTCAAAAGAGCATTTTATGGGCTGAAGGAAGCAACCCGTGCTTGCTACACTCGGATAGACAACTATTTCACCAGACTGGGGTTCACCAAAATTGCAGCAGATGCAAACCTGTACCAAATTGTGGTGGAGGGTAAGCTTTTAATCATTTTTCTTTATGTGGATGATTTAATATTGATTGGTGATGAGAAACTCATACACTCATGCAAGGAGGATCTTGCAAGGGAGTTTGAAATGAAGGATTTGGGCCTCCTTCATTATTTCCTTGGATTGGAAATATGGCAATGAAATGGTGAAATTTTTGTGTCTCAAGGAAAGTATACAAAGGAGATACTAGGTAATTTTAACATGGAGGGCTGCAAACCCATGGATATTCCTCTTCTAGGAAACTGAAGGAAATAGGATGCTACTTTTGGAGAGGTAGTGGATGCTACTGTCTATCGATAGTTAGTGGGTTCGCTAATGTATCTAGTGAACACAAGACCAAAAATTTTCTATGCGGTTACCAGTTGAGTCAATATATCGTGAAGCCTACCAAGATCTTTTGGAAGGTGGGGAAGCATGTCCTGAGATACTTGAGGGGCACATCAGAGTATAGTTTATGGTATAGACAATCAGATGGAGTGAATTTGCATGGCTTCACAAATGCAGATTGGGCTAGAAGTCCAACGGACAGAAAGAGCACATCAGTGGGGATCTTTAGCATTGGATCTACAACTGTTTCTTGGTGCAACAGGAAGCAGAGATCTGTGGCACTCAGTGCAGCTGAAGCGGAATACATGGCAGCGAGTCAAGATGCATGTGAGGCTATCTAGATGATAAAGGCCTTAGTTGGTTTGTTTCATTCTCATCTGGATCCGACAGTGATTCATTGTGATAATCAGAGTTGCATTAAACTCTCGATTAATCATGTGTTTCATAATAGATCCAAGCATATAGATATCCGGTACCATCATATCAGAGATTGTGTGAAGAGGAGAATTATGTTGCTTTGTACACTCCCACAGAAGATCACGATGCAGATATTCTGACGAAGGCGCTCACCATGAGAAAATTCGAATACCATAGAGATAGGATTGGGGTGAAGGATAATCCCTTTCTTGTTGAGAGGGAGTGTTGAGATTCAACAAGAAATTTTGATCCTAGTGAAAATTAAGCACCTACACTAGGTGGGGCCCTCAGGCTATTTTTAGGTGTATGTCTATTTATAGATGCATGACTATTTATATATGCATGTCTATCTTTATTATCCCTTAATTTAGATGTACATTAAAATATAATATATTCTTAATGAGAACTTGAAAATAGTTAACTGAAGTGGAAAATTAGTTAGCTAAGTGAATTTTGAGTTAAGTGTTTGGTTGGTGGGACATGCAGGTTGAATTTAGTTGTAACTGAGTGATTCAAGCTGTAACAGAGTTGGAAGTGCAATGGTGCATGAGTTGTGCAAGTTGTAAGTAGTTTAACTCAGTTAAGAGAGTTAAACTCAGTTGTGCTAGTTGTAACTAAAGATACACTAGTGAGAGATCAAGTGAATTAATTATTAATTTATTCACAATCAGTGGTATCACATGCAAGTCAAGGTTTACTGTTATTCACTGCATGCATGCAAGATCTAGTGGAGACCCAATTGAGTTCTAGGTGAAAGGGAAGTAAACTATCAATTTTGACATTATCTGCTTCCACACAAGCAAGTACACACACGCATTGGATGTGCTCATGAGGATTGCACTGTCAAGGCAGGTAATAAGGCATCAATTCAAGAATTTCTTTTCAGCAGGGATTACGCAGTGGAGGCAGGCTCTCTGGAGATAGTAAATTGAGAAAGTGCTTTGCCAATTTTTGTATGATAGTGTGAGACAATTAGATGATGTACTGAGGGCTCTTGTGATTGGATTTTTGTATGTAATTTTTTCATGATCCATGATATAATATACAATAGAACATAATGGGGGTTTTTAGCTGTAAGATTTCCCTGGGAAATTATCTGTGTTGTGTGTGATTGATCTTTCTTCAAGATATTGTAATCGGTGATTGTGTTTTTAATTCTGCAAATATTTGTAGAAGCGATTTAGTATTTAACTTTAGCATATTGTTAGATTGGGTGAATCCAAGATATATGCACATATTGTATAATTTATACACTTTCCTTGTCCACTTATATTTGATGTTAATGTGTGGTTTTAATTTTTCATAGAGGGTTGTTTTGGCATATAATCCTAGATTTAATTGCACTCTTATTGAAAGACCATTGTAATTGTCTTGCAGGCAGGTGTGAGCAAACTTGTTTATCTTATTTGAGTCACCCTTGGACTGAAGGGCATAAACATTGTTTTTGAGAGAGAGTATGGTTCTCCGAAAATATTAAACAATGAAATGACAGTAGCTAAGTAGGTAATCTGTATATGTGTGTTCTAGTTTTTTTATTTTAATGTTGTATTAGTTTCCCCTTCATAATTATCTTAGATATGGTAGGAAAAATTTTCAAACTGAAAGGTCAAAGATAATATTTTTTTTACTCAATGGTGTACATGGTCTGTGGACTAGTCACATGAGAGTAATGAATAAGAGTTGTGGCTGAGTCAAGTTCTATTTGAATGGACAGTCTAATGAAATGTATTTCAATGCCATGGTTTCATCTTTTTGACAGGTTGAGTTAGAGGACCCTGTTGAAAATATTTGGGCCAATTTGGTAAGACAAGCTACAACAAAGACAAATAATTTAGTTGGGGATGGAACTACCACATCTATTGTGATTTCACAGGGTTAAATAAGTGAATGTGTAAATGTAATTGTTTTCCTCTAGTATTGGTTTAAGATATATTCATTTTTGTAGGGTTTTATGGTGTTTGTTTTTTTAGTTTTGGTTTGGGATTTAATGAGTTTAATATGGTATTTCATTGAAAGATTTGTGATAAGGTATTTGAAAATTTTGATCCTTTTGTCAGTTGTTATGAGCTTGTTAGGTAGGACCCAATCGACAAATATTTTATCTTA
Organism: Pinus albicaulis; assembly: GCA_034641835.2. NCBI lineage: Eukaryota > Viridiplantae > Streptophyta > Pinopsida > Pinales > Pinaceae > Pinus > Pinus albicaulis. The sequence continues at coordinate 94,871 of JAXQQM020078979.1, forward strand.
AATTTCTGAATTAGAATTTGAAATGAAACCTTTTTATTTAAGTTGTTGCAGCAGGTGAAAATCCCATTCAAATTACTAGGGACATTGACATGAAAACAAAGGCCTATCTTTCGAAACTCAAATGTTTGTCAAAGGAGGTAAATCCTCATATTTTGAGTAGGTTGGTTTTTTATTATTCTGATGGTTTGGTGTTGCACCTAATTGAATGAATTAGTTGCCTAAGGTATTTTTGGTTGTAAAATCTGTTTCATTTTTCATACAATATTTTCTTGAGGAATACATTTGGTGTGTGGTCTTGTTAGATATTTAATAGTTGTAGTTGTTTAGTCTTATGGTTTAAGTGAAGTTTTATTATGGAAGTAGTTTATGCAACCTTATCATTTAATCCTTAATCCAGGGTAGCATGTTGAGGAGTTTCTTGTGAAACATTGTATTTTTGGAATTTTTTTCAAGTATGAATGGTTACACATGTTAAAACTTTGTAATCTGTATTATTTTCCAGGTAGAGGAAAATGAATTAGTAGATGTTGCTTCAGTGAGTGCCGTGAATAACTATGAAATAGGAAAAAGGATAACAGAGGCTATGAGAAAAGTTGGAAGGAAAGGTGTTGTGACACTTGAAGAGGGAAAAAGTGCATAACATAATTTTTATGTTGTGGAGGGAATGAAATTTGATTGTGGTTATATTCATCCACACTTTGTGACGAGGGAATTAATTTTGATCGTGGTTATATTTCTCCACACTTTGTGACAAACAGTGAGAAGCTGTGACATAGAGTGAGAAGATGTTTGTGGAGTATAATAATTGCAAGGTAATTGATGCAAAATAATTTTCTTCTTGTTTCTTTGTTGTGTTGTTATTCAATTGGAGGGAACGCAATTTGATCGTGGTTATATTTCTCCATACTTCATAACAAACTGTGAGAAGATGTTTGTGGAGTATAAGAATTGCAAGGTAATTGATGAAAAAAAAGTTTCTTCTTGTTTATTTGTTGTGTTTTTATTCATTTGTTTTCCTCATAACGTGAGAGAGAATAATTTAAAATCACACCTTTTTAAAATAAAACCCTCAATATTTCATCACCATACACACTTGGCATAAATGTAGGTGGAAATTTGTTGTTTTGATGGAACATGGCATAATTGTAGGTGGAACTTTTATGTTTTGCAAGGTTCCAGCTAGGTAGAAACCATGTTATATCAATGTTCCAATAAATTATCTCCATTTCTTAATGCTTTCTCTCGTGAAATTGTGAAATTATTTCCTCGTCACTTCCATCTTACCAGTATGCATATCATACATCCTCAAGGTTGATTTTGGGTTGTGTTGGTTTGTATGAAATTGTATATTTTGTGCCCTGTGTTTTTTTTTGGTTTTTTTATTAAATTGGGAGTGTTGATTCAATTATTAAAAATAAAGATGGACATTGCTAAGCATAGGTTATGATAAATATCTATTTGTTCATGTTTTATTTTTCATTCTACTTATCAAATACTCAAATTGAATCATTATTTATTGTAAATTGTAGCTTCTATTAGTTGATAAGATCACAAATGAAAGAGACATAATCACAGTGTTAGAAGATGCCATCCGTGGGAGGTATCCCATTTTGATCATTGTGGAGGAAAGTGAACAAGAATATTTAGCTACCGTTGTTGTCAACAAGATCTGGGGTGTATTGAAGGTTGGTACTTTGAAGCTCATGGATTTGGAGAGAGGAAAATCCAATACTTGGATGGCATTGCCATATTGACGGGAGGTACTTTTTTATTTGAGATACATTATTGAGATAACACATTATGACATTCCTTTTGTTTGATTTTTATTTTTTCTTATTAAGATAACAAGCAGGAAGTTTGTGGTTCGATTCCATCATGCCCTAACATGATTTAGTCATTTAAGAAACAAAATTATTCACAATTTCTATATATATTTTTTCTAAAGATAATTTTTTACTGCAATAGTGATATAACGTTTATAAATAAAGGAGGCTACTTTTTGCACCATTTCATATTTTATGGTGCTTTGCACCATATACAATTTTATTATAATAATAGTAAATGTTATCTTTTCACCATTTTTTATTTTATGTTGTTTTGCACCATATACAATTTATTATTATTATAATAATTTTGATATATTTATGATAAATTTTTAATTTTTGTAAAATTGGTTTTGGTGCTTTTCATCACAATATCTTGATCCATGTCAGATTGGTTTTTGATGGTTTGCACCATACACCATGGAATGCCACATATGCATTTAACACCAAATTTAACATTGTTTTACTAACTCCACTTTTGCACTGGAAAACATAGCACCACTTGCATATCCCCACATTATCACCCCTTTTGCACCACTATTTGAAAAATAAGGATTTTTTTGTGGTACCAGCTCCAAAAATAGAAGAAAAGAGATATCAACACCTTAGAAATAAGCCACTTCGAGGGGGAAACCTCCAATACATTACATGAATGAACAATTCTTGGATGATACAATTGACAAAACCTCCTTTCTATATATAGGAGTCCATGGTGTTAGAAAATTATATACATTACAGAGCAATGAAACACATAAAATATGTGTAAAACACAAGCACACAAAACACATAAAACTAGAGAGACACAGATATACATGGTTCACCCAGTTTGGGCTATGTCCACCCTAAACAGCTAGTCCTTCCTTTCTATTATCTAGCAAAATGAAGAGACACAACCTACAACAGATCAGCTGTAATATACTCTGTTCTCTCTCACAGTCTCCCTATCTGTTTCTCGCTCTGAGAATACACATACAATACACAACCGCAATACAATACCCTCATACAAAGCGAGGGGTTTCCTTCTAGGGCAAAAAACCATAAACTAAACATAACTTCTACCGTTAGATCATCCGCCTAATGAACGGCCTAGATTGACTAGAAATTACTATACTTTTACAAGGCAATTTTACATCTATTTTTAGCTTCAGGGGCGCTGCCCCCAAAACCCCCCGCTAGTGGGGGGCTCCATAAAGTCACAACCGCCCCCCCCTAGACCCCCCAGGCAGTGTTTGCTGTGATACAAAATAAACAATATAATCAGGCTCCACACCCAACACATGGGGCCACAATGTAACCCTAGTGGGGCACAATGTAATCCTAGCCGACCTAACAATAATAATATAAGGGCACAATAATAACAATATGGGGGTTACAGGGGTACAACAATAACAATAAATGGGTTACACTAACAACAATAAGGGAATATACTAGTAATATAGGGACCTAACATGCTCCTCTCCTTCAAAAGAGTGTTGTCCTCAACGCTTGAGTAGCTCTGGGTGCTTTTGTATAAAATTATCATCCTCCCATGTAGAATCTTCATTGGGTAAGTTCTTCCATTTGATGAGATACTCTGAAATTGATCAATTTCGTAGCTGTCGAGTTCTTGCTTCTGTGAATTCTTCAGGTTCCAATATGTTTTTTCCTTCCTCATCAAGTTCTGAAAATATTGTTTGAACTGGAAGTTTGTCCCCTAAAACCTTTTTTAAGCATGAAACATGGAAATCTAGATGCACTCGCGAAGAAGGAGGAAGCTCCAATTTGTATGCCATAGTACCAATCTTTTGCAACACCTTGTAAGGACCATAGTACTTTGGCGATAATTTATTATCCTTCTTAGCTTGCTTGAGGGACATTTGTTTGTATGGTTGTAGCTGTAAAAATACCCAGTCTCCCACATCAAAACTTCTCTCACTACAATGTTGATCTGCCTATTGTTTCATTTGATTTTGTGCCAAATTTAGGTTATCCTTTAAGAGTTGGAGAACTTCTTGTTGATGCTCGATGTGATCCTCCACTGCTTGAACCCTAGAATTTTCCCTTAAAGAATATGTGATGGATGGTGGATGATATCCATAAAGTGCCATAAATGGGGTCATTTTTGCTGCAGCATGGAAGGAAGTGTTATACCACCATTCCACAAGAGGTAACCACTTGACCCATTGTGCTTGCTTATCAGATACAAAACAACGAAGATATCCTTCCAAAAATTTATTCACTATCTTTGTTTGACCATCGGATTGAGGATGATAAGATGAGCTATGAGCTAGTTGAGTACCCAAACAAGAAAATAATTCCGTCCAATAATTTCCTGTAAAAATGGGATCTCTGTCACTTACAAAAGTGTGCATACTTGGTAAGTATATCAACTACCACCATGATGACACTCCTTCCTTCGGACTTAGGTAAACCTGTGATAAAATACATTGAAATATCCTACCAACATTGACTTGGAATGGATAAAGGTTGTAGAAGACCCGGGGTCTTAATTGTCTCAACTTTATTTTGTTGGCAAACCAAACATTCCGCCACAAAATTTTGAATATCAGATTTGAGGCCATCCCAAAAAAATTATTTCTTCACCCTATGGTAATTTCTTAAAAAATCCTGAGTTTCCTCCTAAAGGAGAAGTGTGCAATTCCAAAAGAATATTTTGTTTTAGTTGGGAATTCTTGCAAATATATAAGCAATCTTTGTACCATAAGGAATCATTTTTCCAACTAAATGTATTAGATGTACTAGGATCTTGCTGCAACTTTTGAATGAGTGTCCACACTTCTTCGTCCTTCTTACATTCATCCCTTGCTTCGGTTATCCAATCTGGATGGATAATAGAAATGGCACAAAGAAATGCTTCCACCTATTCATCCTTTCTTGAGAGTGCATCTGCAATAACATTTAGCTTCCCTTTTTTGTAGATGATTTCAAAGTCATAACCCAACATCTTTGTGACCCATTTTTGTTGCTCTTCTAAAGATATTATTTGTTCCAAAAAGTGTTTAAGACTATCATGATTATTTTTTACCTTGAAGTGTCTTCCCATTAGGTAAGGTCTCCATTTCTTTAGTGCATGTAGTATTGCCAACATTTCATTCTCATAAATAGCCTTTTGTAAATACTTTCCTTTGATTGAACGAATTTCAAAAGAAATGGGTCTTCCTTCTTGCATTAAAACAACACCAATTCCATTTCCTGAGGCATCACATTCCACAATAAAGGTTTTTGTGAAGTCTGGCATAGCTAAGACTGGTGCTAGGCACATTTCCTCTTTAAGATATTCAAAGGCCTTAGTTGCTTCAAGAGTCCATGAAAATGCATCTTTCTTCAATAATGTTGTTAGAGGTGCTGCTATTATCCCATAATTCTTAACAAACTTGTGATAATACCCTGTTAACCCGAGAAATCTATGCAATTGATTTATGTTTGTGGGGACTTTCCATTCCTTAATGGCTTTAATTTTGTTAGGGTATACCTTAACACCCTCATGAGATACAATATGACCCAGATATTCCACCTCTTGCACTCCAAAGAAACATTTGGATGTTTCTGCAAATAATTGTTTCTCCTCCAATAGTTTGAGCACCCTGTCAACATGTTGAACATGATCCTTCCAAGACCTGTTGTAGATTAGTATATCATAAAAAAATACTAGCACAAATGTTCAAAGGAAGGGTTTAAAAATGAAATTCATCAACCCTTGAAATGTAGAAGGTGCATTGGTAAGGCCAAACGACATGACCAAAAAATCATAATGACCCTCATGAGTTCGAAAAGCTGTTTTTAGAATATGTTTAGTCTTCATTCTAATTTGATGATATCCTGAACTAAGATCCAACTTGGTAAAATAAATTGCTCCATGTAATTCATCCAATTATTCATCAATCACAGGAATGGGAAATTTATCTTTAATAGTGAGCTTATTGAGCTTCCTATAATCCGAACACATGCGCCATATCCATCTTTTTTGTGCACGAATACTACTGAGGCAGAGAAAGAACTTTGACTAGGTTGAATTATACCATCCTCTAACATTTCTGCAATCATACGTTCAATTTCTCTCTTTTGGACATAAAGATATTTGTAAGGCCTGATGTTTGGAGGAACACTTCCTAGAATCAAATGAATAGCATGATCATGATAATTAATAGGTGGGAGTCCTTTTGGAGAATCAAACACCTTAGAATGATTGTCCAAGAATTTTTGGATATCTGGAGAAATAGATGATTTTGATGTTGGAACTTCTAGTGAGCAATATTATGCAATTACGCCTCATTGTTCTTTCTTCAGAATATTTTCCATGACATTAGAGCTTATTATCTTTCCTATCTTCCCTGTGATACCCTGTAATTCGATTTCCTTTCCCTCCGAAAAAAATTTCAACAAAATTTCTTGAAAATTAAAAGCTACAATCCCCAAAGTTTGTAACCATTGTACTCCTAGTACAACATCAGCACCTCCCATTGGGATGGAAAGCATTGGACTATTCAATACATATTCCCCCATGGCTAGATTTATATTATGGCATTTTCCTGAGCAATTTATAGTTCCTCCATTTGCAACCATCACTTGACATTCATGTGTTGGGTATAGGAAACAATTCAATTCCTTAGCTACCTTACAATGAATAAAATTATGGGTAATACCCGAATCAATCAACACTATTACCTTTTTCTTCTTGATATGTCCTTCTATCTTGAGAGTTTGAGGAGTGGTAATTCCTGTCAATGCATTACAAAAGAAAACAAATATGTGTATATATATCTAGATAGGTATATAGGTAGGTAGGTAGATAGATAACATTGTTTTATAGCCCAATGTTTAGTTCAAGTGATTTGGCATGCCATGCCAAAGCCATAATGACCACAAAGATCATAAGGTATAATCCACTTGGGTCCCTTGAGGGTTGGCACATGTCTACCTGTTAGCCCCTTATAAATTTCTTGACTAGCAAGCAAGGGGCTAGTTTGTTCTGTAAGCCTGCAAGGAATGCATTTCCCTTGAAAACACATCATCCTTGCAGCCTTGTCAAGTCCCCTAACTTTTGACTGTTTCCCTTTGCTGATTTAAGCCAATAAGCCTTGCTAATAAAGAACTATGCTCCAAAAGGCTTTATTTCGCCCCTTGTATCCCTACATTTTTCCCCCATTCTATCCTTTTTCCCCTTCTTCTGAATCCCCTTGTGTTCCCCCTAATTTTCCCATCAACCTCCTAGATTCCCCCAAAATCTACATCAAGTCCCACCCTTGCCCTTTGTTTCCTCAAAATTCCCCTCTATCTCTCTATCGTTACCCTCCTCAAGCCTCAAAATGCATTAAAAATGGTTAAAAACCCACTTTCGGACCATATAATAGGCCTCAGCCCTTTCTCTGCTAGCCCCGTAACCTTTCTCTCCACATATCCCAGCGTCGTGACCAAAGCGCTAGCCCGAAGGCGCTGGTTCCATATGTTTATCAGGCACTTTCTCCACCGTTGATCCATATAGATCGAACGACGATCATTTAAACCCGCGGCGCTCATGATTCACCTGTTCAAACCACTGATCGCACCATCGTCGTCCATTCACCGCCAGATCAACGGTTCAGAGTGTATCTGCCACTGTGGTCCCTGCCGCGTGCCATACCATAAAACAACCTGGTTTTCATCGCACCGCTAACGGGGGTCGGGCGGTATTTTTCCATTGCCCAGTGATTCCATACAGCGCTCGACACCTGTCTCATGTACGACAGCAAAACCGCCCTCCCATCGTGCGTTAACGTTCGGCATGGGACACGTAGCGATATTCATACGAGCCATCAGAGCTGCCTTTTCCCATCCAACGGTCATTGCTCGACGGAGTTGCATGGGTTTTAATCCACGATCACTGTACCCCTGGCCCACCATTCCACTGCCCTCCGCCGTGTTTCCCACCGTCGATCTCCTCTCAGATCCGACGGTCCAGAATTGTCTTCCCGCTGTTGACTCTTCCGTCGCCACCCGGTCCCGCCATGTCACCTCCACGTGTCTCATCGTACATCCACCCTCCTGTTTCATATATCTGTTCATAGGTCAGGTTTATTAAGGTTTTCATTTAAATCTCCTCCGCATTCTGCCAACCTGTGCCATCTCTGTTCTCCACCATTCCATGGAAATTTTCCGCCATTTCTCCGCAGTCCCACTATCATCCACATCATCCGCTCCCAGCCATTGTTTTCTTAACAAATTTCATGTTTTTGCAGGGCTATCAGAGGTGAAGAAACGCCATGTTTCAATATGTACCACTCCAATGGCGTGCTGCATAGGCAGAATTAAATCTGGAAGCTGGTACTACAATGGAAATGCCTGGAAATGGTAGCGGCGTCATGAATATTACCCAAGGACAGTTTAATCTTTGCAAGAAATCTATCCGACGCCATTAAAGCCCAGATTTGCAGATCAAGACATTTATGAAGCCGTGGAGAAATACCAGCTTATGATCAAGGGTTCTAGCATTCAGAATTGAGGGTTTTGAGCTTTAATACAACAGTTTAGAGGCAAAGCACCAGATCAACGATCCCATAGATCATGCAAAGGTAAAGCACGCAGAAAATCAATGCATATCAGGGGTTTATATAGTAGCAGAATGTTTTTCCTCCATAAAGGACAGAGCGCCCATGCAGTGCTCAATCTATGCCGTGTTCTGGAAAGATTTCCTATCCTGAAACAACCCCAGTACTATCAGAGCATTTACTTCATCAGTATGGCAGATCTCTTTATCATTTCTTTATCTTTTGTTTATTCACCAATAACACCATACAGTACTGCAGTCAGAACACATCAGAGTCATATCAGATAAATCCCCAGTCTGAAGAGGATCATGCGTTCACCCAAAGAACACCAGAGATTAATGCACAAGATTTATACAGAATGGGCCTCGGCCCTGTTTCTTTTCAGAAGTTTAATACTGCATTTAGTTCGCCACCTACCTCCTCTGCTCCTCCGGAGCTATAAATTCATGAAGAACTCATTGTAATGGTTGTTGATCAGTTATCAGAGAACTGCAAGTAGTTTCTTTGAGACACAGTCTCTGTGTAAAGATTGTAAGATAGGTTGAATGAAATGTTTTCAGACTGAGTATTCAGCTTTTGGCAATGTTGTACTTGACTGGTATTGTTATTTAATATGAAAAGCACATTTCTTTGGATCCTGATCTGAAGCAGTGGTGATGTTTTCCTATCTCTGTGTTTACATTCATTCCATTTCGTTTCAACTGGCTTGCATCAGAATATTGGCATAGGATTTACCCTTGTTAGGTACCCTATGTTTCTGCTCTCCTTGCCATTTATGTTTCTCTTCTGAATGTATTATCTAAGAAATGATTTCAGTTGGTTTAACTAGTGTAGTGGATGTTATTGCCTGCTCTCTGATGTATGAATTAAATGAATTAAGTTCTTAGATGTTTCTTGTTATAGATTTAGTTGGAAGATTTGGGAACACTAGGGATTAGAGTTAGCCCTGTCCACTAGGATCCTTGTACGACCTGCTGATCTGTAACTCTGTGCTCCGAATCTGTGTTACCTCCTCCCCTCCTACTTTCCACACCACATAATCATCTTGAAGATCCTATGTTTCAGATGACTAGCCCAATTGAAAGCATGCCTATTCAGTAGTAAGCAAATCCTTTCCTGACTCCATTGCCCAATGGTTTTGAGTACTTCCTAGAATATTCCACCTCTGCTTTATCCCTCTTTGCTCATCTTGGTCTTACATTGAATCCTTCATTCCTGATAACCAACAATCAAAATCAAACAAACAAACCTTGTGCCTATAACTAGCCTAACATCTTAAACTTTGAGCTTTATCGACATAAACCTTAGTTCATATAGAGAGATCCCCTTCTGGACCTAGGAGGGCTAGATCCTGAGGTTTGAAAGTGGTTTTGATGTTGTCTCATCTTTTTGTCTTGCCAATATGGCCAAAACATGGGAACCCCAACATAATGGCGACTCCGCTGGGGAATATCTTGAGCGCATTTCACCTTAAACATCTTTAGGCATTCAAAAGACCTACAATATCTAGTTAGGTTGGAAGTTAAAAACTCCTATTCTCACATCAACCTCTACACCATTTGTTGTGTTTTCCCATACTCTTGGACAGAGTTTGGAAAGGGCTAGGTAGGCTCCAGATCTCACACTCTTTCAGAGGTGACATATCTGGTAAATGCCCTCCCAATCAATCTCTGGTTAGAGTTTGTTGTGTTTGAAGATATCCTCGAAAAGGGACATCTCAAGAGCACTGTGGTGGACAGTGTACCCTCCACCTGGCGACTCCAATATTCCATAAACATTTCAAAGACTCCACTGGTGATCAGTAGGCCTGCTGATTATCTTGGTGCACATTAGACTCCACTGGAAGACCAGCCTCCTTCACAACATCACCGCGGTAGAAGTAACGAGTAGGGTCAGGCTGCTTGATCAGAAAACAACATTCTGGCTTTTAGAACCATTCATACAAGAGCTTACCCTAACCCAGACCCACCTGAAATAGTTGATAACCCCGAAAGCATCCTCAAGGGAGCTCCTACACTTAAAAGATCAATTGTTTCTAGTCAGTTATTTAGAGCTAATTCTGCACCAGAAGATCTTACAGCTCTATCACACTTTCACCTTGACCTAGACCAACCTAACAGATTACCTAGAAATAGTTCATTCAGTGATCTAGATCAGCTAGGCCCTAAGCTCCCTAATTCACCACACCAAAGTGGTAGACACCTTGGGAACAGACAAACCCCTCCATCAACACCTCCTGATATGCATTTCATACAAAACTTGGGGCTCAGTCACCCTAGGTCTGCTCATCAGTCTTCTGCTAGTCATAATATTCCTGTCATCCATATACCAGCTGCCCAAGTTAACCCTTTACCTCATCAGAACATCGTCATGGCAGCCTGGTATGCACCTCTGGTTTTACCTCAGCCTCTGGTACCCTTACCCAACGATTATCAGTGAAAGATCCCACACTTCACTGCAAAAGAGTCCATCACAGCCCAACAACATGTAGATAAGATGGAAGATTCTTTTTACTACATGGAAATTGATGATGATACAGTCAAAATGAGAATTTTTGCCCAGAGCTTAGGGGGTGATGTGAAGAAATGGTTCAAAGGCCTACCTCCAGGTAGCATAAACGATCTCCCATCTCTATATCAGACTTTCATAAACAAATGGGAAACTAGGGAAAATCCTCACCAAATCCTAGCAGAATACATGACCCTTAAAAGAAATGTAGGAGAGAGTGTTCACAATTACACAACAAGGTTCAACAACATTTACACTGCCCTCCCTCCACATATGAAACCTCCACAAGGCATGGGTCTAGCAAAATACCCTGAAGGATTTGATGCTGACATGGCCTATGATCTTAGGGATAAGGAATACAACACATTGGAGGACATGCAGAAAGGAGAATTGAATATAGAGGTGAATCTGATTGAAAAAAGAGAAAGACTGAAATCGGAGAGAAGGGTAACGTATAGAGATGACAATGTAGCTTCCACATCTGACCAAAATTATGATAAGCTGTCTAAAAATGTGGAAAGGTTACAAAAAATGATGGAAAAAATGGTTGTCACAGTCAGTAACCAGAATAGAAACCAAAACCAGAACCAGAACTTTAGAAGAAACAATAACACTCCCAACAGACAAAGAGAAACAGACTAGCAAGTTATTCCCCCATTCCAAGAGAATTTTCTTGATGAAGATGAGGGAATCATAGAAGAGTCTGAGGGAAGCACAATAAACATGTTTTAAACAGAAGAGTCAATCCATAACTATTATTCAGAAGAAGACCAGCCTTCACCCTCTGGTTGGGAGGAGGAATGGTTGGAATCTGAAGATTATAGGTTAGGGTTCGAGAATGTCATGATGCAGGTCAGAGAACAATATGAACTCAGGATTAAAAAGAGCCAGGAAACTGCCAAACCAAAAGCTTTTGAGTCCACCATCAAAAATAGACCTGAGAAATATTCTAAAGCAATTACTCAAAGTAGCAAACCATCGGCTGAAATTTCTAGGAAAAACAAAGAAAAGGACAACCAAAAAAGTGATAAACAAAACCAACCAACTAGTAGCACTAGCACTATAGTTAGTTATCCTGATAAAACTGTCACAAACACTGTACATAATGAAAATCAGCCCACTGATTTAGCCACTAAGGCAGTGGCAAATATAACAGAGATGAGTATCCCAAAGAGTCAGTCCACTTTCAACTTGGTAAGTGAGATTGCAAGAATTAAAATCTCTGTCCCACTTTTGGAGCTGGCCACTCAGGATGTATATAAAGGCCAGATTTTGAGAGCTTTGAACCTAAGCAAGAGTGGGGACACTGTAAATCTAAATGATGATTAGCCTGCCCTCCTATTTGGACCTAAGATAGAGGGGAAGTTTCAGGAAGGGGTATTTCCACCTTTCTATATCAGTCTCAACATTCATGACAAGATCCTGCATAATGCAATGCATGATTCTGGAACATCTCACAACCTAACGCCTAAGGTAGTTATGGAAAGACTAGGCATAGAGATAGCCAGACCCTACAAATACTTATACTCATTTGACTCTAGCAGAGTAAAATTCTTGGGCCTGATTAAAGATCTATGTGTGAGTTTGACCCAGATCCCAGCAAAATGTATGGTCATGGATGTTGTGGTGGCAGATGTGCCACCTGTAGAGCGATAAAAAGGTGTCTTTGTAACTCCTAATTATCTCACATTAATTGTCAACCCAGGGATGACTTTTTGTTTCAAGAGTGTACTCAGTCTGAGGCGGATATTTACTCAAGAGTAATGTTTGTGAAGATGTAGTATAGAAATACAAATGCAGAAATAATAAATGCTTGAAAAGAAATCTGCTTGAAAAGAAATCTAATTACAAATGAGAGAAATGTAAAGACTACACTACAGCAACCTTGCTAGACATCGATTAGGGACGCAGTAGTAATAACTCTTTCCCCTAGAAATCGATGTGAGATGACCAAATCTGGGGACCTGGAATGATTCGCTCTGCCCTCTACAGTTTAGAGATCTCAAAGCAAGTGAAAACAACTCAAAGGAAATGAAATCTAAAACGCAAACTGGAAAGGAACAACAATCTAAAAGCAATGAACAGGAATTGACTAGCAGCGTAAAATAAACAGTGAATTCAATTCATAACCAAGCAAACTAGATTTCTACTCTTTAATCCTGTCGACAGCCACGCAACAATCAACTATCGTAATTCATAAACAAAAGGAATAACAAATGGAATTAGATACAGAAAAACAACATTTTATAACGATTGAATCATGAATCATGCTTCTTGTAAAGAATGGAATAACAATGACTCTGTATTTGATCCAATTCGCAATAACTCAATTCTTTAATTGTAATAAACGAACTTCACACAACAGAAATAAACTAATAGAAATACAAACAGCAGATCGCTCCACCAGGGCCGGGCCCTCAACCACCGGTGAAGCGTTGCTGTGCTTTACTCCGGCGCTTGAGAAATGGAACAACAGTGAACTCTTTTATTAATCAGGCATTAATAATGTTTACAAACAGCTCACACTCTCTTAACAAGAGCCGATGCACAATTCTGCAAATTACAATAAGAAAAGTCTCTCCATCCCCTCATACACAATACATGCTTCTCCTTTTATAATCAAAAGGAGGAGAAATTAAATAGCAAATAGGATCTCTAATAATAATATTGAATTTCTTCCAACCAATTGATCAACAATAAAATAGATTTACATCCCTCTTTCAACAACAGCAAGTCGAATTTGGCTTTGTAGCTGAGATTTGGAGGACGGCCGCAACCATAGATCTGAGAAAATCGTGCTCAAAGAACCCTGCGTTTCTCTCAGTACAAGCTGAATTTGGGCAAACCGTTCTTTAAAAAGTTAATTGGGTCCGTTCTGAACAAAACCCATGTTCCGGATTTTCCAGATTCATCTTCATTTGCTCAGAATCTCAACCGCAAAACTGTCACTCCTTATTCCAGCGCATTTCTGAGTTGGCACTTTTAATGATCAAATATTCAATCTGGAAATTATCTTGGAGGCTAAAAATGGTGAATAATGTTATAACCAAATTATTAAAACCATCATTGATAAAATAATTCATAATCATCAATTTATTATAAATAAAGGAAGATAAATAATATTCATCCATAAGAGCATAAATCATTTATAAAATGGATTTAAATAATAAATTATAATAAATGACGTGATGAAGAATGGTAGAAATGGGTGGAATAAGCGTTCACAAGTGATAATAATAATGGCATATTAACGGCCCAACATACCCCCACACTCAATATGTTGCATGTCCTCATGCAACGAAAACTTGAATATATTGCATGTCCTCATGCAACCCAAAGACAAAAACCCATGTGTTAACCAAGCAATAAAAAATATGTTCATCTTAGCTCATGAAATGGATAGAACAAATGAATTCTTCCTTAATTAATGAATATTCACTTTTATTAATCTTGATGAAGCCATAAAAATTTTTATATTGACATTCAACTATATGTATGAAGTTGCAGCAAAATATGATATAAGTAACAGCAAACTTCATTAACCATTTTTTCAAAAACTACAAACCAGCTTTTGTTGAAATTTGGCAAGTAAATTTATAATATATGAATGCCTTTATGATCCAAAAATCAGATCGTTTTGATGCACGGATCATGAGATATAAACAAAATGGCTGTAGGTGAGAGTGCATGATTTCCGAAATTTTATGAACCAATATTTTTTGAAATTGTCTGGGTTTGTATTACTGATACATCTGTGTTTTCCAGAAATCACAAGAATTGAGTTCATGGTTTTTTTAAAAATATTATGGAAATCAATTTCTGCATTGTGTAAAAATGAAATTGTATGCCTTAAATGAGAAAGAAAATTGAAAACATCCATCATGCGTGGCAATTCCTCCCCCTCTCTGAAAAATTAGCATGCCCTCATGCGATGCTAGAAAAAAATTGAGGTGGTTGCTACCAGCTGTTGAATTCTATGCTTGGTGTAAAACAACATGGAATAAGGGAGGTGTTGAGAATGAATAAGAATAGCAATGGATGATAAAGAATATGAATGGCATAGTCATAAGAAAGAAATGAATGAAAGCAACACTCCCCCAAACTGAAAGATGATATGCTGCTGAAAAAGGGGAAGTGGTAAAGATGTGGAATGAAGGATGATAAATAATGCTCAAAATGGATTTCAGTAAATTCTCCTAAATTCGTAATAAATCAGAAAATTATGCTATTTTACCTCAAGTTTTACCTCCAAAAAGAAAAAATGTGGAATGACATATATGGACTGGCATTTGTTGAAGCTGATGTAGGCAGAGTTGGTGCTGAAAGTGATGCAAAAGGTGGAATCCAGGTAAGCACATCATGTCTGAAGAATTGTTCACGTTCGCGAGTTGCTCGAACCTCTTCTGTTAAGTGCAATAGTGTGGTCATGCTATGAATAGAATTCTGCCCATACTTGTTGTTTTCCTGCAAACAAAGCACTATTTGGCATACAATGTTCTTGAATCCATAGTGTAAGCAATAGATAAGATGCATGCAAAAATTTAAATCAGAAAAACTTATGTATACATGCAATACTAATATTTTGGCAAATCAACAAGTGATGGCAGAGTGCAGTAATCATATCGCATGCAATCCCATAATGCATACATTCCCCCCTCCAATTGGAAAAGGAATTCCATGACCATAAAGCATATGAGAGGTGTTGTATTGATGGCAAGGCAAGGGAATGAACAATATATCAGTGAATGAAGCAGAGTACACATATCAATGATAGGACAACGAGGGTTATGATTATAATGAGAGCAGAGTGTGTAAAGATAGTTATGAATAAGAGATAGGACGCTTTGGATTGATGATAAGTTACGAAAAAGAGAAAAAGAACAACAATATGCCAAAAGATGCTTTACTGATAGTATGCTAGCTGAAAATGATGCGATTGATCATAAAACAATTTCTCATGCATAAAGGTTCAAAACAGGGAAAAAGTTAAGGAAATAACTTCTCTGATAAAAAGAAAAAATAAGAAAAGGGTATTATAATAATAATTGACGATAAGATATAACTTCAATACCATAAGCAGAGCCGCTGCTGCCAGCAGGCGTCCATAGCCTCGGCAGGGTTGCTTTTTAACCCATATGAGCGAGAATCCTCAATTTATAACTAGAGAGTTACATTGTTGTTCTACAGAAGAGATCAATGTGCTGGCGTGGTAACCAGATAACCACACTGCCATTCACTGGGATGTAGCAAAAGTGATCAGGCCGGCTCGTGATGAGACCTCCTGTTCCTAGGATAATTGGGCTATCCAATGGATCATAACCCTGGTGTGGTGGCCATAATGGGAATGTCACTTTGTTACAGCCTTATGAACATGGTAGGCTGGCTCGTAATGAGACCCCCTATCCTCCATCTGCGAACAAAATTTTGTTATTATTACACATTTTATGATAAAAAGAGGGAGGCTCAGCACTCCTTAAGAGCAGGGATGGTGGAAGAAGTGGAACATGTCAATAGAAAAAAATATACCCATAATCTCATTTATTACAGACAGAGAAGATTATAACCAGGAAGGGTGGAACCAGCATGGTATTAAGATGATCAATCAATATCATGTTCAACAAAAAACAATGCAGTAAAGTAGTATATAAATAATTGTGTCCCTTTTGAAAATAATCTATCATCAAGGAGCTGTCCTGTTAAAGATCATAACATGAATGATATTAACTTGCTTTAATAGAATCCATAATTCTTGTCCTCATAAGTAGTGTACTTCATGCCATGAAAGGGAATCAGTAAAATGTGGTTGAGATGAACTAAAAATAATTCCACAAGAGGAAGGAAGGGTTGCTCTCGAAAATACTCCCAAAGTGCTGCTCTTTTGAAGGAACAGCAAAAACACTCAAAAAGAGTGTTGTTCCTTGTAGGAAATGCACACAAAAAAAGAAAAAAAATCAAATGTCGTTCCTTTGGAAAAAAGAACAGCAAAAACTAAAAGTGTCGTTCCTTTAGAAAAGGAACAGCAAAAACGCAAGTGCCGTTCCTTTGGAAAAGGAACAGCAAAATGGACAGTCATACAATGCAAAACATGCAAAAAAACAAATTAGCTGTTCACGGTATTGATGCTAAGGATGAGTTACACTTTGAATGAAGCAATACCTGAAACACAAAATATAAGAGAAATTAGAAAAAAAAACAACAAAAACAGTATGTAAATAAATAAATTAAGTTACAACAGCTATGATGTTATGTCAAAAAAATGATCTCTTTGAAAAATGTTTTGGCAGTAGTGATAAGACATGAATCTTCAAATTGAAATCAATTCTTCATTTCTTCTATTACGAATCCGTTTGGTAATGAGTTAGATGAAATTCCTTTGTTTCATAAAATTTCTTTCAAAAATCACTCGTCCATAAATTGACCTTCTTTATTTTCCCAAGACCTGCAAAAAACGAGTGTCTACCTGCAAGAAAACATTAAATCATGGAGAAAGAGAGGTGCGCGAGCTCCCCTAATCCAAGAATTATGCAAAAAACTAACAATTAGTTACTCTGTAAAACAAATCCACGGAGAAAATAACAAAGTAAAATTTATTTGTTACCTGTGGGAGAGCAGTGGCCAATCATGCTAACCTGCAGTGTTTTAGTCACAACTTCTTTGTTTTTCGTCCAAATTGAGTGATTCCAAAGCCAAATGAGAGCTAATTCAAAGATTAATCTCCAATAGCAACATGTTTTAAAAATTCAATGATATGATATGTCAATTTTACTTAGAACAACCTGCATAACAGAGTCATTTTCGCTTACCCCACTTAGAACAACAGTGAATGTTTTAAGCATATATTCTTCGTTTGATGTCGGATTCGAATGATTCAAATTGGAAATGAAAGTAGATTCATTTATTTATCTCCAATAGAAACAGGTTTTGAAGAAAAGAAGAATTGATAGGTGAAATACTGTAAGGAACATCCGGAAAAACAGAGTTTTAAGGGTGCTGATTTACAATAGACAGTCAGTATTTTGATCATAACTTCCCCATACGATATCGAAAATGAGTGATTCCAATTGCATTGGAAACTAGATTCATAGGGGAATCTACCATAGAAACAGGTTTTAAAAATATGGTCATTTAGGCCTCCAAAAACTGACTGTCCCAACTATGTTCCTGAGCTTCCCATTAGACATCCGGTCAATGTTTTGGTTCTAACGTTTTCGTTTCAAATCCAAATTGACTGATTCAAATTGGGTTAGAAAGTAGACATCAAGGGCTACCTAGGGTAGAAACAGGTTTTAAAAATATTCACTTTTGGTCCCTCAAAACATGATTGTCCCGACTATTTTTCCAGAAAGTTCATCAAGCCCGCAAGCCAAAAAAATGATATTCAAGCATTTTTTCAAATTGGTGATAAAAAATGAATATAAGTGTTTATAGAATTGTTATTTGCAATATAATTCATCTACATACACAAATAAATTGAAATATTTATCACCGATGTTGATTTCGATAGCGTGTTGCAACAAAAAAAAACAACTATTTTTACAAAAAAAACAAAATGCATTTATTTATGTCCTTATTTTATTTTATTTTATTTTCTCCACTATCCTACTCTTCTTTGAGAATCGAATGTGTTTATGTATAAGAGTATTTCCAGTGGAACCATTTTAGAAATAAGGCCTCTAGTATGCACATACCCAAATTTGAAAAATACATGTTGATAAAAATTAGGGTATGAGAAGCCAACTTTCCTTGAAAAGATGGAGTCAAAAATTGTTGAAGTGTGGAGCAATGTTGCAAACAAGTGATGGAGTGAAACCAATCTTCAATATATCCTTTATTTTCTTGATTTCCCATCATATCATGAGGTTCTTGAGCTTTTAAAATGGTTTGTTGATGCAAACTAGAAGTAAGCTCATTTTCTTCCATAACTTCTACAATTTTTGAATTTGAAACATTCTAAATCTCATTGTAAGTTTTCTCTAATGGCGCATGTGAGATAGAATGGGTGGGAAGGGTGGGTAAATTTGGCAGTTCAACATTGTAAGCATGTTGTACTGGTTTATTATGGTGGGGGTGTGGAATTAGTTGAGCAGGAAAATGTGTAAGGAATGGAGCATTGTGATGATGTGGTTGGTTGGGTTGAGTGGATAAATTTGATATGCAAGCAGGATGTTGTGGAAGAGCTGGTGGAGAATATGGAGAATGTGCTTGTGCTACAAGATGAGGGAGAGTAGTCATGCAATCATAAAGTGAACCGTGCCAAACTTGTAGACAAGATTGGTGGTGATTATATTGCGATTCGCATGGCTGCTCTAACATATGAGTATTCCATAATGGATTATGCAAGTAAGAGAATGGAGAAGAAGTGTTTTGAACCATACCTGTTGACCTTGTTGTAGCTTCCTTATCTCTTTGATATGCTACTTCCATCCTAGATAAGGAAGAGTGAGTGTCTATGGGATGCTCCTCTTGGTCATGGGTGCAAAACACTTCATCAAATTCTTCATTTTTATGAACCTGCAAAACATCCAATTTTGAGCTTAGAGAGCTAATAAAATCAACTTTAAAATTTTCAAATAAATCATTGATTTCAGCTCTTATGTCTCCTATTCTTGTAGCAGATTTGGAAAAGAAAGAACAAACATCTCTAGAATTCTTACCAGCCTTGGAGATTCCTCTTGAATACCTTATGCACAACTCACAAACATCATCATATGATAACCGAAAAACATCACCTTTTCCTATCAGATTTAAGAGTTCTAAAAATTCATCTTTGATTCCTTTAAGAAGGAGTGTTTTTAAGATCTCTTTTTCCAAATGCTTATGCTTTGATTTTTGAAGGTTATAATGAAATCGATCTACATAGTCCTCCAAAATTTCATCTTCCCTTGTATCATACCGAAAATATCTTCATTGGATTTGCAATAGTCTTGGTACTTCTTCAAGAATATGTTCTTCATGTCCTCCCATGATTGGATGCAATTCCCACCTAGGCTCATGAACCATCGGAGAGCTGCTCCTTTTAGAGTAAGAGGAAACACTTTCAATCTTTGATCATTAGTACAATAATCTTATCCTCTACAAAGTATTTCGAACTCAAATAAGAATATATCAGGATCTTCATTTGCTAAACCATGAAAATTTGGTAGAGAAGATGGGGGAATTATGTGCATTTGTGTCACTCCTCCTAGATCTTTGATAGGAAATTCAAAAGTAGAAACGTGAGCCATTTCTTACCATAGTATAAGATGTTTTTCATGTGTTTCTTCGAGGCTCCTTCTTCAAATGTTCCTGTCAATTAGTTAGTGAAATGGGTGGTGCTTACATCACCACTTGAATGAAATCATGTGATTCATTTTTCAAAATTTCTATTTTTTCCCTAGTCATTCACACAAAATTTCAAACATCTATTTCTACCCAACAAAGCAACAACAAATCTGTTAGGAAAGCGGACAGTGGAGCAGGACTTTTACATGCTCTGCACGTAGGTTCTTACCTTCCGTTTTTAAGATCCAACTCTTCCCTAGCAGGCACTCATCAGATTCACACTACTCTTTAGAAATGGCTACACTCTCCCCGGCAACGGCGCCAAAATGTAGAGCGATAAAAAGGTGTCTTTGTAACTCCTAATTACCTCACATTAATTGTCAACCCAGGGACGACTTTTTGTTTCAAGAGTGTACTCAGTCTGAGGCGGCTATTTACTCAAGAGTAATGTTTGTGAAGATGTAGTATAGAAATACAAATGCAGAAATAATAAATGCTTGAAAAGAAATCCGCTTGAAAAGAAATCTAATTACAAATGACAGAAATGTAAAGACTACACTACAGCAACCTTGCTAGACATCGATTAGGGATGCAATAGTAATAACTCTTTCCCCTAGAAATCGATGTGAGATGACCAAATCTGGGGACCTGGAATGATTAGCTCTGCCCTCTACAGTTTAGAGATCTCAAAGCAAGTGAAAACAACTCAAAGGAAATTAAATCTAAAACGCAAACTAGAAAGGAACAACAATCTAAAAGCAATGAACAGGAATTGAATAGCAGCGTAAAATAAACAGTGAATTCAATTCATAACCAAGCAAACTAGATTTCTACTCTTTAATCCTGTCGACAGCCACGCAACAATCAACTATCGTAATTCATAAACAAAAGGAATAACAACTGGAATTAGATACAGAAAAACAACATTTTATAACGATTGAATCATGAATCATGCTTCTTGTAAAGAATGGAATAACAATGACTCTGTATTTGATCCAATTCGCAATAACTCAATTCTTTAATTGTAATAAACAAACTTCACACAACAGAAATAAACTAATAGAAGAAGATCGCTCCACCAGGGCCGGGCCCTCAACCACCGGTGAAGCGTTGCTGTGCTTTACTCCAGCGCTTGAGAAATGGAACAACAGTGAACTCTTTTATTAATCAGGCATTAATAATGTTTACAAAAATCTCACACTCTCTTAACAAGAGCTGATGCACAATTCTACAAATTACAATAAGAAAAGTCTCTCCATCCTCCCATACACAATACATGCTTCTCCTTTTATAATCAAAAGGAGGAGAAATTAAATAGCAAATAGGATCTCTAATAATAATATTGAATTTCTTCCAACCAATTGATCAACAATAAAATAGATTTACATCCATCTTTCAACAAAAGCAAGTCGAATTTGGCTTTGTAGCTGAGATTTGGAGGACGGCTGCAACCACAGATCTGAGAAAATTGTTCTCAAAGAACCCTGCGTTTCTCTCAGTACAAGCTGAATTTGGGCAAACCGTTCTTCAAGAAAGTTAATTGGGTCCGTTCTGGACAAAACCCATGTTCCGGATTTTCCAGATTCGTCTTCATTTGCTCAGAATCGCAACCGCAAAACTGTCACTCCTTATTCCAGCGCATTTCTGAGTTGGCACTTTTAATGATCAAATCTTCAATCTGGAAATTATCTTGGAGGCTAAAAATGGTGAATAATGTTATAACCAACTTATTAAAACCATCGTTGATAAAATAATTCATAATCATCAATTTATTAGAAATAAAGGAAGATAAATAATATTCATCCATAAGAGCATAAATCATTTATAAAATGGATTTAAATAATAAATTATAATAAATGACGTGATGAAGAATGGTAGAAATGGGTGGAATAAGCGTTCACAAGTGATAATAATAATGGCATATTAACGGCCCAACACCACCCAAGTATGGCATGTTATTATCAAGATCATGGGGAGCCAAGCTGCAGGGTACAATGCAGATGGGTGGCTCATATGCCACAATCCCAATCTTTGGCCAACTTAGAAAACTGTATAGGGAGGCACAGATGAAATTCCTAGTTAGTAACCCTGAAAAACCAGAAAATTCACCTGTTTATTCTACACATACAGACCTTGACTCCTTCATCTTTTGTAATGATGAATCCTTAGAAGGGTCAGAGTCCCAAAACAGAGATACAAACGGAGAGGCAGAAGCTATTGAATTTAACATAATGGCTGCTCTGGATCTAGAGGATAACGAAGAAGAAAACTGCAACGAAACCTGTAGGATATGCGGTGGAGACCTAACTCCTAGTGAACAAGAAACCGAGCGTAAACCGCCACCCAGCCAGATCCCTGAAGCTCATACATTTCACGAGGAACAAGCCGATCCACAGCCCAGCACAGACCCTATAGAGCAATCTAATGGTGAACCCGGCCATAGGGAAAAGAGTGATAACGAAAACGAAAATGAACCCCTATGGGTGATGAACTTCGATGGGTCCCGCGTAAGAAGAACTGTTGGGGCAGGAGTGTGGATACATAACACAGAGAATGATTACACAGAGATTCATGTCTGCAACTTGCACTTCCAATGTACAAACAATGTTGCAGAATACGAGGCCCTTATCCTAGGTCTGAACCTGCTGAGAAAATTAGAAGCCCGTAAGATAGCCATGCAGGGAGATTCTGAGCTGATGATAAAACAGGTAAACGGGGAATACACAACGAAACATCCTAGGCTGAGAGCATATAGGAACGACACCATGGATCTACTGAAGATGTTTGTTGAATACAAATTAGTGTTCGTTCCTAGGAGTCAAAATGTCATTGCAAATGGATTAGCTTGCCTAGCCAGTTCCTACCCCAAGAATCCCAGAGACCAACAGATCATCATTCAAACCAAATTCAGACCTGTTGTGCCAGATAATGAAAAATATTGGCAGATTTTTGAAGGTGATAAACAAATCGAAGACTTCATAGTAGGCAGAAACGAGTTTGAATTTTCTGATTCGGACTCCCAACCTGACAATAGCTGCCTAAGTGAAGAATCCTCATATGAGGAAGAAACACCCTGTAACATAGAAATAAATTCTTTAGATGAACAGATTGGAAATCCAAACGGAAAATGTGAAAACGCAGATAGTGAAGAAATAGAGGTGTTGCAGGCCAAAGATAAGAATATACCCAGAGGCCTGGCACCCTTAAAGGACCTCTTTGACTTTGATGATGTGGAAAAAAAGCCCACTATAGAACATGCAGACTCTGATGTGGAAGAATGCAACATAGGCACTGAGGAGAATTGAAAAATGATTAAACTGGCTAAGTCTTTACCTGTAGACATGAAGAATAAATACATTGACCTTTTCAAGGAATTCATTGATGTGTTTGCATGGAGCTATGAAGACTTAAAGGCTTACGACACAAACATCATTCAGCATAAGATACCCTTGAAAGAAAATCAGAAGCCCTTTAGGCAAAAACTTCGCAGAATCAATCCCAAACAATTGCCTGCAGTAGAGAAAGAGATCAAGAAGATGTATGAAGCAAGTATAATTGTGCCTGTGAGGTTCTCTGACTGGGTATCAAACTTAGTGGCTGTGAGGAAGAAGACAGGAGAAATCAGATTGTGTATAGACTTCAGGAATCTTAATAGAGCCTCACTCAAAGACAATTACCCTTTGCCTAAAATGGAACATATTCTTCAGAGGGTAGTAGGTTCTAAGAGGTTTTCCCTGCTAGACGGTTTCTTCGGATATAACCAAGTCTTAGTAATCCCAGAAGACCAACTCAAAACAACTTTTACCACTCCATGGGGTTCCTTCATGTATGTGAAAATGCCTTTTGGATTGATGAACGCTGGAGCCACCTTCCAAAGAGCGATGGACATAGCATTTTCCGATGTGATAGGGAACTTCATTGTTATCTACTTAGATGACATAACAGTATTTTCCAAGACTGAAGAAGAACACCTAAAACATCTGAGAAAGGTATTTGAAAAATGTAGAAGGTTTGGTCTGTCCCTGAATCCCAAAAAGACTATCTTTGGGTTATAGGAAGGTAAACTCCTTGGCCACATTATATCCGAAAAGGGAATTAGGATAGACCCACAATGAGTTGAGGGAATACTACAGATCACACACCCAAGAAACATCAAGGAATTACAGTCTTTCATTGGGAAGATTAAATTCCTTAGGAGGTTTATCCCGAATCTGGCTGAACACCTTAGGAACATGACTAACATGCTGAAGAAAGGTGTAGGAGTTAAATGGACTGTAGGAGCTAAACAATCTTTTGAATCAGTGAAACTTGCACTTACCCAAGCTCCCGTCCTAATCAGCCCAAATTTCTCCAAAGACTTCCTAATCTTCTCCTTTGCCTCTAAACACATGGTGGCTGCAGTCTTGCTGCAAGAAAACACAGAGGGAATGGAACAGCCGATTGCCTTCTTTAGCAAAGCACTTAGAGATGCACCCTTGAAATACAACATCATGGAAAAATAGGCCTATGCTCTGGTTAAGGCATTGAAAGACTTTAGGGTGTACATATTGCATTTTCATACCACAGCCTACGTGCCCAACATCATAGTCAAAGATATACTGTCCCAGGACCCAGATGGGAAAAGGGGAAAATGGATAGCTGTGATCTTAGAGTATGACCTTGAGATAAAGCCCACCAAAATGATTAAAGTTCAGGGCTTAGCTAAATTAATGGTTGAATCAAACTTACAAGCCCTAGACATCAACATGATAAATACCTTGGATGAGCAACAAGAATTTCCTGATCCTACTGTTGAGGAAAAATTTCAGAGCTCCCCTTGGTATTCTAACATTTTATATGTGCTTACACACCTCAATGCCCCTCCCGAGCTATCAAAGACCAAGGCCTGATTCTTAAAGCTCAAAGCCAGAAATTACTGCATTCTGAATGAAAACTTATACTGGAAGAATCCTAATGGCCTATTGCTAAAATGTTTGCCAGAAAATGAGGCAGAGAGGGTTAAACAAGAATTCCATGCTGAAGAATGTGAAGGCCACCTGAGTTGGAAAGCCACTGCAAAAAAAATAATCAGAGTTGGCTATTATTGGCCCACACTCTTCAATGATTTTCATAAAATGATATTTGCCTGCCACAAATGTCAAATCTTTGAGGGCAAAAGAAAACTCCTCCCTTTACCCCTACAACCTGTCACTGTTGAAGGTCCCTTTCTACAATGGGGCCTAGATTTCATAGGGGAAATTCACCCTTCTTCTTCTGCTCAACACAAATGGATCCTAACAACCACAGATTATTTCACTAAGTGGATAGAGGCCGTGCCCACTAGGAATGCCACAGGTTCAGTCATCATTAGTTTCCTATAAAGTCACATCCTCTCTCGGTTTGGCTCCCCAAGGAAAATAATCACTGATAATGCTATTGCTTTCGGATCCAAAAAGATGGTTGATTTTTGTCACAGGTACCAAATAGCACTCGGTCATTCAACTGCCTATTACCCTCAAGGTAATGGGTTAGTTGAATCATCAAACAAGAGCCTGGTGATCATCATCAAAAAGCTGTTGGAAGAGAACAAAAAATCATGGCATAACAAGTTGGTACATGCTTTGTGGGCTGACAGGCTTACAACAAAGAAGTCCATTGGCATGTCACCATTCCAGCTGGTCTATGGTACAGAAGCAGTATTCCCTACCAGCCTTGGGATACCAGTGATCAAGCTGGTCCAGGAGATCCAATCGGAAGAAGATAGTATGATGAGGAGAATAAACCAAACAATCCATCTTCAACAAACAAGGGAAGAGGTCTACAACAGAGCAGTGCAAGTTCAGGAGAATATAAAGAAATTGTTTGACAAAATAACCAAAGCTGTTGATTTCAAAGTTGGAGATAAGGTTTTAAAGTGGGATTCGAGAAGAGAGGATAAAGGAAAGCACAACAAATTTGATAGTTTGTGGCAAGGTCCATACCTCATCCAGGCCACTGTGGGTCCCAATGCTTTCTTCTTACAAGAATTAGATGGCACTGAGTTGTTTGGAGGTCCTGTCAATGGCAGGATGCTCAAACATTACTTCTGCTAATTTACAATTTCCAGTCTCCATTCCCATTGTACATACCATTGCAGTTTTATTTTCAAGTAAAAGAGAAAATGTTTCAAAAAACAGAGGAAAAGGAGAGGTTCAGACATGCTTAAAACATGAACCTCTGATGTGAAAAATGTTGGCTCTAATAAGCTCAAAACTTAAGCCAAAGAAAGTAAAGTAGTTGGTCCTAACATGCCCAAAACCAGAGCTGAAATGAAGATAAGAAGTGACTCTAAAATGCTCAAAACTTGAGTCGCAAAGGGAAAGAAGGATGTTTCAAGTTTCAGATCCCGAGCCTTCGCAATTTTGTTTTTAGTTTCTTGCAAATTCTATCCATGTGCAACTGCCTTTATGCGACTCACAGCAAGTCATACAGTATAATCCCGGCTTGACTGTTTTTCAAATTTTGTCGTAGAATATAGAGAAGAAATCTGCTGGACAATTTAATCCCAGCAGATATAGATTAGGTAGAGAAAAGTATGAGACCAACAGTCTAATCTGGTCTCATGGAGCAATAAGGGTAGAAACAGAATAGTTTTATTTTCTTGTTTGTAAAAAATAAAAAGATGTAAGTGTCTACTAGCTCAAATGCACCCTAGAAGAAGAGAGAGGGCTAGGACTGTAGTATGGGTAGGTAGTTTGTTGAAGAAAATTTTCTGCTGATGTAGTGTTTTCATATTGTGGCAGCTAATCTAAAGAAAGAAGGGATGTGTAAAGTAGCAGGCACCTGGCCTAATCCAAAGATCTATTCTCTGAATTCTTGACTCCTTCAAGAAGAAGCCATCCCCATGTGGAGCCACTGTTAGCCCCTTATAAATTTCTTGACTAGCAAGCAAGGGGCTAGTTTGTTCTGTAAGCCTGCAAGGAATGCATTTCGCTTGAAAACAAATCATCCTTGCAGCCTTGTCAAGTCCCCTAACTTGTGACTGTTTCCATTTTCTGATTTAAGCCAATAAGCCTTGCTAATAAAGAACTATGCTCCAAAAGGCTTTATGCCCCTTGTATCCCTGCATTTTTCCCCCATTCTATCCTTTTTCCCCTTCTTCTGAATCCCCTTGTGTTCCCCCTAATTTCCCCATCAACCTCTTAGATTCCTCCAAAATCTACATCAAGTCCCACCCTTGCCCTTTGTTTCCTCAAAATTCCCCTCTATCTCTCTATAGTTACCCTCCTCAGGCCTCAAAATTCATTAAAAATGGTTAAAAACCCACTTTCGGACCATATAATAGGCCTCAGCCCTTTCTCCGCTAGCCCCGTAACCTTTCTCTCCACATAACCCAGTGCCGTGACCAAAGCGCTAGCCCGAAGGTGCTGGTTCCATATGTTTATCAGGCACTTTCTCCACCGTTGATCCATATAGATCGAACGACAATCGTTTAAACCTGTGGCGCTCGTGATTCACCCGTTCAAACCACTGATCGCGCCATCGCCGTCCATTCACCGCCAGATCAACGGTTCAGAGTGTATCTGCCACTGTGGTCCCCGCCGCACGCCATACCATAAAATAGCCTGGTTTTCATCGCACTGCTAACGGGGGTCGGGCGGTATTTTTCCATTGCCCAGTGATTCCATACAGCGCTCGACACTTGTCTCATGTACGACGGCAAAACCGCCCTCCCATCGCGCGTTAACGTTCGGCATGGGATGCGTAGTGATATTCATACGAGCCATCAGATCTACCTTTGCCCATCCAACGATCATTGCTCGACAGAGTTGCATGGGTTTTAATCCACGATCATCGTACCCCTGGCCCACCGTTGCACTGCCCTCCGCCGTGTTTCCCATCGTCGATCTCCTCTCAGATCCGACGGTCCAGAATTTTCTTCCCGCTGTTGACTCTTCCATCGCCACCCGGTCTCGCCATGTCACCTCCACGTGTCTCACCGTACATCCGCCTTCCTGTTTCATATATCTGTTCATAGGTCGGGTTTATTAAGGTTTTCATTTAAATCTCCTCCGCATTCCGCCAACCTGTGCCATCTCTATTCTCCACCATTCCATGGAAATTTTCCGCCATTTCTCCGCAGTCCCACTATCATCCACATCATCCGCTCCCAGCCATTGTTTTCTTAACAAATTTCATATTTTTGCAGGGCTATCAGAGGTGAAGAAACGCCATGGTTCACTATGTACTACTCCAATGGCATGCTGCACAGGCAGAATTAAATCTGGAAGCTGGTACTACAATGGAAATGCCCGGAAATGGTAGCGGCGTCATGAATATTACCTAAGGACAGTTTAATCTTCGCAAGAAATCTATCCGGTGACATTAAAGCCCAGATTTGCAGATCAAGACATTTATGAAGTCGTGGAGAAATACCAGCTTATGATCAAGGGTTCCAGCATTCAGAATTGAGGGTTTTGAGCTTTAATACAACAGTTTAGAGGCAAAGCACCAAATCAACGATCCCATAGATCATGCAAAGGTATAGCATGCAGAAAATCAATGCATATCAGGGGTTTATATAGTAGCAGAATGTTTTTCCTCCATAAAGGACAGAGCGCCCATGCATTGTTCAATCTATGCCGTGTTCTGGAAAGATTTCCTATCCTGAAACAGCCCCAGTAATATCAGAGCATTTACTTCATCAGTATGGCATATCTCTTTATCATTTCTTTATCTTTTGTTTATTCACCAATAGCACCACACAGTACTACAATCAGAACACATCAGAGTCATATCAAAGAAATCCCCAGTCTGAAGAGGATCATGCGTTCACCCAAATAACACCAGAGATTAATGCACAAGATTTATACAGAATGGGCCTCGACCCTCTTTCTTTTCAGAAGTTTAATACTGCATTTATTTCTCCACCTACCTCCTCTGCTCCTCCGGAGCTATAAATTCATGAAGAACTCATTGTAATGGTTGTTGATCAGTTATCAGAGAACTGCAAGTAGTTTCTTTGAGACACAGTCTCTGTGTAAAGATTGTAAGATAGGTTGAAGGAAATTTTTTCAGACTGAGTATTCAGCTATTGGCAATGTTGTACTTGACTGGTATTGTTATTTAATATGACAAGCACATTTCTTTGGATCCTGATATGAAGAAGCGGTGATGTTTTCCTATCTCTGTGTTTACATTCATTCCATTTCGTTTCAATTGTCTTGCATCAGAATATTGGCATAGGATTTACCCTTGTTAGGTACCCTATGTTTCTGCTCTCCTTGCCATTTATGTTTCTCTTCTGAATGTATTATCTAAGAAACGATTTCAGTTGGTTTAACCAGTGTAGTGGATGTTATTGCCTGCTCTCTGATGTATGAATTAAATGAATTTAGTTCTTAGATGTTTCTTGTTATAGATTTAGTTGGAAGATTTGGGAACACTGGGGATTAGAGTTAGCCCTGTCCACTAGGATCTTTGTACGACCTGCTGATCTGTAACTCTGTGCCCCGAATCTGTGTTACCTCCTCCCCTCCTAATTTCCACACCACATAATCATCTTGAAGATCCTATGTTTTAGATCACTAGCCCAATTGAAAGCCTACGTATTGAGTAGTAAGAAAATCCTTTCTTGACTCCATTTCCCAATGGTTTTGAGTACTTCCTAGAATATTCCACCTTTGCTTTATCCATCTTTTCTCATCTTGGTATTACATTGAATCCTTCATTCCTGATAAACAGCAACCAAAATCAAACAAACAAACCTTGTGCATATAACTAGCCTAACATCTTAAACTTTGATCTTTATCGACATAAACCTTAGTTCATATAGAGACATCCCTCTCTGGACCTAGGAGGGCTAGATCCTGAGGTCTAAAAGTGGTTTTGATGTTGTCTCATATTTTGGTCTTGCCAGTTTGGCCAAAACATGGGAACCCGAACACTACCAACAACAGAGCATTTTTCACATCAACTTGGGTCACTCGAGGGTTGGCACATGTCTACCAATAGCAGAGCACCATTCACAGAATGTGAAGAAACTATTGGAGGGTTTCCTCGAGGAATTTTAATATGGGAAAAATGATATTATCATCATTTATATCAATACTTAAAGAAGAGTTTATCAACAAAAGTAAGGGGGGAATAACACTCTGTAATGTTCCCAAATTTTACCCTCAAGCTAAAAGGAACATTATAGTTTGCATATTTTTCATTTTTTTGAATAAAATGGGTAAGGAGACACCTTAACCCCCTTGGATGGAGAAATAACACTCCTTGTGTGAAAGGAGGAATAATAAAGCAGCTGATTTGAGCACCTCATGGTTTGAACAGGATTGGATCATGCTTGATCTAGACATTTTGACCAAGTCCGCATGCACTGTCTAGATACAATATATCTCCTTGATGGACTACACAGTTTTAGAGGAGGATCACTTGCATGAGTTGGAAGGCACATGTGGATGGGACCCATGGTGGAGAGGAGCACTTGCTATATATGGAGAGGAGGAGAGCCATTTTTATTCATGCTTGATTATTATTTTCTTGGGTTTGCTGAGAGGAGGAGAGCCATTGTTATTCATGCTTGATTATTATTTTCTTTGGTCTACTGAGACTATGCTCCTCTTACTATTTAGCAAGGGTACAGTGCTGCATAGCACAAGGGTGTTCCCAGTCGGGAATCCCTACCTCATCCTCAAGGAAGGAGAGGTTATAGAGCTGAATTTCCTCATTCCGGCATTTGGCTAAAGCTACATCCTTCAGTCACAACGTTATTCCTAGAGCAGGATAACTTTGTGCTGCAGGGTGCAGCACCAAAGGATCTCTTCAGTTGTTCCTTGGCTTGTTTTTCAGTGGAGGGCTTAGCGATTCATTGGAGGATCAGTGAGGAGGAATCCCGGGCAGATTTCCATATCATTTGCATCAAGCCAACGATTCATCTTCCCTCATAGCACAGTCTCCAACTAGATCTGTGTTATTTTGCAGGCAGTTGCTGGGAGGGTCATTAGAGCTCATTAGGAGGAGTTTTTTCTGAGTAAAGGGATCAGCATTTTGCTTAGATTCACTATCATAGGAGGGCATCATCATTTGAGATCTGCTACATCTTCATTTCATATTTTGATTCAGTTGCAGTGACAAGTTAATTTTCACATTGTACATTCTCCGGCATTTCTAGCAATCTCTCCTAGATTGGCTAGAAATCTTGTATTGGAGCCCATTATTCTATTCTTGGGAATTTATTTGTATCATTCAGCCTCATTATCATTTTGTATGTATTCATCAGCTGCTACTCTCATAGATACTGCGCAATCACTGCTCTCCGGCATTTTGTGCAGTTGCAACAACTCATGTATTTCATAGTTTGATCCTTGGAGGTTGGTTCCAATAGCTTGAGTGGCTTGTCCCTCATGATTTTATTGTGTATTAATGCTGAGATAATAATATAATGTTGGCTGAATCATATTCCCTCTATGGACATGTTCATAATTGCAGAGTTTCATGATTGTGTTCATATGTGGCTGTAGCTCACTCTTTGAGGAGTTCTTTGAGATACCCAAGGGTGGGAGATCTGTTTAACGTCCCTTGAGGGATTTATTTGAGTTCAAATTATGGAAGTGTAATGTATGATGTATTAAATAAGGGATCCAAGTCCCCTTTCATCTTATTTTTTCATTATCTTCCTTATACAGCGTCCCTTTGGACCCTAATGCAGAAAATCCTGAAAAAGGAACATTACAGTGGTATCAGAGCATAGATCTTAGCTCAGCCTGTGCACAAGATTTAATGCTATCAGAAAGAGGAGCTTCTCTCCAAGGAGAGGAGATTTACAAAGGAAATAATAAAAGAGGAATGACAGAAGAGGAGGTCTCCCTTCTTCTTTTCCAGACCATGGAGGGTATCATTGCAAACCTTGAGGAGATAGAAAGGGAAAACTGGAGAGATTTTCTGAAAGGGTTTGTGGATGAAGAAGCCCTAGTTGTGACCATGTTGGGTGTGAGAATTCATCCACACATGAATATCCACAGTGCCGTACATTGCCCATATCTACTGCAGGGAGAATGGAGGAAGATGAGTCACTAAGGGAGGAGACCTTGAGTGATTTTCTTTGGGTGTATGAATCTCAATAATGGAGATTCGAAGTGCACTTGGACTTCCAAGAGTTTTGAAAAATCAAGGGAGCAAGATCCAGAAACCCCAAAGGGAGAAAGAGATATATATTCTTTCTATCTAGATTCGATGGATTAGCAAGGTGCAAAGCCACAGCTTGGGTGGAGGAGCTAGATGCATATTTTCAGCTACGCCAAGTTGCAGCCAAGGAGGCCATCACTATAGCAGTGCTGCATCTCAAAGGTATATCCCATGATTGGTGGTTTAAAATTTTTGTTTCATGTTATCATGCAAATATAAAAACCTATGATGAATTTACTAATACTTTGGTGAAGGGGTTTGATAAAGACCAATGTGAATCATCATGTGTAAAATCTGAGAGATCAAACACCTTGCATGAGTTGGAGGAAAACATGAAAGAAACTCCACTCCATATTTCTAGAAGGGAAGAAAACCGTGATGATGACTTGCTAGAGACAAGACCCCCGTTGTATGAAGGGCACTCTTCCATTTGTGATAAAATGAAGATCCTTCTTCCAAAAGAAGACCGAAATCCATGGTCTCTCATTGAAGAGGAGGCATACTCACATATTGGTGAAGAGAATGTGCATAGAATAACCCATAGCGCTGTATCATTGCAGGGAGATCCATCACCACATGGAGCTGAGAGGGGAGCCATTGCTTCCATTGGAGAAGTCCTTGTTTCTATGCAATGGATTCTAAGAGATACCACATGTGGGGACCTAGTCACAAATCGTGAGAAGCATATAGTAGCATTGGAGGATTGTGAGATGGATGGAGGAGAATGGGTGAAGGATCAACATTCGGGGGGAATGAGCATTCACCCTCATCTTTTGAAAATAGTCTCTTCACATAGGAAAAGGACTGCACTGCACAGTGGAGAGAGGGACCATTCACTCCTCTCATTTATACCGTCCATTTCCTATTTAGACGTCTCACTACAAGGAGGCATCCCACCTGGGAGGCCACCGGATCCGGCATTGATGAGAGGCACCTTGTTTTGGGATTCACCACTCTTGGATTTAGGAGAGGTGAAGGTTGCAGAGGATGAATACTCCACAAATTTGGAGAGACAGAGGATACTTCCTTTGAGGGAGGACTCTTTCACACATGGGAGTAGATGGAGGTCACTCATGCTTACATTGACCAGGATTGGGAAATTCATTTTGGATGATAGCTTCTCATGGGAGGCCAACTTCTAAGGGTCACCATTACTATTTGAGCATGAGCAGCTGCATGATAGGCATGGCAGCATATTGGGGGAAGACTTTGGCATGGAGGAGGTCAAAGTAGCAGGTATCAACATGAGGAGAGAATCACATTGCAGATTACCAATTCTTTCTCTTAGGAGGATAGATCCAGAATGGAGGTTTCAACTCTTGGTAGAGTACTCCAAGGATCTAGGTGCATGCATGATTTTGGATGACCTGGATGGAGATGACAGATACATGGTGGATGATATGGTCATCTATTTTTATGACATAATCTTCTTGACTAGGGCTTCTAGTCTCAAGGAGAAACTATTACATGCAGCACATGAGGACTTCCTAGCTATGCACCTTGATGCATATCTTGTCTTGCTAGAAGAGTTCACTTGGGAGGGCATTCAGAATGATCTATATTAGCATATGGACAGATGCATAGCTCAGATGATTTTAGAGAGGTTGGCACAACCATTTCCCTACTCATTGGAGGTGAGGGAGAGCATTCAAATGAGCCATTTCAGCTCAAGGATCGAAGTACATGGTAAAGAAGGTATATACTCTCATTTTGATTTAAATTTATTTACTTTATATGGGCAGCTTGATGAGCTAAGGATGATCACATTTCCTTATGCTCCTTATTATGATTTACTTGTGACCCATTGCAGCAATGGGAGTGGCTATTTTCATGATGGTTTGTGGGGGAAGCCACATACTACTTGGTGTGCACCATTGGCACCAATTTTTACTTTCATGTTTTCACCTTATGAGATGTGTGTGGCTGAAAAAAAGTGGCTGGGAAAGCACTTGTTGTTTTTAGTTCTGATGTAGGTAGGAGGCTCACTGCGTTTTTCCCATGAGTGGAGCAGTGGCCCACTTTCTAGTTGTCTTATGACAGCTTGTTCTCATTACATGTTGCTTCCTTGTGTTGCTAATGGTTATACATTTATAGGGAGCACTACTTGGAGAGTGTTGGAGGTATTGGGATAGCCCATTGGGAGCATGATTCTCCTCATTATACATGTTTTAAATTGCAGGAGACACCATGGGAAAACCATGATTGCCACATTGCTACTTTTCTCTTCTTGTGGGAAAAACCACTTGGAGAATTTGAGGGGGCATCTCATGGCTGATTTTATTGATGGGGAAGCTTGGGCCATTCTTGGAGGCCATACCATTTCAGCCCAAGGATGGAGGCATCCCCATATGTATCACAAATGGAGGGAGAAACACCTTGGGAATCAAAAGCACAACTCTCCATTCAGCCCCAACACATTGCATAAACCAGGGGTTGAGATTTTTATTTGGATGATAGCATGGATGAGAGGATCATCATTGGGGACAAAATTTTCCCATGCATGTCATCACTCCTACCTTGAGGAGGCCATATCACAGCAAGAAGTTTTCCACCTTACCTTCTATCTTTCCATGATGTGCACCATTACAGTTTGCATACTTGGGAGGAAGCATTGGAGGAAATTTTTTTTGCAGGATATCTTGAGTAGTGGTGGAGATTGTTGATGAGGAGGCCACAAAAGAAAAAGGGGGAGAAATTTTGTTCTCTCTATGCAGTTGCTTGAGGACAAGCAACATGTGGGAGGGGAGGACCGTAATGTTCCCAAATTTTAGCCTCAAGCTAAAAGGAACATTACAGTTTGCATATTTTTCATTTTGTTGAATAAAATGGGTAAGGAGACACCTTAACCCCATTAGATGGAGAAATAATAGTCCTTGTGTGAAAGGAGGAATAATAAAGCAACTGATTTGAGCACCACATGGTGTGAACATGATTGGATCGTGCTTTATCTAGACTTTTTGACCAAGTCCACATGCACTATCTAGATACAATGTATCTCCTTGATGGTCTATGCAGTTTTAGAGGACGATCACTTGCAGGAGTTGGAAGGCACATATGGATGGGACCCATGATGGAGAGGAGCACTTGCTATATATGGAGAGGAGGAGAGCCATTGTTATTCATGCTTGATTATTATTTTCTTTGGTTTGCTGAGACTACGCTCCTCTTGTTGTTTAGCAAGGGTGCAGTGCTGCATATCACAAGGGTGTTCCTAGTCAGGAATCATTACCTCATCCTCAAGGAAGGAGAGGTTTTATAGATGTGTTTCCTCATTTTGACATTTGGCCAAAGCTACCTCCTTCAGTCATAGCATTATTCCTGGACCAGGATAACTTTTTTCTGCAGGGTGCAGCAATAGAGGATCTCTTGAGTTGTTCCTTGGCTTGTTTTTTAGTGGAGGGCTTAGCTATTCATTAGAGGATCGGAAAGGAGGACTCCCAAGTAGATTTCCATATCATTGGCATAATTCCAACCATTCATCTTCCCTCACAGCGTAGTCTCCAGCTAGATCTGCGTTATTTTGCAGGCAGTTGCTGGGAGGGTCATTAGAGCTCATCAGGAGGAGTTGTTTCTGAGTAAAGGGATTAGCCTTTTTATTAGATTCACTATCAGAGGAGGGCATCATCATTTCAGATATGCTACAGCCTCATTTCATATTTTGATTCAGTTGTAGTGACAAGTTAATTGTCCCATTGTACATTCTCTGGCATTTCTAGCAATCTCTCCTAGATTGGATAGAAATCTTGTATTGGAACCCATTCTTCTATTCGTGGGAATTTATTTGTATCCTTCAGCTTCATTATAATTTTTTATGTATTAAGTAGCTTCTACTCTCATAGAGACTACACATTCACTTCTCTTCGAGATTTTGTGCAGTTGCAGCAACTCATGTATTTCATAGTTTGATCATTGGAGATTGGCTCCAATAGTCTGAGTGGCTTGTCCCTCATGATTTTCTTGTGTATTAATGTTGAGATAATAATATAATGTTGACTGCATCATATTCCCTCTATGGACATGTTCAAATTTGAAGATTTTGATGATTGTGTGCATATGTGGCTATAGCTCACTCTTTGAGCAGTTCTTTCAGATAGCCAAGGGTGGGAGATATTTTTAACCTCCCTTGAGGGATTTATTTGAGTTAAAATTATTGAAGTATAATGTATGATGTATTAAATAAGGTATCCAAGTCCCCTTTCATCTTATTTTTTCATTATCTTCCTTATACAGCGTCCCTTTGGACCCTAATGCAGAAAATCCTGAAAAAAAGGAACATTACACACTCTACCATTCTCTTAATTATGCTTATATTGGAGAACCTACAGGTAATGTTGCACATGCTTAGAACCTATTATTGCATTTGGGAGTGTTAAATTAAGGCTTATATTTATTGTTGCTTGTCTTGTCTTTTGATAATACAACTAGTACATCTCCAATGCTCTCACTAGTTATCACTAGCATAGTCCCAAGTGGCTCTTTATGGGGAGAGAATGAAATGTACAATGCCCTCCATCTATGGTTTAATGTCACAATATGGAGCATTTATCATCTTGTATTCATCTATATTACAACTACAATCTATCTGAGAGTTCTTGTATATTTTGAAGGCATTCCAGAGTCTTGTTCTCGTCATCAGGATCTTGACTTGCAACCAATATAATGCCATGTTACAACATGCTTTCATTATGCATTTAAAAAACATGGCTGTAATTTTTTCATAAGACTCATTACTTTGAAAATATTTGGAAAGGGATTTTCCAAAGAAACACACAATAAATTCAATTCATGCACTAATGAGCATAAAATGTTTTTATTTTATATAATTTTATAACTAGGAAATCAAATTAACAATAGAAGATTAATTCATGCATTAATCACATCATAACATTTTACATATACCAACAACCTCATTACCTCATGCCATTGGGTAATGTGTCCCTTGGCTAGTGGGAAGAGAGCCAACGCATATTTCCAATCATTCCAAGACATTCCATCCATGCACTAATGAGCAAAGCCATTGTGGCAATGGAAACCATTCTAGTAATTTCAATACTCAATACAAAGAACCTGTAAGGATACATGTGAACTATTACGTAGGTAAATAGATATGCATCACTATATGAAAAAATTCTTAGAATCAAATTTTAAAGTAATTAATAAATGACAATTGCATTGAACATCAAGTTAACTAGCCAAACCTTATTGAATTTGTGTGGCTACTAATTAAACACATCGATTTTCAAACTCGATCCTTGAAATATAAAAAACACAGTGACTTAAGCTACAAAGGACCCCATGTACCATGAGTAAGGAGCAACCTACATCCTATCCAACATGTGCACACTAATCTCAACAATCTCAAGGTTTGGGAGGCTAACCTCGTCTCTAGGCTAGAAAAGTTATAAAAAAGAGGCAAGGGAAACCACTGGCTTCGTAACAAGCAACCATTTGGGTCCAATGTTGATGGCTAAGAGTAAATCATTATTAACCCAAAGCTTGATGTTACTATCTAGGGCCAACTGATAGAAACCATGATAATCCACCATACAATGTTGTCCTCTACTCATCACTGCCAAATGTTTCCTACCATGTGTTTATATCTAGGCCACTGCATTTGTGGTGCATTATCTTTTGTATTAAATACACACACACACAAGGGGTTAGCTCATCCAATTGCTTCCAATGTTATTGGGTATTTGGCTATGCAAGAAAGTCCCTAATTTGACTCCCCCTAGGTAAGTTGCACTAGTCTGTCAACATGTTTATTATGGATGTCATCCATAAGCGCTAAGAAGCATCTTGTGTGGTTCCCTGTGAAATTTTCATTGAAAAAAAGGGATATATATATATATATATATATATATGAAAGGAATCAACACATAAATTTCATTTTATAGCCACTCCATGATGATACACAACACTAAATGACAACCTTCCCACACACTTCGTTGTCTCACATATATAGGGACATGAACAAGGTGGTTGATAGCCTTTCAAAGAGGCATTGGGGCTAGAGTAGGGTGTTTGGACCATTTCAGTTTCTCAGCATGGGCATACAAATGATTTCATTCATGAACTCTATCTATAAAATTCTCTACAGACAGATACTCTGACTTATACAATGATGTATTTTTTTTAAAGCCATGAAAAGTTTGTTTTCTATTGTTGATATAGCTCACAGGTTCAGAGATAGTCAACAGCTTTCAGAGCCTTCTTTTGAAAGGCCTAATACATGTCCTTTTAATTCAAGAAAAAAAATTTTGTTTTTTTAATTAGCTCACTAATATGTAAGCCATGTATGCAAAGATTTCATGAGCCAAATGTGAGACCTCTCACCCAAAGTTAGGGAGGTTATAGATTCAACTCTCTTCATCCCATGCCAGTTAAGCACCCTAATTAGGGCCATTTCTTTACCAAATTTACCATCCATGAATCATGGAAAAATACTTGAAGGTTTTTCCATGAGGTGTTCTCCTAAGAAAAAAAATAATCATGAGGTTTCTTTAGAAAAGAAAAAAAATATGTGTATATATATCTAGATAGGTAGAAAGCTAGGTAGATAGATAGATAACATTTTTTTATATCCCCAATGGTTAGTTCAAGTGATTTGGCATGCCATGCCAAAGCCATAATGACCACAAAGATCTCAAGGTATAATCCACTTGGGTCCCTTGAGGGTTGGCACATGTCTACCAACAAAAGAGCACCGTTCACATTTAATTGGGTCACTTGAGGGTTGGCACATGTTACCAACAGCAAAGCACCATTCACAGAATGTGAATAAACTATTGGATGGTTTCCCCGAGGAAGTTGTATATGGGAAAAATGATATTATCATCATTTATATCAATACTTAAAGAAGATTTTTATAAAAAAAAATCAAAGGGGCAATAACACTCTATCGTTCTCTTGATTAGGCTTATAATGGAAAACCTAGAGGCAATGTTGCACATGATTGGAACCTATTATTACATTTATCTTGATGACATCTTTGGGTGCTACAACACTTTAAGACACATAAATTTTGTTGGCCCTATGTGGCTGATTTTGATTAGAAAAACTCTTTGCCTCACAGTTTTTAGCCTCACAGTTGTTACTTTTGGTGGTTGTATTACAACATTTTATAGTGTAAAATGAAAGTATATCTTTTGTATTTTAAATATGAATCATTTTATGAAAGATAGAGAGTGTGTCTCAAATCAGGCTCTATAATGAACTGGGTTCATATTAGTGCCACAATAACATATTTTAACTTTGATGTTTGCAAATCGTGATTAGTATAATCACAACACATGGCTTTTTGGGTAAAGCATTTCTGTTTTGTCTTTGAAATATAGAAATTCTCATAATCATTCTTTATTGATGTGGGTTTTCTTTTAACATCAAAATGCAATATTTTGGCTCTGATAGTCCTAGCGGCCAACAACGCATTGTCTCACTTGTGAGGTTGATGAGGTATTCAATAGTAGGTAAAATAAAGTTTGTATAGACCATATTAAGGAAAAATCTTGGCTTTTGTGGACCATAATAGCGCTTGAACTAAGGCTTGTATCCAAATAAAAATCAAGACAATGGAAAACAAGATACATCAATTAAACTTAAGGAATTCAT
Source organism: Pinus albicaulis (assembly GCA_034641835.2). Lineage (NCBI taxonomy): Eukaryota > Viridiplantae > Streptophyta > Pinopsida > Pinales > Pinaceae > Pinus > Pinus albicaulis. The sequence goes on from JAXQQM020078979.1 coordinate 134,745, forward strand.
AAGGTAACTGAAGATTTGCAATTCTTGAAATAATACTTACATGAAACTTTATTTGTAAAGGACCACTTTATACTAAAGGGGAAAATGCTAAATATGTATCAAGGAAATAATTGCAGCCTTGACAATCAAAACTCGATAAGGTGTAGAAATAAGCATGTAATTAATAACTAAAATTGTCCAAATTTTCAAATTTCTGGTGCAGTGAATTAAATTCCTATCAGCCCCAAGTTGATGGCAAGAAAAAACTGGGCCAGTTACTGTTAGAATCTCAAATCACAGGTCTAATATTTTTACCTTGTTTTCTCAGTAGTTGATTCTCCTTCCTCATAGCACAGCTATAACAACATATCCATGCCTCGATATATGTTTGCAACATTGATAACGAATGAAGCTAGGCATAGTAATAGTTTTCTTTGGAGTGTTGTTGTTATGTAGATAAGTTTGTAGGGGTCAGAAGAATGCATGCATGCACCATCATAACACATATTTCATTAAATTTGGAAGTATTCCATCGATCTAGAATTTAGAAATTTTAACTAGATTAAGTTTTTTCAAAATGTGAAATTATAAAATCACTTAGTTTACTATTTTTAATGTAGATATTCACCATTTTTGGTGAAAATTTTTTCATGGTAAAGTATATAAAACAAATTTATATAAACTTGAAAAAACAAATATTTCACATCTTAACCTTGGTTTCCTTACATTATCTCTTTCAAGATTTTTTATGGTTTGTACTAAAAGCTAAGTTTGTTAAAGTTATCTTATGAAAATAATGTTGTGTATGTTACTATTATTAAATTTATTAAAAGAATGTTGTGTATGTTACTATGTTTAACTTTATGAAAATAATGTTTTGTATGTTACTATTACTAACCCATTTAATTATAATTTTATATAGTAAATATCATGTATGTGTTAAATTACAGTTATTACTAAGACAAGGTTGGCACAATTTAAAATTATATCGCCTTTGCAACACTAGTAATATGGTTGAAGATAAAAAAACCTCCTAGATCATCCACTTTATACTCAAATTTGGATTTAAATTTCAAAATATTTGTGGCACTACCAACCTTCTTGATCTTTTAACTAAACAAAATTATGATGATCTTGAAACACTTATTTTAATGTTTTTTTATCATAACAATACAATTCTTAAGAATTTAGGGTAATATCTTTATGGCTTCTTATATACCATAGTATTTGGTCTTAGTGGATGATAATCATCATTATCACCATCACCATTACATACTATTGTAGGAAGTTTGAACCATTTTAACGTTGACATGAGAAAATATTTTTTTACGATCAGTTTAAATGTTGAATGAGAGTAGTAGTATAATTTATTTATTATTTATTTGTTATTTGTTCTTTTGTGTTAAAAAATAACTTAATTGAGACTGACTTGATGAATAATAAATTAATATGCAAGATATATATTAAGTATAAAGTTATTTAATGATAAATTATCATAGTAATTTGTCCAATATATACCAGCATAGATCCACCTTAAATACAGATTTAACATGAGCCTAGAGGGATTAAATGTTGATTTAAATGTTGAATGAGAGTAGTAGTATAATTGATTTATTATTTATTATTTGTACTTTTGTGTTAAAAACTAAGTTAAAAACTATTGTTTTTATAGACCAAGTTTAGAAGATGTTTTTAAGTGCATTATTGAATTTGATTATGCATATTTGATATGGTGAGAAGTCATGTTGGTCAAACAAAGCTTTGAAAACTTAAATATTTTATGGCACTGTCATGTCATTTGTATCACCATGTGATTACATTGAAATACTAAATAATATAAAAATCCAAAAATAATATGAAGAGAATAGTTGATATACAACAAATATTGAAAAGTGTGTCTGAATGTATATTAATAGATCCTTCAAAAAAAATTATAGTCGAACTTACACATCCCCTCATACTAGGTTGTAGAATGAGCCTCGCCTCTTCACTCAATTACTAATCATTTTAATTATAAAAATCAATCATGAATTACAATAGTAACAAAGTAATACAATTTAATTATTTTCAAATCCAAGAGGAAAGAGAGAAAATTGACTAAACTATTTATTACAAATGTTTAGTTTTTATTCCTAGAGTGTTTAAGGATATTATATTGAAAAGAACATATTGAAATTCATCTAAAACATAGATTCCTTACATTATTTCTATTATCATTAATATTTGTATTTATGTATTAAAGTTGACTCGTGAATAATAGATTTTGTAAAAATATTCTTACCTATAAAGTTATTTAACAGTATATGAATATTGTGTTCTTACTATTATTAACCATTTTAAATTGACACTGACTACTTTTCCTATGTTGAGTACAAATTTATTATACTAGTATAATGTTGGCACCACTTCAAAGTCTATAAGAGGAAATATTTTATAAGTCTAGTAGTGTTGTTCAATGATCAAAATCATTTTTTTTATAAATTAGAGTACAAAAAAACAACAAATTTGATTTAGATCAATTATAATAAGGAATATTAAGGAAAAATCACTTCAAACATTATTACAAATGTCTAACATTTTTTCATTAAGAGTTTAAATGGTTTATATTAAATAGAATACTAATTAGCTACTCCATTATTGTTTTAATAGACCAAATTTAGAAGATGTTGTTTTCAAGTGCATTATTGAATTTGATTATGCATATTTGATATGGTGACAAGTCATGTTGCTCATAAAAAGCTTTGAAAACTTAATATTTTATGGCACAGTCATGTCATTTGTATCACGACATGATTACATTGAAATACTAAATAATATAAAACTCCTCCAAGAATATGAAGAGAATATTTGATATACAACAAATATTGAAAAGTGTGTATGAATGCATATTAAAAGATCCTTAAAAAAAAATCACATTCATGAATCATATAAATCTAATCTTAAGATATTCGCCCAAGTAGATCAAGAACAAATTCTAGACCATATTTATCTATCTTGGTCTTCTTTCAATGTTATTTCTTTGGCAGCCATGCCCAAACTATGGTATTAATTGGAATAGAGCCAAGTTCTGTGTCATTAGGATTTGGTATCCAATATTGCTCTAAAAATTTTCCATTGTATTTCCTTGAAATAGGCTTCCACCAATCAACCTTTACATGAAGATTCTCACTTTCATTATCCATAAATATATCTGAGATAGATTTTTCCATCCAAATCATCTCTCCTGCATCCTCATTTCCTGATCTAACTAGCAACATCTTTCCTTTCTGAACATTCAATATGTTGGCTTTGGCTTGTTGCATTTGGGTCCAACATATACGCGTTCATCTATTTCATTATCAAAATCTTCATCCATAATACTTGAGATTACATGGAGTGCATTACGATCAACATAAAAAACGTGCCTTGTCTTGTGCCAAAAATCCTCAAAAGATGAATCACTTCCATATATTATTCTATGATCATATAGATTCCATCTAATGTATCAAGAAATCTTTCCCATTACACTACTTTATTTTTCCATTCCTTTGTAACAATTGGTGAATCTTCGTTCCCGATAGTGTCTTTCCACTTTTATGTATGATTTTATCCCTTCCTTTAGTTCTTTGAAATAGGCATCATTATTTTTGGAATCTAAGAAAGATGGTTCCCTATGGGAATTATAGGTCAACCTTCAACATCTATATTCCATAACTCAACTGGTTCTGACCACTCAATATATCTAATGGATTCTGTGTACCTTAGTACTAGAATATCATTGAGTACAAGAAATTGGAAGTATTGAACATTAAGATGTCCAACTAGTGCATTTTTCCCCTCCTTGATGTATCCATTAAGGAAAATTTTGAAGTCATAGACCTTGTCAATAAGTGTAGGTGGAAACACTCGGTTTTCTCCAATTTTTCGATATGTATCCATCATTTTAGATAAAGAATATATATATTTACTTTTTAGGTTGGAAGACATTCTTCCATAGGTTCCATCTATGTCTTCATGGGTGTGCCCCATAGGCATGAATCCAACCTCAATAGTGATGAAGACACCAAGTGCAGTAAAAAGAGATAAAAACATGAAAATATAGTGATTCTTATTATCACTTGCTGCATTGTCCAACTATAACAACAAATGTGGAGGAAGAGCTTTAAAATCAACATTTTGGCTCTTTGATCTTACATGATATATAAAAGCATCCTTGTAAACTTTACATTTTGAGTAAATAGAGGTGTCAAGTAATGCATTTGTAAGTGGATTTATTGAACTTCCACTCTCATAAAGTAGATCACCATACATATCAATTTGTGGGCCTTCAAGGTCCCTTAAGCACTTTGCAAGGGATGTAATAGTAAATTGCGATCCCATGTGTACAAATGGTAGGGAGAAATGACCAAAACCTCTTGTGTTATGCCCATGTGTTAGCATACCTATCAATGACACACTTAAATTTGTTCCTACAATAGATTTTGATTTGACACGTAGCCTTGGGATTGAAGTCTTTGTTTTATCCATTTTATCATGGATAATGCTCAAATTCTCCTTTGGAAACTGCTCTGACATAATTCTATGGGAATAGTAGTAATATCTTCCACACATAAAAATATTTTTATGTTTTTTTAGCCTACCTCGTGCCTTTTCTTCCATCTCTTTTGTAGTCGTTGACTTCATCTGTGCTTTCAACACAATACATTCACTGCATTTACTGAATTTGGTGTTCTATGAAAATGCCACATCTTGAAACTTAGTATTCTAGATATTACTCATTGTTGACTGTGATATTGATGGATAATTGAGCTTTTGAAGAGCCTCATTGATCTCTTTTAACAGAGAATTTTGTGTGTAAGTCGAAGGCAGAAATCTTAAAGGAGCAGATGTTCCATATTCTTCAACTTGACGTGTTTGGTTTGGTGAAAAATCTGAATTATCCATTACAATTTTGTGCAATATTTCTATGGCTGCCACGGTGTGTCCTTATGCTTTGCATGTGTTGGTGTTACCATGAATAGCTTTAATCTGTCCATTTTGGAAATATTGTTGGTAGTTATAGAATGTGCTTTGAGGAATCTATGTATTTTATACCATGCTTTCTTACAAATAATATTCCCATTAAATCTCATGTCCTTTACACTTCTAGAAATAGGTGGTAGGCCATGGCTCCTTGACATGAGTGAATTCAAGACAAATTTCGTAATACCATTTTTATTTATTTATCTCATACCCCTTCTAGCACCTGCAATGGCCTTCCTATCCACATTTTGAGGACAATATTTTGTACAACATACATCTGCTGCCAAAAGTCAAATTTCTTTCTCTTCATCTATATTTGTTTGACATTTTACAATTTTGTTGTAGCCATAACTCGTTCATTCCTTTTATATGGCCATGTTACATGCATATGAATTGAGTTTATATCTTTTTCATTACAAAGATACCCATCCCATTTGTTTAACGGATTTGTGTCTTCTATAACATCCCATAACACCATTTCCTTGGTTGGCTCCTTGAACTTTTCCTTAACCCTTAATATCACACCTTTTTCATCCACCAACTTATTTATTAGCCATCTAACCAAACAATGTATATACTTCTCCCCAATTCTGCATATTTCACAATTTCCATCTATCTCTTCCACAAATGCGCCAAAGTCCATTTCTCCTAGTGTTTCACCTTCAACAATGTCATCCTCGTGGACATTAACTAGCATTCCTTTGGCAATGCACATGCTTGTTCCCATGCATTCATGTGTAAAATAAACCTTTTTACATATGAATTTAACCCTATCTTGGGGAATATTTATGGCATGATCATGACAATGAGGTTCCAAATATGATTCTGGCCAAATCTCATAAGATTCCAATGCACCCCCTAGTGTATGCTCAAATCCTGTTGGATGTGGTAGAGCAACATCATGCTTTAAAACCTTCTCAATTTTAACCACTATGCCCAAGATCTCTATTGAATATGGAGCCCTCACCAACCTTCACTCCATGTTGCAGAAGATCTACCTTTTCTCCAATAGAAAATGCAGAAGAAACATTTTCACCTATAAACGATTGTAAATAAGGTTAGTATTTACTCAAAAACAAAGTATTATGCTATCAATAGTATTTGAGCACATGCTTCAATATTTTGATTTACCTATGTTGTGCCTCAAATTCCTAATCTTCCATGGATGTATATCCCCTTCATCAACATCCTAAATCAAATGTGTTTGAGTGACATCAATTATGAAAATTGCAACATAACATGCATTAACCCTTTCTCCAACATAATAAGTTCTAGACTCTGTAGATTCGACCCTTCCTAAACCAACGATTTGATCATTAATAAGGAGATCAACATAGTCCCATTTTGCTATATTTTCCATTGTAGCTTGTACCAATTCTGTAACAATAATTAAACCATAAATTGTAATTAAAAGGCTGAACCATGTAAAGTGTGATTTTATATTTTCGCAAAAACACACAACTATCAAAAATTAATATAGATGCAATAATTTAAAAAGTATGGTATTCATATTGTATGTAATGAAACATTATTCCCCACTATCTAGTGCCTACTACCAAAAAGTACTTTACATGCAAATTATACAAAAAAACATATATGAAGACCATGCAATGAGAGATGTAGATAGTGTCATAGAATGACAAATATAAGCTCATATCAAACCACCAAGTTCCTATTTAACTTCAGAAATGACACGTGTAGTCTTAATGCATGTGCATGAATAATGATCATAAGAAATTTGTAGAAGTTGAAGAACCAAAACATAGTCCATTGTAAAATCTAAGAAATTCTAAGATTGATGCTACATAAGATGTCTAAAAGCCCCATGAAAAGGAGAAATTATTTTTCACTTAGTGAGGATGTTTGATGTTTGAACTTGATAATCAATAGCCAAACTAGAGGTTTTCTTCCAAATAAAAGTTTTGAATGACAAATATAAGCTCATATCAAACCACTAAGTTCCTATTTAACTTCAGAAATGACACTTGTAGTCTTAAAGCCTGTGTATGAATAATGATCATAAGAAATTTGTAGAAGTTGATGAACCAAAACATGGTCCATTGTAAAATCTAAGAAATTCCGAGATTGATGCTACATAATATGTCTAAAATCCCCATTAAAAGGAGAAATTATATTCACTTAGAGAGGATGTTTGATGTTTGAACTTGATAATCAAAAGGAAAACTAGAGGTTTTCTTCCAAATAAAAGTTTTGGTACTGTAAATACTAGATAATTCTCATTTTTATTCTAAAAGAAAATAAATTTCATTTTACAAATATTTAGTTCCAATGTTAGCACTCCCTACCTATACACATTAAGGACATACTATTGAGGATGGATACAATGGGATGTTAACTTTATGTCCTCGAAAAGTGTAGATTTGAGTTTTCCTAGATTTTTATGTTGATGAGGAAGAGTCTTATCTTATGCATCCAAACATTAGTGAATTTATTTTTGGAAGTTCATAACTATACAACAAAATAGAGAGAAAAACAATACATGTTAAAAAATATGCTTGATACTTTAAAGTTGCATACATTTTCATTGAAAGCAAAATTTAGTATAACTCAATAATACATTTATTCATAAACTTCAAAATTATACAAAGATCACATTATTCTCCATGGATCAAATAATTATTATTGAATTATTGTGTTTGTGCCAAAAGGAAAGATATACCATTATCTTTCCTTCCAACTCAAGCACAAATGTAGTGCCAACAACAACATATATCTATATACAATTCTTTTTCACTATCAATGATCTCCATAAATTTTTCCAAATTCAATAAAAGGGCACATCAAAAGATACAACTCTAACCATTGTGATTATTGAGACAATTTCACCCCTAGAGCATTGGTTGCATAAGTGTAATGGTGTTTAGAATAAAGCTAGTAATCACTAGGTATCCTTCTTGCATAATTACAAAAGCATTGTCAAGAATAATTTTAGAGCACTAACCTTCGTGAGGGTGAAATATTGATAGTTTTCCTTTTGGAACAAGAACAAAGAAATCTAGTGCATTTTATAACTCCAAACACAAATACAAGCACATTTCCAACAATAATGTTGCATTGCGAAAAAAATTCAACGAATGCAAGATTTAATTCTATCACAAACACAAACACATTTTCAACGATAACATTGCAAGATGAAGGAAATTTAACACATTATAACCTTCCTTCTAGCATAACAACATACATATTTCTAATAACAAGATTACATTATGAAGGAAATATAATGTGTGCTAGCTTTCCTTCTATCACAAGTAGAATCCCATTTTGAACAACAACATTGCACCTTAAATGAAAGCTAACAATCAATATCATTCCTTCTACTATAAACATAAGAATATTGCTAGAAGCAATGTTACATGGTCAAATAAATCTAGCACATGCTAGATTTCCTTCTAGCACAAACACAAGCACATTACCAACAACAATTTTGTAAGGCATTTGAAATCCACCACATGCTAAATCTGCTTCTATCATAAATAGAAGCATGTTACTCACAAAAACATTACAAAGTAAAAGAAATCTTACACATTCTAGAGTTTCTTCTAGCATAAACAAATTCACATTGCCAAAAACAACATTGCAGGGTGGAAGATATATAACCTATGCTTCATTTACTTCTATCACATTGCCAACAATAACATTGTAGTGAAAGAAAAATCCAATGCAAGATAGGATTCCTTCTAACACAAGCACAAGTACATTTCCAACAATATTGCATTGCAAAAGAAATACAATTCAGGTTATATTTCATTCTAGCACAAATACAAACAGGTTGCCAACAACAATATTGCATTGCGAAACAAATCTATTGCATACTAGATTTTATTCTAGTACAAACATAAGCAAGTTTCTAACACCAATATTGCATTGCAAAAAAAATTAAGTGCATGCTAGAATTCCTCCCACCATACACAAACATATTGGCAACATCAATATTGTAGGGTAAATGAAATATATATCATGCTATATTTTCTTCTATCACAAACATAAGCATATTTCTAGTCATAGTATTGCAAGGTGAATTAGATCTAACATGAAATTTTTACTTTTATCTCAAACACAAACATGTCACCAATAACAACATTGCAAGGTGAATGAAATCTAACACATGTTAGACTTCCTTCTCTCCCAAACAAAAGCACATAACAATATTGTAGGGTGAAATAAACATATCGCATATTAGATTTTCTTCTAGAAAAAAAAATCATATTGTCAAAAATACCTTATGCAAGACAAAAGAAATCCGATGTGGTAGATTTCCTTCTAGCACAAACACAAACAAATAATATTGTAGGGCTTAAGAATCTAGCGCATGCAGATTTTGTTATAGCATGAACAAAAACATATTACCAACAACATGCTACATTTCCTTTTAGCACAATCACAAGCACATTGCCAATAACATCATTGTGGTGAAGGAAATATGGTGCATGCTAGATTTCCTTCTAGCATAAACAATTGAATTGCCAACAACAACATTGCAATGCAAAAGAAATCTAGTGCACACTAGATTTCCTTATAACGCATATACAAACACATTGTCAATAAACTCATAGAAGGGTGAAATAAATCTAATGTATGCTAGATTTCTTTCTAGCACAAACACAAACACATTACAACATTTCTAGATTAAATAAATCTAGCACATGGTAGGTTTACTTCAGGCACAAAGAAAAGCATATTGTCAACAACCACATTGCAGTGAAAAAGAAATCTAGCACATGCTAGATTTATTTCGAGCCAAAATTGAAGCATGTTGGAAATAAAAACATTGCAAGGTGAATAAAATCTAACACATGTTAGATTTACGCTTAGCACAAACACAAACACATGACAATGTTGTAGGGTGAAATAAATCTAGCATGTTAGATTTTCTTCCAACGTAAACAAAAGCATATTTCCAACAACAACATTGCATGGAAAAAGATGTCTAGAAAAACTTCTATCACAAACACAAGCACATTTCTAATAACAACAGCTCAAGGTAAAATAAATTTAATGCATGTTAGCTTTACATGTAGCACAAATACAAGCATACTACCAACAACAATATTTCATGCCAAAAGAAACCTAACGCATGTTATATTTCCTTCTAACACAAACACAAGCACATTGCCAAGGTGAAGGAAATCTAACACGTGCTAGATTTCCTTCTTATAATAAACAACCAAATTGATAACAACAATATTGTAGAGCAAAAGAAATCCAGCACAACTTCTAGCCCAAACATAAGCACATTTCCAATAACATTGCCAGGGTGAAGGAAATCTAACACGTGCTAGATTTCCTTCTATCGTAAACAACCAAATAGACAACAACATGTTGGGAAAAATACTGAGAGGGGGGGGGGTGAATCAGTATTTACTGCATACTCAAAACTTTTTACTTTTTCATGCTCTAAAACCCATATACATTTTTCTCCACAACTAGCATATACACGTGGATATCCTTCACAAATCTCAGTATACACAGAGATCTAAATATGTCATTAGTTCTTTGCTTATATCATTCCATTATTCATTCATCAGATATTCAATAAGCAGTAAACATGTGCAGTAAGAACAGAATAAGCCATCACATAGAGCATCACACATGAACACCAAGATTTTTAGGTGGAAACCCAAATCGGGAGAAAACCACCGCTGCAGTTGCTCAGCCTTCAATATTTTATTATAGAGAAAACATCTTAAATAAACAACAAGCAGACGGACTGGGAAACACCAGCACCCACCTGCGCTCGTTTACCAGCCTCTCCTGGAAGGGAGCTCCAACCCCCCGACTCGTTTACCAGCCTCTCCTGGAAGGGAGCTACGACCCCCCGATCTCGTTTACCAGCCTCACCTGGAAGGGAGCTACAACCCCCTGACTGAAGGCTACAACCTTCAGCACCACCTTGGACCACGTTTCATCAATTTTCACACTGGACCCTTTCCATACTTTTTAGCACAAACATACATCACCAACAGATACTTATCAACACAGATCAGATATCAGAAACACAGCAGAACAGATCAGATATTTCATACCCTTTCACTTCAGACAGATGTTCGCCTAGATGTTCGCCTCATCACAGATCTAAGCCTTCCATAATCAGATCTAGCAAATACAAATGCATTTCAGATCTAGATCCCCTTCTTCATCATTGGTGCATCATACATTCAGATTTTTCTTCAAGTGTAACCCTTTCCATTCAGATCTACTTCAAAGAGAAGTATTCATTCAAGCTCAGACATCTTGCACCCACACTTGTGATTTGCACAATGAATTTCTTCTCCTTATATAGGTTTATCTTTTTCAATACCACGAGTCAAACCAATACCATGAGCCTTCAATACCATGAGTCTTCAATACCATGAGTCTTCAATACCACGAGTCATCAATACCATGAGCCTTCAATACCATGAGTCTTCAATACCATGAGTCTTCAATACCACGAGTCATCAATACCATGAGCCTTCAATACCACGGGCCCCTGGATTTGCACTTTTTGAGCGCTTTTTCCCATACGCGACTTATCACGTTCTTTTTAGACATATCCGCGTATTCATAGAGACATAATTTTTCCATCATACTTTGAGCAAATTCTGAATTCCTTTCTTCATTGCACACTGTAGATACATCATATTTTCTTCATCAAGAACATATTCTAGCAAGCACAACTTCATCAAGTAAGTTGCCATCATATTTATCAAGTGGGTTGCCTTTCAAGGACAACACTTAGCATCATATTGTCAACAAACATCATATCACATCAGATTTACATCATTTACCAAGTCCATCAAGTCAAGAATAACTTCATCAGGTGGATTTCCATCAAGGACAACACATGTCAACAGTCGTATGTCTTCATCTTCATTCAGTGGGTTGCCATCAAGGACAACACTCTGCATCATATTTCCAACAATCTCCCCCTTTGGACTTGATGGCAACCATGATGGTGTTTGGTTACCACAACAGATAAGTACAATAATAGTACAATGACACCATGTCATTCTCCCTATTTTCCATGTCACTCTCTCCATTTTTGGCATCATTCAAACACCATGTTACTCTCCCCCTTTGACATCAAGGGAAAAGGGCACATCATTATCTTCATTCAAACACTATGTCACTCTCCCCCTTTGACATCAAGGGCAACGGGCGGATCCACAACAACATACTCTCCCCCTTTTCTCCTCATGTAGAAGAAGCGTTCTGCAGATCTGATGTATACTGAAGTGACCAAGCTCCCCCCTGAGTTCATGCTGAATCTTCAAACATATTTTTCAATGAAGTACATGACTCTATGACATTCCTATCACCAATGACTCATACTTACATCAAAGATTCATCCAAGTGGATTTACATAGAAGAGTCAAGTACCCAACCAAGTGGGTTTACAAATGTGACTCAGCTACCCAACCAAGTGGGTTTACAAACATGACTCAACTACCCAACCAAGTGGGTTTACAAATTGACAAGTCCTTACATGACTGAATATTACAATTTTACAACATGGGTCTCAACAAGACCTTTTCACCAAAATATAAATATGACCATTTATGACCAACACCAAGAAGACCTCAAGAGAGATCATATAACATAACCATCATAATGCCAACAATGCATTATACTCAGCAACACTAATGCTCCCCCTGAATCTGTGCATCCATGCATCCTTTTCATATGACTAAGGCTCCCCCTTAGTTTGTGCAACCCGAACATTTTCACCAACAAATCATCAAGGCATCTTCATCAAAACATTAGAAACAGATTTATGAGAACTGGAACACCACCAGAGATACCAAACAGCACTGCAGCTGTGCTGAAGAGAGCCGAACCAACCAAGAATTGTCAGCAACCAACCATACGCGGTTTTATGTGCAGGAACTCGCGTACATACGCGACTGTGTTTCAGGAAACCCGCGTATCCCAAGACACCTTCTAAGTTTCAACCAGATCTGATTCTTTGTAAGGCAAAGACAGTGTTCAACTTCTTTCTGAGATGTTTGACTGCTTCCCTGGACTACAGATATAACAGAATAGTGTAGCTGTGTCTTCAAGCGTCATCCAATGGTTGTAGCATAAGCCCATTAGTAACCAAGCCTTCGGATCCTTTGCAGCATCAATACATTCTTTCCAAAAGAGATTATCATACCAGAACAGCATCTTCAGATATGTGTCAAGCAATCATCCATGTGGTCCAAAATCACCATGATCTTCAAGATGTAACATGAAGTAACATATGTAGGAAAAATATCTCAACCATAGCAACCAAACTCTATATGATAAAGACCAAAGAATAAGCAGTCATATTTCCAACAATGCAACCATTAGAATTCAACCTGCTACTCCCCCTAAACCAGTGCTTCTTCCTTAACTTGTGCAATCTGAGACACCTTCAACAGCAAGTCATCAACAACAATCCCTGCATGATCTGTCCTTATCTCTGAACTATAAGACTTTCATCTCAACAATGAATGCTCTTCATCATAAAGCAACCAGGCTTCATCCATAATCTTCAACACAAGAACCCATGCATCATTTCATTATCATGAGTATAACTCGAATGATGCTAACAGTGCAATCATCAGCAGTCAGACTGATGCTCCCCCTGGACCTCTGCTTCAGATCTTCAGCTATCAGATAAATTTTCTTATCATCAATGCATACGCGATTGCGTCTTCTGGAACTCGCGTGTATACGCGACTTTAGTTAATGGAACCTGCGTATGGAAAGTGAAGCATAGAAAATTTCCATCTTCCTTCATTTCTTCCTGAGCTTGTACCTCATGTACCTGTCCTTTCTACATCAGATGTGCTGTCAGAAGTAAACATAACCAGAATAATCAAATCAACCATGAGAGTCATCATGCATTGCTCCCCTTGTGACGATACATTAGTAGATCTCATAATGTATCTCACATCGTTCCTGCAGTCAATCAGAGAAGTAATCTTCCAGAAGTGGATGACTGCAGTAGGGTCTGAATTCCCTACGTTTCTGATTGGTCCTCCTTCTTTTTCCAAATTTTCTTGAGCTTTCCAACTGTCTACTGAAAATTGTCCACTTTCCCAGATCTGTTCATCCTGCATTCTTTTTCTACATGTCCATACTTGTTACAAGCATAACATCTCATGTGGCCAGAGAAATAAACATAAGAATCACAATGAGTATTTCTATTCTTCCTCCTTTTACACTCAGCTGCTTTATGTCCATACTTGTTACATGAATAACAATATCCCTTGAAGAAACCAGAGTACCTTTCTATGTAGGAACTGTTTGTTTGAGGCTGAAATGATCTGCTCCTGCAATTTGCTGCAACATGTCCATAATTATGACATTTAAAGCATTCAACATTATTGACTGATTTCCTTTGAGATTTCATCATTGTTGGTTGACCTTTTGTCTCTTTCAACACTTCAGGTTTTGCATTGACATCCTCTGAATTTTTAGCACTTCCTTGTGAGCTAGATTCTCCTTTAACAGCTTCATGGAAACCAAGACCAAGTTTGATAGTAGGAGACCTTTGATTACTCAGAATATTGTCCAAGATATTAGTACTATCTTGAAACCTCAAAAGTTTAACCTTTTCTTCTAATTTACCTTTGAGAATTTTTACCTCAACCTCCAAGGCTTGACATTGCTTTTTCATGCTTTCTTCTTTCCTTCTTCCATCTTCTACTTGATCCTTCATATTTAGAATCTCTTCTTTCAACCAATTTTCGTTTTCTTCACATGTTTGTTGCAACTCTTCATTCTTCTTATTTGATTTTTCCAGATCTTCTTTGAGAGAGATGATTTCTGCTTCAAGGCCTTCCTTTTCAAATGATTGTAGAGGTTCCTTATTTTTCTTACTTGATGCTTCTAAATCTTCCTGAAGACAAATGATTGCAGCTTCAAGTCCTTCATTCTTCTTGCTTGATTTTTCAAAATCTGCTTCTAGATCTTTAATTCGATTGGATGCATAAGTATGAAACCTTTGATACTTGTCCATCTGTTCATTCAGCATTTCTATTCGATCTTTCATTTGTGAGATCATCTCTTTATAGATAGTTTCTTGCTTATTGTATGAACTTTGTAGTTCTTCTTCTTTAATCTTGAGAGCTTCTTCTAGATCCACAACTTTACTTTCACTATCTTTACTATTGTTTGCACAAAGAAGAGTATTACAAGTGGCCTTCTCCTTTTTCTTCTTTTCCATGAGTGCTTGTAGATCTTCGTCAGAATCTGTTTCATCTTCTTCAATTTTTTCTATACATGATTTCTGAGGTATCTCCTTTCCTCGAGTAACCTTCTTCTTTTGCTTCTTAGCCATGAGCACTTTCAGATCTTGGTCATAATCTTCTTCATCTTCACTGGACACTTCATCATCATCTTCTTTTGCATAATAACTCTTTCTCTTCTCAAATTGTTTCCCTTTACCATGCTTTTCTCTATAAGGACATTTAGCAGCATAATGACCAACTTTTCCACACTAAAAACATTTGAAGGGAAGCTTACCTTTGAATCTTCCAGTACCTAGTTGGAGCTTTCTCACGAAATTCGCTTCTTCTTCATCGGATATATAGCTGGATTCTTTGACAACTTCCTTTTCCTTTCCTTTTGTAGATGCCTTAAAAGCAGCTTCTTTTACTTGAGAAGGGCCTCCTTGTCTCATTTCAAAAGCAGTCAGAGTACCATGTAATTGAACAATAGTAAGAGTTTGCAAATCTTGTCTTTCTTCAATAGCTGAAACTGTAGAGTCAAATTTTGAAGTCAATGATCTTAAGACCTTTTCCACCAGAGTAGTATCAGCTATGGTTTCACCCAAATTTCTCATTCGATTTACAATATCATCCAAACGAAGAAAGAAACTGGCAACACTCTCATCACTATGCATCTTCAAATTTTCATATTCAATTCTAAGAGTTTGGAGTTTTGCACTTTTTACCTTTGTGTCTCCTTCATAGCTTAGAATGATTTTGACCCATATGTCTTTTGCCGAATGTAGCTGCATCACTTTAGCAAATTCTGATTCAGACATGCTTCCCAATAAGACATTCACTGCTTTGGCATTGATTTCATACTTCCTTCTTTCAGCTGCATCAGTAGGAATACTTGCCGGGTATTGATAACCTTCTTCCACGATTTCCCATACATCTGCACCAAGACTTTGCAGATATGCTTTTGTACGTACCTTCCAGAATATCATATTGCTTCCATTGAATAGAGGTGGCTTTATAGACATTACTCCTTCTTGACTTCCCATTGCGACGGATCTCCTTCAAGCGATCAAGCTTCTGCAGAAGGACCACCCTCTGATACCAATTGTTGGGAAAAATACTGAGAGGGGGGGGTGAATCAGTATTTACTGCATACTCAAAACTTTTTACTTTTTCATGCTCTAAAAACCATATGCTACTTTTCTGAAGCCAACTAGCGTATACACGTGGATATCCTTCATAAAACTTGCGTATACACAGAGACCTAATTATGTCATTAGTTCTTTGCTTATATCATTCCATTATTCATTCATCAGATGTTCCATAAATAGTAAACATGTGCAGTAAGAACAGAATAAACCATCACACCAAGCATCACACATGAACACCAGGATTTTTAGGTGGAAACCCAATTTGGGAGAAAACCACCGCTGCAGTTGCTCAGCCTTCAATATTTTATTATAGAGAAAACATCTTACAACAAATGTGCTGGCGCAGACTTGACCAGCACGCAGGCACCCACCTGCGCTCGTTTACCAGCCTCTCCTGGAAGGGAGCTCCAACCCCCTGACTCGTTTACCAGCCTCTCCTGGAAGGGAGCCACGACCCCCCGATCTCGTTTACCAGCCTCACCTGGAAGGGAGCTACAACCCCCTGACTGAAGGCTACAACCCTCAGCACCACCTTGGACCACGTTTCATCAATTTTCACACCGGACCCTTTCCATACTTTTTAGCAACAAACAAACACATCACCAACAGACACTTATCAACACGTATCGATATCGAAACACGTGCGAACAGACTGGGGATATTTCCATACCCTTTCACTTCAGACTGATGTTCGCCTAGATGTTCGCCTCATCACAGATCTAGGCCTTCCATAAGCAGATCTAGTAAATACAAGTGCATTTCAGATCTAGATCCCCTTCTTCATCATTGGTGCTTCATACACTCATATTTATCTTCAAGTGTAACCCTTTCCAATCAGATCTACTTCAGAGAGAAGTATTCATTCAAGCTCAGACATCTTGCACCCACCCTCACGTTGTGCACAATGAATTTCTTCTCCTTATATAGGTTTATTCGAATACCACAACAAAACAATACCATGAGTCTTCAATACCATGAGTCTTCAATACCACGAGTCATCAATACCATGAGCCTTCAATACCACGAGTCATCAATACCATGAGCCTTCAATACCACGAGTCATCAATACCATGAGCCTTCAATACCACGGGCCCCTGGATTTGCACTTTTTGAGCGCTTTTTCCCATACGCGACTTATCACGTTATTTTTAGACATATCCGCGTATTCATAGAGACATAATTTTTCCATCATACTTTGAGCACATTCTGAATTCCTTTCTTCATTGCACACTGTAGATACATCATATTTTCTTCATCAAGAACATATTCTAGCAAGCACAACTTCATCAAGTAAGTTGCCATCATCTTTATAAAGTGGGTTGCCTTTCAAGGACAACACTTAGCATCATATTGTCAACAAACATCATATCACATCAGATTTACATCATTTACCAAGTCCATCAAGTCAAGAATAACTTCATCAGGTGGATTTCCATCAAGGACAACACATGTCAACAGTCGTATGTCTTCATCTTCATTCAGTGGGTTGCCATCAAGGACAACACTCT
This sequence comes from Pinus albicaulis, assembly GCA_034641835.2. Classification (NCBI taxonomy): domain Eukaryota; kingdom Viridiplantae; phylum Streptophyta; class Pinopsida; order Pinales; family Pinaceae; genus Pinus; species Pinus albicaulis. The sequence continues at coordinate 152,583 of JAXQQM020078979.1, forward strand.
GCATCATATTTCCAACA